>JARFJB010001859.1:0-30000 GCA_036346205.1 Vesta saturnalis | reverse complement strand
TTTTCTAATCATGGTTGAATTAAGTGAACGTGAGCGTATTTCGTTGTTAATGATGGTTGGATTTGGAGACAGGCAGAGATCTTTAAAAGATGCATGTGCTATTTTTAATGCAACATTTCCGGAGAGAAATCCTCACATTTCCAAATCAACGGTTTCGAAGATTGTGCGGAAATTTCACGTAACTGGAAGTGTTAGAAATCGGCCAAAATCAGGTCGAAGTAAATCGGCTACAAATGAAGATATGGCACTTGATATTATTCTTGAGGTGCAAGTAGAACCGATAACTTCAGTACCAAAGCTGGCCTTACATCACGATATTAGCGGTAGATTGGTAAGAAGGATATTGTCCACAAATCATCTCCATCCGTATAAAATGCATTTAGTACAAGAATTTAATGAAGATGATCCTTATAGAAGAATGCAGTTTTACCAGTCAATGATGGATCACATTGAAATGAATGGCAATTTTCTCAATAATATTGTCTTTTCAGATGAAGCAACATTTCAACTGAATGGTTGTGTCAATCGACATAACTGTCGCTATTGGTGTGGCCACAATTCTCACTGGATGGAAGAAGGTCACACCCAATATCCTCAAAAATTAAATGTATGGGCGGGTATAATCAGAGGACACATAATTGGACCATTCTTTTTGAGAGACAATTCAAATGCTAATCGGTATTTACAATTGTTGCAGGAGCAAATTGTTCCAGCATTATTTCGTTTATTTCCGAACCAGGAGAATCCTGATCGACCCTCAAATGAAATTTGGTACCAACAGGATGGAGCTCCGCCTCATTATAGAGTTGACGTGCGTCAATATCTTAATGAAATATTTCCGGGGAGATGGATAGGTCGAAGAGAACATATTGAGTGGCCACCGCGTTCGCCAGATTTAAGTCCTCTAGACTATTTTCTATGGGGTCATTTAAAATCTATTGTGTATAAGACCAAACCTCAGCCGTTAGAAGAACTGGAAGACCGGATTAGGGTGGCTGTGCAAGAAATCTTACAGCAAGCCATTCAAAACTCCGTAGGAGCCTTTGCTGACCGAATAGTGCACTGTCAAGGTGCTGAAGGTCTCCAATTTGAGCATTGACTATGAGTATTTTCTCAATATGAAGCGCTCAATTTTTGTTGTAAATCAAAAGTTCATTAAAATTACTAAATAATATGTATCTTCTTCATTGTATTACTTTAGTTAATATTTAAAATACCTACCAAACCATATATCATTATAATTGGAGAAAACCGGTATATCTGAAAATGCGAAAATATACAGGGTCACCCATTTAAAAAAACCATCGATGACGTCATATCTCGAACAT
The DNA here is from genome assembly GCA_036346205.1 of Vesta saturnalis. NCBI lineage: Eukaryota > Metazoa > Arthropoda > Insecta > Coleoptera > Lampyridae > Vesta > Vesta saturnalis. The sequence continues at coordinate 28,672 of JARFJB010001859.1, read as the reverse complement.
TGGCGTAGCTGCTGCAAATCCTAGTACTGAATAGATCATAAAATTTACATTAACTTTTGTGAAGGTCTTTTTGATACAATCAACAGTTTAGCCAGAAATATGGGGTTTCCACAATTTGCCCAACCCTGTATATATATATATATATATATATATATATATATATATATATATATATATATATATACATATAGACTAATTCAAATTCCAGGGCCACCACGCGACTCTCGCTTATTATTATAAGACATAGGACATTTGGCAAAGTTGTTCAATTTAATGCTCTGTAATAATTTAGAAAGAAATCTGAAATGGCTCGATGCATTTTTGTTTTATCTGAAAAAAACTGAAAACTGTTGCTTCCGTTTTACCGTTATAACTTTTTTATTTATAATTATTACAATTTGTACAAACATTTATATTGACACTTTTTATTCTGCATTCAACTATCTGTCTAGATTTTTTTTTTATTTGAATCAGAATAATTATTTTTTAACCAACTTCATTTTTCTTATGGACGCCATATTTGATTTGTACATAAAAATCCTTATTTTATTGCGAATCGAAAAATGTATCACACTTGATGTTTTGCATTATTCTTAATTTAACAATTTTTTTTTTTTTTTGGTTTATCTAGTTACGCATAACTTCAAAATTAATAAAAACAGAAGTACTGACTCAACCAATAGTTAAGACTTGAACTACTTTGTTAGTAACCTTATTCAGAAATATCGGTAATAAAGAAATGCCTAATGGTTAATTTCTATTTGAACACGAAACTAAGAAGATAAATAAATTGACCCAATCAAGAACAAATAACAACAAATAAAATTATTTAGAACTATGTAATTAAATTTACAGTAAGTGTTTCATTATCGAACCATTTTACCTTGTACATAGTTAAATTCGTTTTCACACGTTACCTAAAGCCCGCTGGAATACGTTCAAATTGAACTAAAACACTATTTCGCAGATCATCAATATTTTCATATTACTGCTTATAAACGGCATTTTTAATTGCCCCCCAAAGATAATGCCCCGCCATGAAACATTGCCTAACATTTGCTGCATTATGTGGTGGAGCACCATCCTGTTGCCACCATACACATTGCACTTCATTAAGTGGCATATCATCAAAAAGCAGCTGGGTTCTCAAAAAATTTAAATATCTTTCTGCATTAAGCGTTCCTTGGTAGATATACGGACCTATAATTCGGTTATTCCATAAGCAAAGCCCAACATTGAATGATTTCTAATTTGTCTATTCTGTCAAGGATTTTCTATCGACCAGAAATGTTCATTATTCCGATTGAACATCCCTGAATTAGGAAATTAACTTTCATCAGTCCATATAATATTATTTAGAAAATTTCTATCTTCATTAATTCGTTCATGGAACCAGTTGCAAAAACGTAAAGGCCTATTTACGTCTCCAATATGTAATCGCTGGCTAACGTGTATTTTGTAGGGTTTAAAATTCGCCTTTTTCAGTTGTAGATTAGTACTTATTTCGCGAGTGGACGTTAACGGATTTTCATTTACCTCATTACGTCATTACAAAATACTTTAAGATTATTTTAATGATGAATGTTGAAAAGTTCTACGTCTGGAAGTATGGCATCTCTAGTTACTTGAGAAATTCTTGTGCCATAACTATGTCTAGGTTTTTCAAAACTCCCGTAATCTACTAAATTGCGATGTAATTTTAAAAGGTAAGTATGATTTGGTTGCCGCCCCTCTGGATATATTTGCAAATAACTTGCACTTGCATTCTACCCGTTTCTATTGCACAAATAGTAAATTTTTATCATGTCACATTGTCACAACATTCTTAGTTTGTAAAATTCATATTTACTTGTCATAAGAGAACAAAATACATAAAATGGTGTTGTTTCTCGCTAGTCAATTGTTTTAGTTATAGGTTACTGTGTTGCCAATGACAGTGACTTCAGAATTAACAAAAATCACAACAAATTAAATGGTGAAATTAAAAATAATCCAAAACATAAACTATGACACATTTTTGGATTCGCAATAAAATATCGAAATTTTTTATGTAAAAACCAAATACGGCGTCCATAAGAAAAATTGAAGTTGGTTAAAAAATAACGATTGTGATTTGAGTAAAAAGAATCTAGCTAGATAGCTGAATGCAGATTTGAAAAATAATTATAAATAAAATAGTTATAACGAAAAAACGAAAACGACAGTTTTCAGTTTTTTTTAGATAAAACAAAAACGCATCGAGCTATTTAAAATTTCTTTTCAAATTATAAAACGGCAATAAATTTAGCAACTTTGCCAAATTTAAACTTATATTCTAACTCTTATAATAAGCGAGATCCCCATGGTCTGATCTGATAACAGGCTGAATACTTAATGAAAATACGAAAATCACCCAAAACGTAAAAAGTTCAGTCACGAAATTAACATTCCTAGGAGCTGCAGTGGATTATAAAACCAAATCCCTAAATAATTTTTAAAATAATCGAAAGGTTTCTTTATTATTGCAAAATTCGTCTTCGGGTGCAAATTTTATATCTCCGTCATACATAACTTAAGATCAGGGCCGGCCCTAGACATTTTGGCGCTCCGGGCAAAACTTGAATTTGGCGCCCCCCTCTCCGTTTATTAAAGTAAATCGCATGCCCCCATAACATAAAGTCAAGAAAACGTTGAAAAAAATTAAATAAAAAAAAACATTTTATTGAAAACTCGATCATTAGGTAACAGGTATGTAACAGATAAGCAATTTACCACTAAGGTAAAATAAAATAACAAAAATTAAAATGAACTAATGCTTACTAATATCCTATAATATAAATGAATGCTAACTAACCAAAGTATTTAGAATGCCTTTTTCTAACTTTTCTTTCGGCAAACTCACGAACCAGTGATTTCAAGTCTAATTTGTCACTAATTTGGTGTTCTATAGCTATCATTGCCAATCCATTGAGACGATTTTGCGTCTGCATCGTTCTGAGATAATTTTTATTATTTTTAGTTTTGAAAAGCTTCTTTCCCTGAAGCCACAGTGACTGGCAATGTAAGTAGGATTCTTAATGCTATACTGAGGTTTGGTGCAAGTTTAAGTGTAGCGATAAACTTGAGGACTTCAACGGGGTTTCCTTTTTGTTAATAATGACGAAACAATGCTTATTTCATCGGCCAGTTCCAGGGCGTTAAGATCGCTTGAATTTCCATCAGTTAAAACTACTTCCAAATCTTTGCAATAAGCCAGTAGCTCATTTCTGCGCATGTCTTTTAAACCAAAAATATTATACAAAAGCTGAAATAATTACTGTGAGTATTTAGCAAATTATATCTGGTCTCCAAGGCATTTATTGCTTGATCTACAGTGTGAAAGAAAAGTTCTATTTTATATTTTTGTTTGAGGTCTTGAACGGGTTCATCCGGGCCCTCATACAAAACGTTTCGTGTTTTGTTTCTGATACGATGACGTGGTGTGGTGGCTTCGAAATTAGCTTCCACGTCCACCTCTGAAGCAAGCTCGGTTGCTTCTAAAATGATGCTTTCAAAAGCTTCATCTGATCTCAGATTTTCAAAGAAGAGTTTACAGTTGTTAAGCGTATCAATAGCTTGTGATATATCAAAATGTACGGTTTGCAAAAGTTTGCTGATGGGATTAATGCGACTCAAAATTTTGTACCAAATCACAATAGAGCATATAAATTTGAACTGCTTCAAATTATTTAATAATCCGCTAGCCTCGTCTCTAATCATATTATCGATTTCTGGATCTTCATAAATACTGTACAAAGCATCGTAAATTGGTCCAATTTGAAATCGCAGAGCTTTTAATGAGTCTACTCGACTTTCCCATCGCGTATCACTTAATGGTTTTAGGGTATAACTATCAATATATTTAAGTAATATTGCCCAACGAAAAGTTGACGAAGCAAAAATGTATATAACTTTTGAACAATATTGAAGAAGTTTGCAGCCTCAAACGAGGATTTTGCCATATCGTTTACAACCAAGTTTAGCGAATGACTGCTGCATGGAACATAAAATGCTCTGGGGTTTATATTTCTGATTCTTGTTTGTACTCCTGATTTTTCTCCTCTCATATTGGAACCATTGTCGTACCCTTGACCGCGCATGTTCTCTACTTTAAGCTCATTTTCTCTAGCTCTTCTACTAAAACCTCCGATAATTCCGCAGCTTTTGATCTCTCAATGGGTAGAAAACCCAAAAGTTTTCATTGATTATCACTTGAACTTCAGACTCTGATTCTTCTATGGAAACATATCTTGCCATAAATGTCATCTGTTCGACTTTACTTGCATCGGGAGTACAGTCGAGAATCACAGAATAATACTTGGCCTTTTGAACTTGTTCAATGATGTGGCGCTTTATATTGTCATGCAACAAATCAATTATTTCATTTTGTATAGTTTTTCCTAGATATGTAGCTTTGATTTCTTCTTTATTAAGAACCCTGCGAACGTGTTCCTCCATTTTTGGATCAAACTCAGCCAATAACTGAATGAACTTCAAAAAGTTTCCATTATTGTGTTCATAGAGTTTATCTGTTGTTCCTCGAAAAGCTAGAGATCTCTCACCTAGCATTCTAACGACTGATATAATGCGTAAAAGAACTTCGGACCAGTGATTTATCTCAGAATCAATGAGCCTCTGAGAAACTGCATCTATTGCTTTACCCATTTTCAACCGTTGCTTTAATTCAGGCCATGATTTTAAACAATCAATATGCGTTTTACCATTTTCATGATGTGCTAAAGAGTCTCCTAAATGCTTCCAGTCTTTAAATCCTCGATGGCCAAGAGCGCTAGTGCTAGATGGGGCAGCAAAAAGTCGACATGGAAAACAATACAAGACGTTTTGAAATAAGGAATATACCATCCATTCTCTTAAAACTTGTTCTCCATTTTTAAGTGCTTTCTTGTAATATTTTGGTGAGAATCTTCTATGTTGATCATCATAAGGAAAATCAAAATTATACAAAGGTGCAGCTGGACCACGTTTAACCAAAAAAACTCTATCTGCTTCGCGCATGATTTCGGGCCATAATCCTGGGTCAGAAGAGATAATTGGGACTGTAGTCTCTTCTAAATGTTTTTCTGAGGTCTGCACAACTTGCAGTTTTTTATTTTTGGAACTGCACGGAACTGCATCACTACTCAACAAACTCGTTTGGTGGTGAATTAACTAGCTCAGCAATGCTGACGTTTGCGTCCAAAGGGGGATTCATATCGGGAAAGTCAGTATCCAGGTGCATGTGCTGGGCGTTGTTTAAATGTTGATCGGTAGTGGGAGCGTTGAGACTACCCTCTTTCAAAAAGTTCTGCAGGGCACCTGACTGTTTTTGAAGCTGTGTTTGCTTGTTCAATCTCCGCTTTTTAAATTGGCTTCCAGAGGGTTTTTTCTTAGCATCAGACATTTTGGTTTCTGAAACCAATTATCAATCCGTATAACATGTATATTAAAAAAAAATTAAGCAAACTAACAACATTTTCGTAAAGGAGAGTAAATAGGCTTTGATGTAAATTATAAAAATACAGAGTGTCCCATTAAAGTTTTTGCGAAATCGGCCTTTGAAAATCGTCAATTTTGTTTCTCCTATTTCAGGTAAATTTTAAAACTTGGCAACACTGTCAAAAAAAAATTTAAAAAAAATGATGAAGTTCTGTGAAAACCGCACATCGATACCATTTATCGTTTTCGAGTTATAAGCAGTTAAAATGTGTCAGTTTATAGATGGACACCCTGTATAATAAATTGGAATTTGGTATACATTTTAGGCAAGGAAACTAAAACTCAATATTAAGAGCAATTTAACCGATGACAATACCCACAGGGTGATGCCCCCCCTTGCTTACTGCAACGCTTCTAACCCCTAATAATTCGAAAAATAAAATCCTAATTCAATTTAGAAACTTTTATGTTTCCAGTGTTATTTAGGACAAATGTGCGGTTTTGAGACACATTTAACAGTATACCTATAGAAAATTAAAATAATAGTAGAAAAACAGCGTAAAATGACCATGTTTTTGAACAGTTTTCAGCATTTATCTCGAAAACGGTACATTTGTCGTAAATAAAACCATAGACAAAAGTTTCTAAATTGAATGAAGATTGAAAATTTTCCCAAAAAATGTATCACCCTGGAACTACTAATTCTAGTACTACTTGTACGCGATTTTTGAAAATGAAAATTAAAAACTTACCTTCACAAAAGACAAACGCACTCACACTGGACAATTTGCAATTGCACAAGCACTTTTTAAAACTTTTGTACAATAATAAAAAAACTATTTTATTTCGCACCGGCCGAAGTCTAGTAGCAAATAACGCATTGTTTTAAGTCAACTTCCCTTATATATGCAGTTAAAAACTCCTGTGACATCTTGTTTCGGTTGGTTTCAAAATTGGTACAGACTTGTAGATTCCTGTATTGTAAGTGTTGCCAATGCCAGAGCAGGGACCGAAAACTTGTAAATTCTTGAAAAGCGATAGTTGAGTGGTTTGGTCATGATGAATTGAACTCAACTAGATTTTGTCTTAATGCTTAAATACATATATTAAATTTATAATCTGCTTAGAAATAAAAATGATGATTGATAAAAGTAATAACTTTTATTTTTTACGTTTTAGTGTATTTTAAAAAAGCTTGTAACTTATTTCTTTTATCAATTTATTTCGTTTGTTTATCTCGGTACGTGTCACGTTACAAAAACTAACACCTGCACGTTCCTTTTTTAGTACTCGAAATCGATAACAAATTCCTATTTATAAAAGGTAAAATTAAATCTGCATCGAAACCGAATTGAAATTAATTCATCCAAAATTATGAAAATAAGGTGTTTAGCGTAATTAAGAACGGTTCTTAAATTTAAAAGTTTGGAGGTGAATACACGTAATACCTTTATAATCTGTTTAATTTATGTACGTGTTTTATTACAAAACATGCATCTGCACTTTTAGAATAAAACATACCTCGTTCTTCCACATCCACGGTTTACCTTACGCTTACGTTAAGATTAAATGCGTTCTCTATAGTTAAATATTTCGTTCACTTTTTATTTAATTAGTGACGGATAAAAGCCATTTTAAAGTTGTTTCGATTGCTCGCGAAGCGAGCCTAGGGGCGCCGCTAGACGCCCGACCCCTAACGAAGTTAGGACAAGGAAGGCAACGCCTTCCTTGATGATTTTGGCGCCCCTAGAGCTTTGCGCTCCGGGCGGCCGCCCGGATCGCCCTGCCCTGGGGCCGGCCCTGTTAAGATGCAATTGTGTTCTCTCTTGCCAGGTCAAATGGAAACGTAAATATAACCCTGCTGTTAATATTAATAAGTATTTTAACAGTATTTTACTGTATGATTTGTGTCTGATTGAATCGTGTCCTTTTTGTTATTCTTACGATGTTAGCGACAAGCTAACGTTCGTATTCGTGTACGTTTCAATTTACCAAACACTTAATATTCTCACTTCTTTAACACGAATTGTGAAATTTATTTGTAGTTTGTAACAAATATATTTACTTTTGCCTTTCCATTGACCAATTGAAATACTCTTGTTTTACTTTTAAAACGAATAACAAATGATAATTTTATTTCTTGCTAACATTAGGTTTCGTTTGTATTTTTAAACGATCTTAAATAATTGACTTGTAAGTAAAAAGGTACCAAGTTCGAATCTGAGAGTAGTCAAGTGCTTGAGAAAAATTATATATAACATATGAATTCGACTCAAGTGCGAAAACAGCCCTTCTCAGAACTAAGCCTGCTGACGGAAGCAGAGTCCGCTTGCGAAACATCGCGCTATAAACGCAAAAATTGCAGAAATAGGACCATCAACAAAACTAATATGATACCACAGTTACAAAACATTCTTAATACCGAATTAGTAACTCAGTACGGCCCCGAAGTCAAACAACTTTTCAGAAATCTTGAAAAATCCATGAACAACCTAGCACTAGAGAAGAACCACCTAACCTTCCCCTGCAAAGCCCGTGATAACATAATACCCACCGGGCACAACATCAAAACTCCGATACACAGCCGAAAAATATCACAATCGCAAAAACGCTATCATAAACATATCTAAAAGACAGTTGAACGTGAACGAAATGAAGGTTCTGGACAAAGGATTGAACTATGCGATAATACCGAGGTATATTCCAAAAGTAGATTTAATAATCGTAGTTCAAGAAACAGCGATGAAATTAGATCCTGAAGAGGTCGAAGAATACAGAAGTAAGGTTAGATCAGTCTTAGATTCATCTAGGCGAACTAAACATAACCTCTCTAACTTTGAAGGGAGAGCGGTCAGTTCCCTTAAGAATGACCCATCGATCAAAATTACCAAAAGACCTCACACCATCAATCGAAAGACGAATATATCAGACGCTGGAAAAATCCAAGGGGGAGTTCTCCGATTACCAGCGAACTGCACTTACTCCACACTACAGCAAACGTCCGCATCTGTACGGCCTACCAAGGATCCATAAGGAAGGACTTCCTCTGAGATCAATTGTGAGCTCAAGAAATTTACCTTGTCACCCATTAGCATACTATCTGCCAGGTATCATCACACTCTTATCGGAGAAAACCGTGTCTTTGGTCAAGAAAACGCAACACTTCGTGGATACGTCAAAAAATGTCCAACCATACCACGAAGAAAATACTCGTAGGGTTCGACATCGTGAGCATATTCACAAACGTGCCCACAGATAAGGCACTAACTATCATAAAGGACAGGCTGGAAAGGGATGAAACGTTAGACGAACGCACGCAACTCTCGGTAAACACAATAATGGAACTCCTGACAATATGCATTAGAACTACATATTTCCAAGTAGAAGACAAATTCTACCAACAAGAGTTTGTGATGGCGATGGGTTCCCCACTATCACCCATAGTGAGCAATATATACACGGAAGACTTTGAAGACCAAGCGATATCCGAATTCATGTAAACACCAAGGATGTGGCAAGCATAAGCTAGATGAATTCCTAGATCATCTAAATAGCCGCGCACCCTCCATAAAATTCACAATCTAATTGGGCAAAAACTGCCATTCCTGGATGTACTGATACACAGGAATGACAACACTTTCACGACAAGTATATACAGGAAACCTACCCATATGTGGAAGTACCTACCCTACAACTCCAATCACCACAAAAGCGTGAAACAAGAGGACCTGAACAAAGAAAAAGGAAATACCGCTAAAACAGTTACAGAAAATGGCTATTCCGATCGAACACCTAACATAATCACCCAAATCGATAGATCCTTTCTCAAGTGATAATCTTTCATAAATGCGGCAATTGATTTTGATTTATATAGATTTTAATTATGAATTTTGTTATAACATCTTGGTATAAAAAGTTCAGGAACCAAGAAAATTATTATTACACACCGTGTAATATTTATATTAGAAGATTACTTTTATTTTGTTGTTACAACAGTTTACGTACGTTTCGGAAATTTCCCATCTTCAGAAAAAATTCAATGGTCAAGGTCAATGCGATCATGAAACAAACAGATAACATATCATTGCATAACTAGTAGAATTAATGTAGTTTAGAAAATATCAGTACATTTATAATGATGAAGGAAGTTAGGAAAATCCTCGAGAATATAGGATTTTCACTTTCCCTATATTGTCATGCATTAATGATAGTTAATAGACAATAACATGAGATGGCTCGGCGATCAGTTGGCCGGCGATGAGATGGCTCGACGATGAGATGGCAACGATGAATGGGCCGCGATGAGTCGGCGGCGCTGACGTCCTAGACCGGTTTGGAGTTTGTAATTATACGATGACCTGTTAGAGTCTGACAGTTAGACGACCCAAGATGCAAATGTTACAAAAATGTGTGCAAAATGCAAATGTGCCATTTATTTCATGCGATTTGCGAGTCTTTTAAATTTCATTTTTAGTTACCAAACTGCATTATATGTTATTTTTAACTTAAATTTATACTGAAGTTCAATTTACTTAGGTTGCTATCGCAAGCCTCTACATTTGAGTGTACTGTTATTACCATTGTTCTGTATCGTATATTGTACTAAATGACAGCTCAACTTTTAGATATATTAAAGTTATTTTAATGGTTTTAATTTTGAAAGACCTATTTGTAATACGTAATATTACGTAAACAATCTTGGGCATCTTATCAGTAGTACAGTACCTCATAAATGTATATCACAAATTTAATTACCACTGAGAATTTTATGAATTATTCTTTTATTAAAATTAATAATTACTTTATAATTTCATTGTATTATACATACTGCAAAAGTACTTTATGGAACACACTCGCTCAGATATACAAAAAAAAAATTTCCTCGTTTGGTATTTTACGGAACACGATATCTACAATTCCTATGGAAACGTATCAATTTTGTACACATTCGTTTAAAATAAGCGATTTTAATCTATAAAAGCAATAAAAACGGATTACCATAGAACAAAATGCACCCCACAGTACAGCAAACCTCCGCATATGTACCGCCTACCAAAGATCCACAATTCCTCTGAGACCAATTATGAGCTCGAAAAATTCTCTTTGCAATCCATTAGCATACTATCTGCAAGGCATCATCACACTCTTATCGGGAAAAACCGAGTCTATGGCCAAGAATACGCAACACTTCATGGAAACCATCAGAAACTTGCTACCTAACCACGAAGGAATACTAGTACGTTTCAACATCGTAATCCTACTCACAAATGTGCCCACCGACAACGCACTAACTATTATAAGGGACAGTACCGAAAAAAAAATGAAACGTTAGACGAACGCACTCAACTATCGTTAAACAATATTGGAACTTATGACAATATGCATTAGAACAACATACTTCCAAGCAGAAGACAAATTGTACCATCAATAATGTGGGATGGCGATGGGTTCCCCACTATCACCCATAGTGAGCAATACATACGTGGAACACTTCGAAGATCAAGCGATATCCGAATTCACGTAAAAACCAAAAAGGTGGCTTAGCTTCGTGGACGTTACCATAGTGGTTTGGCCACACGGAAGGCATAAGCTGCATGAATTTATAGATCATTCAAATAGCCGCGCACCCTCCATAAAATTCACTATGAAATTGGAATAAGAATTGCCATTCCTAGATGTACTTGCACACAGGAATTGCAACACTTTCACAAGTGTATGTAGGAAACACATTTACAACGGGAGGTACCTACAATATGACTCCAATCACCGTGATTGTGAAGGTACGCATAGCAATATGTTTGTACGGTACAGCTGAATCAATGTGCTGGAGACAAGAGGACTTGAACAAAGAGAAAGAAAATATCACTAAAACATTTGAAGGAAAGGGCTACCTCAATCTAACACCTAACGTAAACAGGGAAAGAGTAACCGAAAGGGAAGAACTTAAGTAGACAGCGGTAATACCAAATCCACAGGAATTCTCTAACCAAAACCAAACCACACAATGAAGACCAGAATTCCAAGAATTGTGTATACAATGTACCATGCGAATATGGCAGATCATACATAGGAGCTTTCAGTAGACCACTCAAAGTGAGAACTCAGCAACACGAGAACAACATCAGTTAAGGCGAAACAGAAGGATCAAGTATTACCGAACATGTCTGGAACAAAGACCACCGAATACAGTGGGATAACAAACAGATTAGCGGCAAAGGATGAGAACACAAGCAATAAGTGACCCTAATAGGAATAAACTTATTTGAATACCTTAGGAAAAGTACATTGCGTTGGTCATGTTAAGATGTTTACATATATTATGCAACTATTATTTGCAAATTTACTTTGAGGTGGATTTTGCACAACGTGGAGCAAATACTTAAAATTTTGTCAATACTATACATATCATACTATAGAGTATCATATGGCAAAATTGTTACTGTCGGTAAGTTTTTATTAGAAGTTTCAGAAAATAATATGTAATGCGTTCTGTTGTAGTATGAACATACTTGAAATAAAACGTGCAGAAGGCATATCTAATATCTAAGTTGCACGCCTCTGAACTTCAAGAAACCTTTTTGCAGGATCGTCAATATGCTATACAAGAGAAACAACACAATACCATTTACAAACATCAAAAGAATGGGTCACAAGACATATCCTTGCGGAACTCTAATATTTATTGGAAGAAAAGACGACAGAACATTTGTTATTGTTAAGCTTTTCAAATAAATTACTGGTATTAAGGTAAAAATAAGCGCTATTGTAAATGTTAACGAACAGAACATTGTTCTAAGGTTATCATCTTCAATATATGTGCAATGTGACATAGAACAAACTACAATGCATAGCACCACGCGATAGAGGACCAAAAAATAAAAAAGTTCCTATACACTAAAGTCCGATCGCTTTTTGTTTTCAAGTTACAGGCTTTAGAAGTTTCTTTTTATAAATTTTAAATGTTCCAATTTTTTCGATTGTAAAGAGATAATTGAACCAAATTAGTGCACAGTATACCCACGCACTATTTTTTGTCCGATTGTGAAGTTTATTTCGCACCCAGTGGGAAAGTTAAAAGCATTTACATCTTTAAACCGAAAAAATAACATTGCTTCGCCCTGTATCTTTTTGTTTCTTATTTTTGCAAAGGCGATTTAATTTTCTACAAAAGGTTACTCTTAATGTGAGTAGTATTCGGTTTGCACGTTTTTTTTTTACAAATAAATATGTTCTGTCTTCTGGTAGTAGTTTGAAAATTCCTATTACAATATTAGCCTTGGAAAAGACTTACCTGTAGTAGGTAGCAGGCTATAATTTTCTAGAACAAAACAAATCTTATGGTAACTGTCAAACTAAACAAAAAACGATCGGAAATTAGTGTGTAGGAACCCTCTTTAATATTTTTTGGTCCTTTATCGCCTAGGAAATTGATATATAAATAAAAATATGGCACATACGACGTGCAATACTGTAAAACCATAAAGTTTTGTTCATTTTTGTCAAGCATACGATTTTGGACACTGTGTTCGTGCTCGTGCTCGTGCTCGTGCTCGTTCTCGTGCTCGTGCTCGTGCTTGTGTTCATGTTCGTGCCGTGTTCGTGTTCGTGTTCGTGTTGGTGTTCGTGTTCGTGTTCGTGTTCGTGTTCGTGTTCGTGTTCGTGTTCGTGTTCGTGTTCGTGTTCGTGTTCGTGTTCGTTCGTGTTCGTGTTCGTGTTCGTGTTCGTGTTCGTGTTCGTGTTCGTGTTCGTGTTCGTGTTCGTGTTCGTGTTCGTGTTCGTGTTCGTGTTCGCGTTTGTGTTCGTGGGTAGACCTATAAATAATGATAAATTATTAAATTAGATGGAAATATTACCACCAGAGGCTATACAACCGCACGTTACTTCTGTAGGACAAATCAACGTGGAATTATCGAAGCATTCAAAAAAATGAATTACGTTAATGAATTAAGTGTAAAGTCAGTTTTTGAGCAACAATTTGTTTATACACACATGCAGGCGATTTTTGAATGTTTCTCTCAATATGGGTGAGCACTGCGACAATCTTTAGTAGAAAAAGTAGATGTTATATTTCTGGAAGAACTAATTAGATCTCCAAGAAAGAATCTCTAGCAAACAACTAACGATGTTTGACTTTTTAGATGAGTAACATACCTTAAGTTCATTTCATCAATGAGTATGTTTAAGCTCATGTAAGGGCACAAAAGAATTAATTTGGCATTTACTAGCACGAAAAATTGTCATACTAACCATAAAATGGAAAGTGAGCGTAACAACTTATAAACAATTTAAATGATGAGCACAGTTAAATATAGACATTTGTACGGTAATGGTAACAAAATGGAATTTATTAAAAGTGAAAACAAGGTTGTTGATTGTAAAGTTTATTGGAAATGTGAAGATATCAAAAATGAAAGTGCTCCGCTCTGGCGATAACAATAGACGGCGATGCAACAAAAAGAAATTATGTGCACAATCGCTGCAAGTGTAGGCGCTGTTAAAGTATAAAATACCATTATAGAAAATGCAAAATCTACCAGACACACGTCATAATTTCTCATATTTACCGCATCAGAAACTTTTGGTTAAGCAGTAGCGACAAGATTGCCTGCAGTAAGTTCCATCAAATGAACTATCAAGAGCAAGTGAAAATTTGGCTCCCGAAGTTCTAAACCGTGGGAAATTGGATATTCAATTACCCCCGAAGTTGACGATCACTGCAAATGGAGAAGGTTTCTTATTATATGAAAAAGGGAAAGTGGAAGATTGGCTTATAATTCTTTGTACTAGAAGGAATTTACGTCTGTTAGAATCATCCGCACACTGGTATGACGATCGAATCTTCAAAACTACTCCACTTTTTTTTGAGAAGTTGTCTACCATACATTATTTACAAGGTAATAATGCCGTGCCATTAGTTTACAAGCTTCTACCAAATAAACTGAGGAAACGTATTCTGACTTTTTCAAATCCACAAACAATAATGATCAATTTTGAAAGTGCGGTACTAAATGCCTTGCATGATGTACATAACTAAACAGGAAACAGTGACTGTTTTTTCAGTCAGGCAATTTTCCGAGATACTCAATCGAATGGTATGAAAAACATATATGAAGTAGATTCCGACTTTGCACTAAAAATGAAAGTGCTTCTTGCATTAGCTTTTGAAGTGCAAAAACATGTAATTGAATATTTTGATGTTTTGTGCGATTTAACACTGAAAACACTGAAAAAACACAACCCATAATTGATTATTTTGAGGGCACGTCGATCGGTCGCCCAAATCGAAGACGTCGGATTCCAACTCGATTTCCTTTAAGTATGTGGAATTGTTACGAAGGCACTCTTGAAGGTGAATCAAAAACTAACAACAGCACCGAAGGTTGACATAGAGGTTACTTTCAGCGAATCACCGTAGCATTTAAAAATTCACAGAGCTGTCAAATGGCAATACAGCGTTAGCGAGTTGAAAATAGAACGATTTTTCTCTGGTGTTGAACCTCCAATGGGTAGTCGTAACTACCGTAATTATGCGGGAGGAATAGTGCGCATAGTGCAGAACTTTGAGTACAATATAGATATTACAGAGTATGTTCGCAGTTGTGCTCACAACATTGGTTATTAGTAAATAAAGTTAAATGAATTTGCTCTAAGTGTAACCATAAACAAATGTAACAAATTATCTACAGAATTTAATCATTTTGTAATTATACAGAGTGTTTCGGGAAGTATACGCATAACTTCAGAAAGTGATAGATCTAATCATTTTAACACAAAACTTTCAGGTAAACGTAAGTCCAATAGAGCTTCTTTTCCAAGATACAGCGTGTTAAAGTTACAAAAGAGAGTTGATTTTTAAATATCTCCAAAATATGATTAATAGGGATAGTTTTAGCTTATTAATACGTTTTTATTATGTACAGTGGCGTAGAACGCAAGGGGTAGTGCAACCTTTTAATCCCTAATTACTACGCCAATGATTTTTTTTGTTAAAATACGAACCCTAGATGTTTTTCAGATAAAAAAGGTATACTTTGTCTAATTCGATAACTTTAACAGTTTCTAAGATATTTGCATTTTGAGGTATTTATTACCAACTGTTTAGGCATGTTATTATTATTCTGTAATAACTGGGAAACATCAAAACTTGAAAATCAGTGTTTCGGGAACAATACACGTAACTTCAAGAAATGATATATCTAATCATTTTAACACAAAACTTTCATATACACGCAAGCCTAATAGTGCTTCGTTTTACCGAAATACATAGTTTCAAAGTTAATAACCTGCCTAAGCAGTTGGCAATAAATACCCAAAAATGCAAATATGTTAGAAACTGTGAAAGTTATCGATTTAGACAAAGTGTACCTTTTGTATCAGAAAAACATCAAGGTTTCGTATTTTAATAAAAAAAATACAATTTACTCCATTGGCGTAGAAATTAGGGATTAAAAGGTTGGACTACCCTTTGCATTCTACGCCACTATACATAATAAAACGTATTAATAAGTTAAAACCAATGTACTTTATATCTCTTTATTATACCAAGAATGAAAAAATTACCTTTTTTCGTGTTGGAAATATATTAAAAATCAACTTTTTTTTTGTAACTTTGACACCCGGTATCTCGAAAACGAAACACTGTTGGACTTACGTTTATATGGTTTATATGAAAGCTTTGTAATATAATGACTAGATCTATCATTCCCCGAAGTTATGTGTATTCTTCCTGAAACACCTTGTATTTACTCAATCAGTTAAGTACCATA
The DNA here is from genome assembly GCA_036346205.1 of Vesta saturnalis. Taxonomy (NCBI): domain Eukaryota; kingdom Metazoa; phylum Arthropoda; class Insecta; order Coleoptera; family Lampyridae; genus Vesta; species Vesta saturnalis. The sequence goes on along the minus strand of JARFJB010001859.1, from coordinate 12,452 downwards.
TTTTAATATTTCGAGCAATTTTATTTTCGAGAAATTGTTATTTTAGCAACTAAGCCTTCGAGGTACTGTGCATTCGAGGAAAAATTTTTATCACAATTGATTTCGAGCAAATTTCTTTCCAGGAATTATTTTCAAGCAATTTGCTGCACACTATTATCATTATGGTTTTCTCTTGAATCGTCCCTGTTATCTGACGGAATTTATTCACCATTAGCCACATGTTTTAGCTCTTTTTCGGATAAAAATTTTCAGCAAGTTTATTTTATTTCGCTAGAAGATATAAATCACCATGCCTAGACACAGGTTCTAAATTCCTTCCATTCTGCCTCTGTTAATTCTGGGCCTATGCATAATATTGGTTTGTTATTTGAACTTAATTATAATAGTTTTTTTTAAACCGGCCAGAAATTAGTACTTTCCGGTTTATTTTTAGGGCAGAAAATCTCATTTTGTTGGACCGAGCCAGACAATTATTGTGATAGTCTAGTAAAAGGTTTTACTGGACTCATTTTTATTTACTTTCGGACCTATATTTAATGAAAAAAATAATAAAATAGTTAGTCTAAGATAGAGTTCAATTGATTTCCATAGTAACCGAGTTTTGTATTATTTAAGAGTTTAAAATAACTTGACATACTTTGACATTTAGTTGAAAACGTGACATTTGTTATAAAATAGATATTCAAAATGATGAATTTGATTGCGAATTGATGGCAGATGAAATTATACCAGATGAAATTGCTAAGGCGGCCGATAAAGCAACGTTTGATTTTTTAACGTCGAAGTCCCGGACTCGATATGAACAAACATACCAAACTTTTGAAAAGTGCTGCCTGGAAAAGAAGGTAATAAGCATTTGTAAGAATGTGTTATTGGTATATTTGTCAGAAAAATCAGAAAGGCTGAACTCGTCTTCGATGCTGAAGGCAATGCTACGTATCAGAAGAAATATCCACATAAGCAAATATTTTAAATTAACAGCGTTTATGAAGAAAAATTCCGATGAACAATATTTACTGACTAAAGTTTTGTTGATTATGGGTTATACTGGAGCATGTCGACAAGAAGAAATCACTAATATATTAATGGACGACATAGAAGACAAAAAAATATGCTTTTGAGTAAAATTCCAAACACCAAAACAAACAATTCAAAATCATTCATTATTAATGGGATAAAGAGCTAAGTTTGTATAGGAAGTATGTCGTACTATGCCCGACCAACGTTCCTCATCGACGACTCTTTATTAATTACAATAACAGAAAATGTAATAAACAACCTGTAGCCATACATACTGTAAGTAATGCTCCTTCCAAAATAGCTACATTTTTGACATTGCCAAACCCAAAGGAATACACAGGGCATTGTTTTAGACGTAGTTCGGCGACTTTGCTAGCTAATGAAGGTGCAGACACCACAAACTTAAAACTACTTGGTGGTTGAAGTTCATCTCAAGTTGCTAAAGGCTACATTGAGGATTCAGTTCAGAATAAGATTGATCTAGCTAACAGAATTCAAAAAGCAGGTAGCTCAAGAAAAGAAATTATCTCAGAAACTTATTATAATGTAAGCATCTCACGTCAAAGGATAATTTTGATACATCATACTTACAGATAAGTAATGCTAATAATTGTACGTTTAAACTATTCAAAAATAATGTTTACATTTGTAAATAAAAAATTTACGATTGCTACAAAAATTGTTAAAATTATTTATTAAAGAGTTCTTGTTATATAAATGTAAACTGAATAATATGATGTTTACGGTACAACACTGTGCCTCTTTTAAAAAAAAGTATTGTACATAATGCGTTTAAAAAGTGCTTTTACTGCTATTATTTCTTGCTTTAATTTGGGTTTTCCAGCGCTCTTTTTTCGCTGAGAAAGTACTCCATATTTCTGGTGGAGTGATTTTCTAGTAGTGGTCCTAACTGTTTCTTTTGTAAGTTTTTGTCTTTCATAAATAAACTATAGGCTGCATTTCTCTCTTTTCGCAATTTTTTCATTTTTCATGGTAAGCAATTCAAAAGTTATGGTTAGGTCCAGAGTAATTACATTCATTAAACTACCACTGTAACTTTATTTAATTAAGTGAATTTTAAAATTATTTGACGTTAAGTTCCTTCTTTGTCAATGTATGGCAATTCGGTAAGACTTTGATTAATAGTATGCATTAACAACAAAGCGTCTTACTACAATTAATTAGGCATCTACATGCGAAATAAATTGTAATATATGTACACCTCTCAAGATTGATACGTAAAGTTTTATTTGATATATAACTGTCAATATCCCCTTACCGATCTATATTAATAAATTATAGTTTAAACAAGATTCCAACAATTAAACGTTCATCAATAATAAAAAGGTTTGATTGAAAATATTTCTAAGCACGTGTTTAAATTTAGATTCATTTATTGAAGGCCATAATATCTTAATATCATATTTCACCAATAATAAATTTAATTAATCTTAATTTGATAAAAATATCCATCAATGATATTTTTTAATATACTTCTTATCTGCTTAATTGAGCAAATAGTTTTAATACTTCCGACTTGGCTTCTCATGCAATCGAAAATATTTGTCTACTAGTTAATGAAAATTATAATTAATAGAAATTGCATTTAATATAAAAATTAATCTGTTATCAAAATTTATGCACTAGTTATATTAGACAAACAAAATTATGTATAAGACTGCGTAATGAAAAGGAATATTTTTGAGACTGTTTTTTTTGTTTAATATATAGAGTAATTTTCTGGATCTATTTGTTTTATTCCTAAAATTATGAAACCAATTACCTGGGTCCAACGATAACGAATGTACTACCATAGTCCATGATAAACAGAACAAAATCACATTACACCACATTTTAAAGCATTCGGTAACTGCGGGGTTCCACCAATTTTATACTAGGTTGAACACTTGTCTAATGGAAACTGTATTCCGTTTCTGTTTATAGAAGTGTACAAACTAAATATGATGTCACTATTGATTAAAATTGGGTTAAACAGATTAAACCTAAGAATTAATTCATTATTCACTTATTAATAAATCGTATGAATGGAATGTTGATAAAAATTCTTTCGCAGTTGCTTCAAAATTGGCTATCAGATTTTTTCACAAAATCAAACAATTTGTAATGTTTTTTGTTTTTAAAACCTTCACATCTATATCAGTGAAAGAAAAACAAAGTTTATTTGTCCAACAGGTGACTTGTGCATGTGTGTGTGCGTTTGTGAGGTTCTATAAAAATTTGAAAAAATTTTTATATTAGAACAAATTAAAAATTAAGAAATAAGTTAGTCATCACAACATAATTATGTAGAAGGTATCACATAAGCCAAATCAATTATGGACAAAGTTTATCTGTATATCAACTTTAGCCTTTTTTTTTTTTTGGTTTAATCATATATCTTACTCAATACAGCTTAAAATAAGTATTAGTCATTTTAACTTGAAGAAAAATATTATGCTCTACACACAATATTACTAATTATTAATCCAATTTGTTTGGTATCACAGTTGCATAGTTTAAGTTTAACAGTGGGAGCAGAAAAGTTTCGTTATTATACTAAAAACGAATATCCAAACGGATTTGTTTTTCATGGTAATCCATTTGACTAACAAAAATCTGATTTTCAACTAGATGAACTTCTCCAGCTACAAATTGTTCAGTTTTTAGAATCAAAATTATGCTACTCTTATTTAGACTTATAACGTAACACTTAGCTCTTTTATATCAATAACATTTTAGATGTTTGGGATAGTTGGATTTTTCTTGCAAATGTTCACTTAAAGAAATTTAATAATCTCACGTTATGTAAAGGGTGGTTCATTTTCGACGTTTTCTTATGGGAAGTACCCTTTCTATTATAGATAGACAAAAACTAACATGAATCCTTGTGCTCGATTTTGGTGTGAATTAAAATCCAATAGTCATAATGAAGATATCTCTGACCGTTATTGCGCAATTAGCCAAAACTGAAAAAATGGCGATTTTGAAAAACTTGAATAACTTTTTTATTTCTAAATGTATCGACAAACTGTAACAACATTCTTAAGGCACTTTTTTAAGTAGAATCCGTTAGTGTATTTACATTCTTAATACCTCCTTAATCTAAAAAGATATGACATAAGGTTGAATTTTTTTATATGGAAACCATAGTTGGCTATGACATTTTTTTAATGCTTTTTAACAATATATAACACCTCAATGCTATTTTAATAATCAATTGATTTTTTTAAGTTTTTCTTAATTTGTATATTTATTAAAGATAACAGTTGACTTAGAAAACCAGATGAAATTGAATGAAGGTATTCTACTCAAAAAAGAAATTTCACTTTCAGTAAAATATTTTAGAGATATTTTGTAATTCAAATAAGTTTAAATGTAATGTTGTTCTTGTGGAATAGTAACAAATTATAAGATCTAAAGATTGAATGTAAAATTATCAAAAAACCTCAAATGCAAATTGGAATGAAATGAAAATAAACAATATAATATCATCAGAAATTATGAAAACCTAACAGCAAATCAATTTTTATACGTATGCAAACATCTAATTCTATAAACGAACAAAAATATGAACACAAAATCTTAATATAAAAAACACACTAAAACTACAAATATTTTTCAAACTTTGTCTTCTAATTGAATTGATAGAATTATATATAGATAATGATGTTAATTGTGCATAAAAAGAAATCTACAGGCGAAAGATCTGGTGAATGAGCAGGTCACAAAATTGGTGCTGTCGTTCCCATCCAGCTATTACGAAAACATAAATTTAAGTAGTCTCTAACGACACGGAAACTATGTGCGGGAGCTCCGTCTTGCTGAAATATGACATTCCAGTATTGTGCTAAAGGAAGACTCTCTAGAAATCCCTCCGAATGAATATCGAGATATTTCATAGAGTTTAATGTTCCTTTATACATGTGATAATAAAAACGTCCGTTTTTAACGAAGCACCACACATTTATTCCAAATTTCCTTGGCCTCCTGCGGACAAAACTGACATAAGCATTAGTATCTGCCCTGTAAGGTAAATTGTGATTATTAAAAATACTATCACCACTGCGCCTCGTCCGACCATGCAATAGGGTTTGAAAAATTAGGTGTATTTTGGCACTGACTTATATATCAGTTACAAAACTCAGTACGCCGCCTTCTGTCGTCCATAGTCAAAAAACGTTCTTTCCGAAATCTATAGCAATAGTATCTACGTTTCTTTAAAATTCGAAGAGCGTTGCTTCCTGACACGCCTAGATTAACCATTTGCCTAGATGAAGTTGTTGGCTCTGCTTCGACTTGTTCTAAGAGGACCATTGATTTCCTTCAGAATTTCGTTAAATAAGTTTGGGATTTTAAGAACCGAATTCAATTAAATTTTTCTGTAACCTAAAATTAATTAATATATTGTTTTGAGATATCAAAAATTTTAATTTCTTTAACTATACCGTTCAGAAATATTTTTATTTGGCTGCTGCCTTTCATGTGAAAATTTCTGTAAATAAATTCGAATGCCATTATTCAATAATATCATTATAGTATATATATAATATAATTGAAATCAAAAATTTCAATATTAATAAAGTAACTTCTAATTTTTAATTTACTATTTGACCATATTATATATATATATTATATATATATATATATATATATATATATATATATATATATATTGGATCTTGATTAACACCAAAATGGAGCATAAGAACCCCATACTGCTTTTCGTCTATCTGTAATAGAAAGGGTACTTCGCATAAGAAAACATCGAAAAATGAACCACCCTGTATATCAGAACTATTTATTTTGGTATCGGCTGTGTGTAAAAGAAACTATTAATAATGTTTTATTATTTATAATATTAATCTACCACTTTTAATGTTAAACACTTCCGAAAATGAATTATCGTGCAGGTTAGCTTCTGGTACAGAAGGTATTGTCTAAATATTATTTTTGTGGCGAATGTACATTTTTTCTTATTAGTAATGACAAAGGTCCTCAACGACATCATTAATTTCTGATTCATTAAACTTTTGTTTTCTTTACGTACAGTTCAGATATTATCCAAATAGAAAAGTGGTCAACGTCACTTTATCTTACCAGGGCTTGTATTTTGGCAGAAGCCTCCATGTTCCGATAAGTTTGGTACCTTACCGTGTCCGCGTCCGTGTCCGTGCCCGTGTCCGTGTGTGTTAGTGTCCGTGTTCTTGTCCGTATCCGTGTCCGTGTCTGTGTCCGTGTCCGTGTCCGTGTCAGTGTCAGTGTCCGTGTCCGTGTCCGTGTCCTTGTCCGTGTCCGTCTCCGTGTCGGTGTCTGTGACTGTGTCTGTGTCTGTGTCTGTGTCTGTGTCTGTGTCTGTGTCTGTGTCTGTGTCTGTGTCTGTGTCTGTGTCTGTCTGTGTCTGTGTCTGTGTCTGTGTCTGTGTCTGTGTCTGTGTCTGTGTCTGTTGTCTGTGTCTGTGTCTGTGTCTGTGTCTGTGTCTGTGTCTGTGTCTGTGTCTGTGTCTGTGTCTGTGTCTGTGTCTGTGTCTGTGTCTGTGTCTGTGTCTGTGTCTGTGTCTGTGTCTGTGTCTGTGTCTGTGTCTGTGTCTGTGTCTGTGTCTGTGTCTGTGTCTGTGTCTGTGTCTGTGTCTGTGCCTGTGTCTGTGTCTGTGTCTGTGTCTGTGTCTGTGTCTGTGTCTGTGTCTGTGTCTGTGTCTGTGTCTGTGTCTGTGTCTGTGTCTGTGTCTGTGTCTGTGCTGTGCCTGTGTCTGTGTCTGTATCTGTCTGTGTCTGTGTCTCTGCCTGTGTCTGTGTCTGTGTCTGTGTCTGTGTCTGTGTCTGTGTCTGTGTCTGTGTCTGTGTCTGTGTCTGTGTCTGTGCATGTCTGTGCCTGTGTCAGTGTCTGCCTGTGCCTGTGCCTGTGTCTGTGCGTGTGCCTGTGTCTGTGTTTGTGCTTGTGCCTGTGCCTGTGTCTGTGTCTGTGCCTGTGTCTGTGTCTGTGTCTGTGCCTGTGTCTATGCCTGTGTCTGTGCCTGTGCCTGTGCTTGTGCCTGTGCCTGTGCCTGTGCCTGTGCCTGTGCCTGTGCCTGTGCCTGTGACCTGTGCCTGTGCCTGAGCCAGTGCCTGTGCCTGTGCCTGTACCTGTGCATGTGCTGTGCCTGTGCCTGTGCCTGTGCCTGTGCATGTCTGTCCTGTGTCTGTGCTGTGCTGCCTGTGCCTGTGTCTGTGCTTGTGCCTGTGTCTGTGCTGTGCCTGTGCCTGTGTCTGTGTCTGTGTCTGTGCCTGTGTCTGTGCCTGTGTCTGTGCCTGTGCCTGTGCCTGTGCCTGTGCCTGTGCCTGTGCCTGTGCCTGTGCCTGTGCCTGTGCCTGTGCCTGTGCCTGTGCCGTGCCTGTGCCTGTGCCTGTGCCTGTGCCTGTGCCTGTGCCTGTGCCTGTGCCTGTGCCGTGCCCGTGCCTGTGCCCGTGCCTGTGCCTGCCGTGCCTGGCCGGCCTGTGCCTGGCCTGTGCCTGTGTGTGCCTGAGCCTGTGCTTACGCTTGTGCCTGTGGATGTGGCTGTGGCTATGGCTGTGCCTGTGTCAGTGTCTGTCTGTGGTGTGTCTGTGTTAGTGTCTGTGTCCTTTCCCGTGCATACGCCTGTGCCTGCGCCTGTGCCAGTGCCTGTACGAGCAATGTGTCCGTGCCTATGTATGTGCCTGTGTCTGTGCCTGTGCCGATGTCTCGACTGCGTCTGCGTCTGTTTGTGTCTCCGATAGTGTGTGTGTGTGTGTGTGTGTGTGTGTGTGTGTGTGTGTGTGTGTGTGTGTGTGTGTGTGTGTGTGTGTGTGTGTGTGTGTGTGTGTGTATGCGGGTGTGTGCACGTTGTGCGTGTGTATGTGCGTTGTGTAGCGTGTGAGTCCATGTGCCTTGCGGTAAGAGAGGTAACATGTACACGTGATTCGCAAAATTAGCTTGAGAAGGTTGATATAACCCTCGAAAAGCTTTTGAAGTTAAGGGTCATATCGCATACTGTGTGTTTTTCGAGTATTAATAAGAATTGGACAGGAAAGAAAAGATGAATGAGTCAGAATCTCTCAGACATGAGTTTGCCAATTCAACGTGAACTCTTAGTATCACAAAATGTGATACTGTGGTGATTGCTATTAAATATTCTGGTCAGAAAATCATTAGTGATGGAACTAAATCAATACTTTTACTAGACGATAGGTATGAAGGAAGACTTGTTACACGTCCAAACCGCACTAGGCGTCGTGCAGGCTTGCCGAAGTAAGCCAAGCCAGCTACATGGAAAATGGGTGAGGTCGATATAAGGAGTAAAATAATTGAAAGGTAGTTTTAAACAGCTTACCTTACCATAAATCTCAAACTCAGTCCAAGAAAAATTATCTCTGGGTGCCACCACAAATTTTTATAAAATAAATAGTGTTAGGTGGGGTATTAAATTGATCCTATCCAAACGCTTAGTAAAATTTGTAAACTTATTAATCACGCCTTGTATATACATATGAAAGTTCCAAATCATAAAACGTTGATTTGAATACTTTCTAAGTAGCCCTCTTATGCATATAAATTTATATTTCTAACTGTTATAAAGCTCTGAATTAAATAACTACTACCAAATTTAGGAAAAAAAATCAAAATAAAAAGTCGGTTTAATAACCACAACATTCGTTAGTTCATGAAAAATTTAAAATATAACCATCACTGCTTTCATTATAAATAATATCCTCATCTTTTCTGAATACTTTCTCTTTAAAAATCGTAATTAAACATTCATCAACAGGATCGAATTTTATACTTCAAATCTGTAATTTATACTTAATAAAAATATTCTGTTATTCGTGTTATGTGTTTTACTGTCTGTCAAATAGTTCAAAATAATTAAACTTTGTAATCGACCTGGCTTTCAGATCTATCATTAAACTCAAAATATTCAAAGGTTAATTCGAGTACTAATAGGTATCCCGTATGAAATTTTACACATGTTAAACTTTAAGATTGTTATCTCAGTTGACACAAATAAACAACAAAAGTAAATTAAATTGTCCAATTTGAAAATGCAAATATCAAGTCATAGATTAAAAATTCCCCCAAAATCTTATATACCAAACACATTAAAATAGATAAGGTGCGATTATCCTTTTATTTATAATAAGAAATTAAAACTTAAAAGGAACTTAAAAGGAAATCGTACTATTATCGTTTCAATAAAACCTAAAACTATTACGTAAGTTGCTCCTCTGTCCGTGATATAGTGAAGTACATATTATGGTCTGCTTGCAGTAATCCTTTAAATTTGTACCCACACTAATACAAAACGATGGCCGTGCTGGATGAATAATCCGACCGCAAATGTTTCTACATAAATATTAAAATTCGTAGTTGCCTCTATACAATCGATTTTATATTACTAACAATTGTACACATGTACTTCATTGAATGTTAATGAATGACCACTAATCTCTGAACTGAATTAACAAACTTGTAAGTAATTCAGTCACTTAACCCTGCTGTTCTCCTCGACAAGGCTATTTACTTGTGCTCCTTCGTGTCATAATAACCCGAACTCTTGAAATATGAATTAAAACCAAAATAACAACATTTTTTATACATTTATTTGCTTTATTTCTCTAATGCGATGTTTTTTATATGAAACGTGAAACTTATAATAAATTCAACCAAATTTAAATAAAAAAAAAGAAAACGGAATAAAAATTGTCTAATAATTGATATGATCCACTACTTCTTACAGTCGGGACAATAATAGGTCACGTGTTCTTTACACAAATATTTTTTACACTTAATGCAGGTCACCAATGGTTGTTGAATAGCTGTTATAATTGCAGCTGCTACTTCATTACGGGGAAGATGTTTTCTGGACAAAATGTAAGGATTTACCAATTGTTTGCCCAGTTGTTCCAAAAACAGTCTTCTTTTGAACAAAACATTTTTATTCCAGTCTGGATTTATTTCGCGTCATAAGACGAAAGCATTATAGGCACTGGTATCTAAAATGTTGTAAAATAAGATTATGGGCCATTGATTTGTTTTTCGTTTGCATGTGTATGCACCGACTAGGTGATCTAATGTATCAACTGCTCCTTTGGTAGAATTATAATCAAGTATAATTTGTGGTTTTTTGTCTTCTCTGTAGCTTATTTGTTCCTGGTTATGAAACGTACTGATTAGAATGACCTTCTTGTATTTTTTTGGAATATAAGACAAAACTGCGGTATCTTTAGTAAAATAAAATTTGGAACTATGCACAACGTTATTTACTTCCATGATAGGTAGCTCAGGCTTGCTTTTCCTGAGAGTCCCTAACATAGTAAAATTTCTTTTGAGAAGCATTTGACCCAATTTGTACGATGTAAATAAATTGGCACAAGTTACATTCTGACCTCTTAGTCCATAAGTAAGGTCAAAAACTACTTTCAGCTCCTGATCCTTCTCAGGTTTTCCCCCAGGTGGTTTTCCCGTATATACTGGAACTTCTAAAGCATAAGAACTTGCACTATCACAAAGCGTCCATATTTTGATGCCATATTTTGCTGGCTTGCTTGGTATAAACTGCTTGAATGGACAACGACCTCTAAATGCAACCAGCTCCTCGTCCACAGTTACGTTTTGCCCAGGATTGTACAATTTTGGTAGTATTTCAGCCCATTTGTCCCAAAATTCTCTAATAGGAGCCAACTTATCCCGTAGCCTTCTTTCTTGACGATCTTCTTTATTATCAAACCGTAACACACGTGATATATAATAAAATCGTTTCAACGACATTGTTGCGCGAAAAAGAGATCTGCCTGTTTCTGCATTCCATAAACTTCTGGTAGATTCATCATGCAATCTGTAAACTCCTCCTAACAGTAACAAACCTATGTACGCCTGCAACGTAATGTCATATAATTCTTGCCACTTGTCACTGTACACTCTACGACCTTCGAGGTTAGTCATTTTCAAAATTATACTTTCCAGAGAACTATTGAAAAATAGCTGAAATGTAGGTTTTACATCCTGGACACGTGCATTGCTGTACCTAGTTGGACCTGGAGCGACTTTTCTGATATTTGCACTAGTTGCGCGCCCTGATTGAGGAAATGGATCTAACATCCAAGTTATGGCATTATCTTTAGATTGCAACGATTGAGCAGATCGCATCAATTGCGTGGGATTTGTCCGTCCAGCATCGTCGAAAAAATCATCGCCTGGCTGTTCATAATCTATTCATGTCCCCACTAAGATATTTTTTTGCCATTATTGTTATTTCAGCACTTTAGAAGGACTAGTAGTACGTACAACAAACCGCACTTTACTCTGCAACGTAACAAACAAAACTGTCGGTTGCATACTGCGATATGATATTTATACCTGCTGCAAGTTGCAACTCTGTTCCTGTTTCGACTTGCACACGCGGCTACAGACCTGCCGAAAATGCTGTAGTAACTCGCATAGGTAGGTACATTTGAACAAGCATGTGATGATATACATATTATCTATTCTCAAATTTCAATATAAAATAATTGGAAATACAAATTTATAGCCTCGGGTCATAATAACCCGAGGAACATCAAAAAAATTTATTAAAACAAACAAGCCACCAAATTCTTCAATGGATTAGAAACAAAGTCATTAACTACGAAGTTTAGATATTAATAAACAAAAAAGTTATCTAAACAACAATTTGATTTCGGGTCATATAGACCCGAAGGTAACAGCGGGGTTAAAGGGTTACTTCAGGCTTTCTTTTTATTATTATCGTTCGCTCTACTACTGAACACTATCAACAAAACATTTGTTGCTATTTTTAAATCTGATTTTGCACTTTTTAAATTACTTGAATGGAAAATACTATTCTGTCCTTTCAATTTACACTTAATATCAGAATGTATAATTATGTTGCCATTGGTGAAAGTCTATCGTGTTGTGGTACCAGTAACACTTTGACAAACACACGTCCGACCAACCAAACAAGGTACTTGTTCAGAGCAAGCACCTTTTGCCCGTAATGTTGGCATCAACGATTGGATCATTTGAATAGAATAAGTATGGTCTTATTAAACAAAGCATCTGGCATTAACTTCAAAAGTGAACAATGTACAATGTATTGTGTAGGGCAATAAACATGAAAACCGTTTAATAAATTTAGTTATACGTGTGCTAACAACTCATTGAAATTTTTAGACTCTGGCTTGTAAGATCCTATGTTTCTCTCCTGATTAAGTGGATGCCGGTAAATTTTTTTCAGTAATTGACGACTATTCGAGAAAAATTTTTGTATTTTTCCTTTAATCAAAAACAAGTTATGGATGAGAACCAGACATAAAAAAGTTTAAAACACTATTCAGATAGTAAGACTGAGTATGTGAAGTAGGAAGTCGAAGAGTATTACGAGTGAGAGTAATAAAATAGCCTTTAGATTTAGATACACTGCAATGGGTTGTGGAAAGAACACA
>JARFJB010001857.1:1275000-1331814 GCA_036346205.1 Vesta saturnalis | reverse complement strand
TATACTACTGTTAAAAATACACATTTATATAGTTTTATATGCCCCGCGCTCCGTGGGTTACAATATACGACTTCATTAGTTCTCTATATTTTTGTTATTACGAAATGTTTCCGTGATTGAGTATTTTCGCTTTTAGTTTACATTACAATTAAAATGAGTTTTAACACTTGTTAAAAGGAACCGTATTTTTTTCTATAAGCTATTTTACACGTACTACAATTCTACTGGTTCAATTATTATTTATTTATTATCAATTCAAGTTTAGAACTTGATTTAGCAATTATTGTAGTTATAAAAATGTACTTGTTTGAGTTAAAACCTAGACAAAAGGAGTAGTGTTTGTCCTTTAACGTTTACCTTATGATTGTATGAGTTTTAACAAACTTACCTGGAACGGGTTTGAAAGGAACTGTAATTTCCTAGGGAATGCATTGCAACAATCATGTTTTCGCGCCTTTTTTAATTTGTGTATCTATAGAGTCATTTCATACGTTAAAATTCTATTAAATTAGACTAAAATTATTATTTATTTATTAATATTCAAACCGCTGGGTTATAAATTTGTTCAAAAACTCACCCTTGTCGTTCACTAGTCATTGATTTGCAATTGTAATTTTTTTATGCGCAGATATTTCACCGTTTTCTTTTTGTGCCTTCGTTCTATAATAGGGCATATGCAGACCGCAAGTGCGTCCGGAAACTTTGCGTTTTTCAGCCTAGGTCGGCAAAAATAATACTAAATTATAGTTCGTTGTAGTGACAGAACCTATACAATATTCGATATAATCGACATTTGACATAACACAAAGCCTAATCGCGTTACCGTGTACGCATCCATTGTTATGTCCGTATTAGTTCCTTATAAACTACAAACTACATCTATAAATTATTACAAAGTCAACAAATTGGTAAGGTACCCAAAAAATTCGAGTAATGAATAATTTCGTAATTGTATTTTTTAGGTTATATTGGTTACTGTTAGTTGTCAGTATTGTCAACTTAATTTCAACAGGTATGAAATTTTAAAAAGTACAACAGTTTTGTTTATTAATTTTAATAGCTAGTGTTGACGTCGGTACAGAAAAATCTTGTGTATCACTCTCCCATAAAAAGGAGTATTGCTAGTGGAGTTTCTGCCTCGTAATGAGACAATCAATGCAGCGGCTTATTGTGAGACATTGAACAATCTGCGTCGTGCAATCCAGAACAAAAGACGTGGCAAGTTGAGTAAGGGTATCGTTTTGCTGCATGACAATGCCCGTCCACATGTGGCTAATCGGACCAAAGATCAAATCTTTTAAATGGGAAACTCTAGATCATCCTCCATACAGCCCTGATCTGGCGCCCAGCGACTACCATTTGTTCCTGCACTTGAAGAAACACCTGGGTGGTCAGCGTCTTCAAGACGATAACGAAGTCAAAACATTTGTGGTACAGTGGTTAACAAGTCAGGCGGCAGAATTTTATGAGGAGGGTATTCAGAAACTGGTGCCACGTTATGACAAGTGCCTCAATATTCACGGAAATTATGTAGAAAAGTAGATTAAGGTACACGCTTTGATGTAAAAATAAAATTATTGCGATATCTTTGCACGTCTTTTTTTAATTCCAAAACGGTACTTACTTAAAAAACATGCCTCGTACCTATTGTTACAGAAGATAATTATCATCCGTCATTGGTAGTAGAATTTACTTGTAAGGTCGTAGTGTTTAACATCAAATTAGAATTAAATAGAATCTTTCAACGTATTTGTTTTCAAATCATTTATAACAGTATTATTAAAATTTGGGATATTAAAACCACCTAAAACGATAACATTATGTAAAAATAATTCTTATTGACATAGTAACTCAAACAATGTCTGAAAGTCGCACAATGTGATATTTGGCATATATATATATATATATATATATATATATATATATATATATATATATATATATATATATATATATATATATATATATATATATATATATATTACAACTACAAATAAAGTTCCAACATGCAATAGACATTTACATGCTGAAACATCTATGCTATGAATAACATTAGTTATACTACACAAATCGATAGATAAACAATGAATATTGTTTTTAATAGCAATCATTGTTCCGTTAAATTTCTAATTTTATAATCGCGATCATTACGAAACATGCTACAGTTTTTAGGAAACAATTGTGAATTTGATGTACTTGAAACTAATACGGTTTCAGTGAAACACATAGTATCGTAATTACAATTACAGGATACGAATATAGTTTATTTACTTTTGACCCCTATCGGACATTCTCGCGGCTTCGCAAAAAGTTCTGATTCGTCTCGAACACTCTGGAACGTCTGCGCGAGCGCGACGCAGGCGTGTATAAATGCTGCACCTCGTTCAATTCCAGCAGGGCGATTCTTATGCTAGCCTTTGATCGAAGCACTTGTGCCGAGAGACATTGATACATAAGAATATATTCGCGCGCGCGCTCCTCGGAGCAATCCGCATTAGAACCTTTATGTACCGGATTTGTGTAGTTCTCACCACACAAATCCGGCTACAAATATGAGCGACGACGACTCGTGTGACTACAACCTTCGGGAGTCCGTGAGAAGCGTACTCCTCGACGCTGCAAAGACACAGATCGTGACGCTGAAATTGCAGAACCAGTTCTTAGAAGACAAATCAAGGACCCTGGAAGACAGGATTGTTTCCCTAGAAAAAACCATAGAAGAAATGAGGCAGGCGCTGACCGCTACGCAGACTCCTGCAACGGCGCCGGTCCCTGCGACAACGGCCATTGAAACATAAAACGATGAAAACCCTCCTCGTCGAAAAAAAGAAGAAGAAAAGGCAAGGAACGAAAACGGAAGAACCTTCGACTTCGGCCGAACCAACAGCCGAAGACGAAATGGAGGTGAACAACTTCCAACTTGACCCGGAACGTCACGAAGCAGACAGCGGTCTAGACTCCCCCTTCGAAGACCACGGATTTACACCCGTCACTAGGAAAGACGGCGTCAAACGCCAGCGAACCGAAGCGGTAACAATATTACCTCCCGCTTCAACCACGACAGAAAAAATTCCACCAATAATCCTACATAACAAAGAGGACTATACAAATGTCCTCAACATACTACTAGACGCAAACATTACCCCGAAATCAACCAATACACTAAAGACCGGATTCAAAATAACTCTGAACAGCGAAGACGAATACAGGGAAACTACTAAACTTCTCGACGATAAAAAATTTTAATTCAACACATATCTACTACAACAAAACAAACCACTGAGAGCTGTGATCAAGGGCGTCCCACAAGACGACAATACAATTAAGACACTTGAATCAGACCTCACAGAAATGGGATTCCAAGTGGAAAAAATCAGTCGGATGTATGCCGGACTTGACCGCAGGAAGACCAGCATGGTGCTCATCAGCCTGCGCAGGTCCGACACAGCAAAGAACATATTCGAACTCAAAGCAATCGGGTACCTACGAATTCGTGTTGAAACCCCACACCGACGCACTGGCATAGGGCAATGCCATAATTGCCAGCGCTATGTGTGTAAAGTGCGCGGGGCCGCATCACACACGCCAATGTTCGATTACCAGAGAATCCAGAAAACCGACGAAGTGCTGTAACTGCCCCGGTCCACACACGGCAAACTACCGCGAATGCCCAGCAAAACCCGAATACGAAACACAAAACCAACAGTTAGGACCACCAACAAAAACAATAGACAAGACCATCACATACGCACAAATCGCCGCAAATCCGACAAAACAAACAAACAGAACCGAAGACGAGGACTTCGCTCTTGTAATGAGAATAGTAAAAGCCCTCAGACAAGAAAACCAAATTTAGAAAACAACAAAACATCCACAGGCCATAAAAGGCCCATTCTCAACAACCACATTAATCGAAAAAACAAGACGAAGGTATAAAGGGATTCATCCCGAAGTACCGCAACGAATCTACAAAATGGAAAAAAATGGAATTCCAGCAGGGCAGTCTGAACTTCGGTATCGAACGTAAGCTCCTTCTCTCGTAAGAGTTTTATTTTTATTACAAATCTCTTAATTTCCAAAAAAAGAACTTAGCGTCTTTACGCTCGTCGTTCCGGCATCGTGATCTTCGCCGCTTCGGAGTTAGATCTGTCACTGCTTGCATACAGATAATATGAAGAAGTGGTCATCAGTAGAGGAGCCACAGCCTAGCAGCAAGCAGGAGCCGCCGGAGTACAGCAGGAGCTAAGAACAACATATAGAACCATCCAGGACACCGCCACCGCCAACCACAGGATCGACGTCAGGGTAAAGCAATAGGTATCAGTTTAATAAAAATATTGTTCTAATCTAATTTATTTGTTTTAATTTAACACTTGTTTTCCCCCGTTTTCTATTTGGGTCTCTGATTTCCAAGCCTTCTATCCTCGGGGTGTGAGGCCTTCTCTCTTCTCTCCTCTCTTAAAACAATTATCTTTCCTTTCTTGAATTCAATTTTCTAGAAACCTCCACTAACAACAACCGCGATGGTTAAGCACGGTCGCCACCGTGCTAACGTAACGGTAGTATCCCCAACCCCCGACGCCGCCCGTCTGCCTACACCGACACTCCACATACACACACACACACATACGCACACCCTCGGCTATCCACCACTCTCCTCACGCACACGCTCCCACTCAAACGCCTCGTCCATTTCTACCTCATCAACACACTCCTACATTTCAACACGCTCCACCGCCTCCACAAAAGCACACAAACCCGCACACACAAAAACCCGCACACTCACAAAAACCCGCACACTCACACAAACCCGCCCTCTTACCTACACCTTCCCAGTCACCTGTACTTGTCGTGATTCCTACACCCACTTCCCCCAATCCTGAACCCACCCGCTCACAATCCTCGAGGTATTGCATCCGCAATATCCCAAAATCCATTACAACCCAGAAATCCCTTTTAATTCCTTAAAATTCCTTAACCTTCCCTGGTTGAACTTGACATTCAACCACAACCATACCGGTCTCTTAGAGACCATTTCGGCGACCCTTCCGTCTCCCTCACCCAACTCTCCGGTCCCCGTTTACCTAACTCCACTCTTAGAGCTTCCTTTTTTTCCTGCGTGATTCGTCACATAGATAAGGACATCCTAGCCCAAGAGATCCTGGATGCGATCGATCTTCCACATGTGAAGAAGGCCGTTTGCATCACCTCGAAGGTCATGAACACCCCAACTTCCCTAGTCCGCATCATAACTCCTTCCCAAACCACCCTAGAATACGTCCTCGCACGCGGTGTCGTAAAGTTCGGGCGACACTACTGTTGCGAACCTTCCCTTATACCACAACCTCTCCAAAAGTATTGTTCTATCTGGACGCAGGTGGAGCATACCGCGGAAGAGTATCCTTCCCGTACGATTCGCTGTCCAAACTGTGGCGAAAGTCACAGATCCTCCGCCTGCAAATCCTCTGCAAATCCAAAGTGTAACAACTGCGGGAATGCTCACCCTACCTATTCCTTTAAATGCCGGAAGCGGCGGGAACCTCCCAGTTCCCCATCAATCCACCCTGTCTTCCGACAATATTCACATCCTCTCCATCACCGAAACAAAGCTTACACCCAGATGCACTCTTAATTTCAACACCTTTCACACTTATTCAAACAATAGCCAACATGGAACCGATCTATTAATTAAAAACTGCTTCCCCTCCACTCCTTTTCAACTCCCGGCGCACCTACAGCATCTCGAATGCGGTGCTGCAACGGTGCACTTTCCCACTCCTATAGTATTTACTTCCTATTACAACCCGCCAAGTCACAACACACTATCACTATCTTTTAATCTACGCTTCTAGCCTCCCTGATGCTGTTACCCTAGGTGACTTCAATGCCAGCCACGCCTAATTCGGAGACACCGAAACGAATGGCAACGCTAACAGGCTATCATCCGCTTTGTTGCAGTTGCCACTCCTGCGAATCTCCTCAACTCCTCAACCAACCTAGTTCGAACATTTAGGGGCCTCTATAGTTGACCATATCATAGTTTCCGAACCTATAGCCCACTATTTCGATCGTGAGTGCTTTCTAGGCAGCATGATCACATCTGATCACATACCACTACCGGTAAAAACTTCATTTTGTCCAACTCCCACTACACCGCCTCAATACACAGTAATTAAAGATTTTTCTAGAGCAGACTGGAATATGTTCTCCGAACACGTCTCCAACAACCTTCCTACACCCAATCTTCAAACGACCCAAGATCTCGAGAGAGCCATTAGTGCCACAGCACTTTTTGGGCACCACGATAACTTCCCCCCAGCACCTCCTCAATACACAGTAATTAAAGATTTTTTGAAAGCAGACTGTAATGTGTTCTCCAAACTCATCTCCAACAACTTTCCAACACAATCTTCTAACGACCCAATATCTCGAGAGAGCCATTAGTGACCTAACTTTCATAATTTCGTAATTAATCTCAGTGCTATTAAAAGACATCGACATCTCCCGCAAACCGCCCCCACAGCACATTGTGAACTGGATCAAAGACAAAAGACGAATATATCGTCAATTCTTGCGATCCAGGAATCCGGCTCTCAAGACCGAATACAATTGCCTTAACGCCTTAATCAGACGAGAAACCAATAAACACGCTGAAGACTCTTGGACCAAAGCCACTTCCCAGCTAGATTATAGAAATGGTAAACTCTTCTGGCAACAGTTCGATAGACTGACCAGAAGAAAAGTAAACCCAAAATCCCACTAAACGACCTTCAGGGCAACATAATCTCTTCTGACCAAGAAATGGTCGATTTATTTGGTCACCACCTTCAATCCATTTTTCAATCCCCAGATGATCCCCAGTTCGATATCCAAGGCACTCTTCGAGGGTCGCCTTGAAAAATTCCGCAACCTTAACCTTCCTGCTACCCAACTCGACCAAGTCCAAACATATTTAAAAAAAGGGAAAAATTTAGCCCCAGGTCATAACGGCCTAAATAGGAAAATCCTCCGGCACCTACCTGACCCAGCCCTCCGTATACTTTCTGACATTTATAACAAATGCTTAACCCTCTCTCACTTCCCGACGGACTGGAAATCGGCCTCCATCGTCATGATAACAAAACCCCACGCTGACCTAATCTTACCCTCCTCCTATAGACCCATTTCGCTCCTGTGTTGCCTCGGAAAATGCTTCGAGCAGATTCTAGTCAGGCAATTCAGGGACCACCTAAAATTCAACGACCTTCTTCCCAACAGCCAATTCGGCTTCCGTCCCAACCGAACATGTCACGATCTCTTGTTGAAGCTGCTTACAGAGACCACCAGGGCATTCAATCACAAGCAATGCAATCTGGCTGTGTTTCTGGACATTAAGCAAGCATTTAACAGGGTCTGACACGCCGGTCTCCTGCACAAGATTCGTAATCTCAATATACCCGACCCCTTCTCCAAACTCCTACTCTCATACCTAACCAATCGGTCAGTTCGAGTGAAATTAGGGAAAACCTTTCCCGATCTTTTTCAACCTACAGCAGGCGTACCGCAAGGCTCGGCCTTAGCTCCGATCCTACACATTATCTTCGCATCCGACATTCCCGAAGTCATACAACCTGGAGTAGTCGTTGCGGAGATTGCGGATTACACCGCCTTCTGGGCGGTTAATCGAAACAGCGAAACGGCATTCCGCCTCATATCAAAAACACTGCGGAACTTCTTCAACTGGGCTAACCAGTGGAGAGTCTCCGTCAATCCCAACAAAACCCAAACTATCCTCTCCCGCCATCCTAATTACACTGAGGATAAGTTCCCAAAGCTACCTTCCAGAAATGTTTCTCTCGCCCTAAATCAAGAAAGACTCCCACTCCAAGATGAAATTCCCTACCTAGGAATCCTTTTTACTAGAAACTTCAATTGGCTCCCCGATGTTAAAAAACACTCAATAGGATTAGGAACTGCACAAACCTACTGGGCGGCCTCCGGGGTAGAATCAGAGGTTGCCACACCAAAACACTTCTACACACTTATGAAACATACATCCGCCCTGCTATGGATTTTCGATCACCAATATACACCAATATAAACCCCAATCACCTTTACTCTATCGCCTCCAATGAACTCCGAATCCTCAAACGCATACACAGGTTACCTCTCAGGTACCCTAGCGACCTCACAACACAACACGTAAACATACCAACCATCACACATAGAATCCAAGCACTACAGAAAAACTTTGCACTTAAAAGAATCTTCGGCGACACTATCCCTACCAAAGAGATCCTTACCACACCCTAAAACTATCGTTTTCCCAATTCCCACGAAGAAAACCTAAATTAAAATTCAAACATCCCCCGCGATCCTTACACAACTACTCGACGACCTCTCCTGGAAGATTACCTGGACAACATCCCATATGCCCTCCGCGTCCCCTGTCTATTCGATGACGACCCAGCAAGAAACCGGACGACGAATCTAATAATCACACTAAGCACACTACACCCCACTTAACAATACACACATTTAAGCCAATTAACGCACTATTAAATATTAAATAAATTTTCTTTTTTTTACACCAAAAATAAGCACCATGGCTGAAGGGGAGAAGGACTTCTGAACAGTCCATGAATAAGATATATAAGCTATAAATAAGTAAATACTAACCATAAGCATGAGCATACTAACAAAAAGATCAATTCCAGCCAGTCTCAGTCGAGTTCTGTAGTCGAGTTGATCCTTCTATCGTGAATGTGTAGGCTGTCATTTGCGTGTTAACTGCAATTCACGGTATTCCAGTAGAAGTAGATGTATACGGAATCATGGATACATTTTTAAGTGGGCGTATGCGAGCAGTAGACGATAGTGAAGCATCAACAAGTGCACAGACGAGCGTGGTTGCGAAGATAAAATCAAGAAAATATTCTTAAGAATACTTAAATTTTGGATTTACCAGCACCAAAGTAAATGAAGAAGAAAGGCCCCTGTGTGTAATTTGCTCAAAGATTTTAACAGCATGGAACCTAATAAACTTAAACGAGATTTGGAAACGCTTCATAGTGTGTACGTTAGCAAACCCCGAGAATTCTTCGAATTAAAATAGAAATCATATGAAAAGCAAAAATCATTTTTTAAAAAACCTTTGTCTGTGAATGAAAATGCTTTACTTGTCTCTTACAAAGTTTCGTATAAAATAGCCAGACGTAAAAAGCCTCACACCATTGGTTAAGAACATATTCTGCTAGCTGCAATTGAGATTGTAGAAACTATGTTCGGAAATAATTTTGCCAAACAATTGCAGTCCATACCTCTATCACATAATACTGTTGCCCGTCGAATTGGTGATATAGCTGAAGATGTACAGCATCAGCATTTCGGGAAGTTGCATGACAAATTGTTTTCAATTCAGCTTGATAGCAATAATGATGCTCGCTCAGTTAATTGCCTATGTTCGGTTTTGTGATAGTATGTCAGCAGTAGAAGAACTACTTTTCTGCAAACCAATAGCACTCAAAGCAACGGCACTTGCGTTATTTACTATCTTAAATAATTTTGTAAACGAGGCAAGCATAGATTGGAAAAATTGCGTCGAAATATGCACCGATGATGCTCGTACACTGTCTGGAAGATTCCAAAGTATACAAGCACTAGTGAAACAAAAATCTCCACTGTGTGTCTGGACACATTACGTGATCCACAGAGAAGTTCTGGCTTTCAAAGAAATGGGTCCTAGTCTGAATATTGTGCTAACGACGGTTATAACCGTAGTAAATTATATAAAAATGAGACCCCTAAAATCAATAATCCTTTCTGCACTTTGTAAAGACATGGGAGCAGTACATTCAGCGTTACTGTTTTATTGCGAGGCAAGATGGTTATCACGTGGCAATTTTTGGCAACGTGTTTATAAATTAAGAGATCAAATCGCCATTTTTCTAGAAGAGGAGAACCGACCGGAAGCAGAGAATTTTCGAGATGTTTTTTTATGAAATTGAGCTACTTGGTCGAGAAATTAAATACCTTGAATCTTCATCTCCAAGGAACAAACACACATATGTTGAATACGAGTGATAACGTTGAGGTTTTTTGTAGAAAATTGGAATTGTGGAGATGAAATTTAAAGCAAAAAAACCTAGAAATGTTTGCAACTGTGTATGAATGTGTTAAAACGTACAAGGCTGAAGAACACACAAGTGAAAGTTGTTTTTCTAATTATAGAAAATCATTTAGCCATGCTGGCAAAAAATTTTAATTTTCTTGCTGACGACAGCTTGGCAGCAAGTTACGAGTGGGTTAGGGACACATTTCAAAATATTCTCGAAGGTCTCTCAACTGACGAAGAAGGAACCTCCATAGACTTCACGGCAAGTGAAGTAACAAACCACTCTTTGAATTTTGGGCAGGTGTGGATGATGAGTTTTTTTGCACTGAAAACAAGAGCATTTCGTATACTATTACCATTTTCAACATCCTACCTTTGCGAAACCGGATTTTCTGTGGTGGCTGCTTTGAAGACAGAATATAGATCTTAGCTAAGCATAGAAAAAGAATTCGGAGTGTCAATTTCTAATATTAAACCTTCTTTCGAAAAACTTTGCTCTGCAAGACAGGCCCAAGGGAGTCACTAATTATGATTAAACTTGTTTTTAATTTAGTATTGATAAGTTAATTATTAAATACATTGTGCATTACTGATACAATATAACGCTTTTACCTTCGGTGGACGGTTAGTTATTATCAAAGCGGTGAACTGCAGTTGGACTATTGCGGTATAATCGGGTTACTCGAGCGCCAATCTAGGTAACTGGTGATATAGAGGCCTAGATTCCTCTTCGTGGAGAATTAAAAGGGTAAAAGCGGTCCAAGTAGCGTCAGTGAAGATGTCGGTCTACCAGGGTTTCTGAAGATTTAAATCGGTGTGGCTGTATACTGATATTAAGCGGCAAACGGACGGCGAGTTGAGATTTAAACAGTTTTAAAAAAAGTAATCAACTCGGTAATGCAAAACGGAGGGAAGAGAACGTTATTTATTAATAGAAAATTAAAGATAATTGAGCAACCGCTGATAAAAGAAAATTTTATTATTAAACGGTCGTGAATAAAGAACTTCTCATAGCGTAACAAAATTGCTCACAAAATAAAAATAAATGTAATTTATTTACAAAAATATATCAAAGCTCACCAAATGGCTAACAAAAAAAATTTATTCTAACTAAATAAATACGGCAGCGGAAAAATAAACAAAACGAAAATCAACTCTTAAACAAACTAAGTTCCTTTTATACGGTCAGCTACAAAAAAATTGAATCTAAGGTTTATAAAACAAACAGCCAACAAATCAGTTTAAACTAAAAAAAAAAATAAAATAAAATAAATTGGACGCACGGTTTAAGAATTGATAATAAAAAAATTAAAGAATCATGTATTAAGCGGCGATAATTCCCAAAATCAATGATAATGTAAAATATTACTAAAGGAAGAAACGCTGAACCATAGCAAAGAAATTAGCAACTCAAGTCCAAAAGCAAATTAATAAATTAAACTAACTAGGCTATATGTAAATGATAACAAATCGATTTTAATTTTGTACAATAATTATTAGTTAGGCGGTAAGGATATATTTAAGTTTGGAACCAGATAATTAAGGAAAAAAATGATACTAATAAAATTAATCCTTTATACCATGAAAATAAGTACCGATAAGCAAACGGGTGGAAATTTACTTAATATGCTGAATTTTTATAATAAACAATAGTTCATAAGATTGCTTATCACGGAATATTTGCAAACGTAATTCTAACTAAACTAAGTGTTAATATGATTATAATAATTAACAGGTGTGTTATTAATTGTACGGTAATAATTAGACTTACCTGTAACGGAGAGAGGTGGCAAAGTAAAAAAAAACGGTGATTAATTATATGTAATATAATTTAAAGAAATTTCCGGTCACTATCAAACAAACTTGTATGTTCTTTCAATAATACTGCATCAATGACAATTGCAATAAAATATCACGTTTGTGAAATTGATAATGAAACACGTCTTTGAAACATGGAATATTTTGTTGTGAAATTGTAAACTATTATATTTAATGTTTAAAAATTTAATTTATGTAATATAATGACAATCAGTTAATAAATTATTACATTTTACATTTCAATTAATAAAAGTATATGTATATTATCATATAAAATTTATTCAATCAATTAATTTGAAAAATTAAATATACCAGGCGTTCAAATAAATCTGACCTAAAATTATATGGGAGATATGTAGGGACTGGTTTTTTTTTTATTAGGTGACAGATGACGGTTGGAAACGGTATTTTTTTGTAACGGACATTTTGTTTCGTTACAACAATCCTATTTATAAGTGTATTATATCAGTGCACACTTGTATTTTATTTTTTATTATGTCGGAATGAATTTTATTTTGCTTTTCTTTCAGTAGTTATTATAAGTTTTTGTTATGAACGAATAAGTTCAAAGGTAAACATGTAATTAAAAATTATTATTAATTTAATTAAATACATAAATTACTCGAGGTAAACTTTTTATTTATGTATTTAATAAAATTAATAATAATTTTAATTACATATTTACCTTGAACTTATTCGTTCATAACAAAACTTATAATAATTAATATTAGCCAAGTTGCTTTGGTATGTGTGAATCCTTGCGATATTGCAGGCTCACATTCCATTAATATAAGTAATTTGATTGTAATCTCATTATGTTTAGAATTTACATCAGTTCTACATACATAAAGGCAAAATTTACATCGATTGGGGCTGAACCTTGATGGCGCATTTGGTTAACGCGGTATTCTAGCATAGTACAGGTCGTAGGTTCAAATCCTATTCGAGGTAAACTTTTTATTTATGTATTTAATAAAATTAATAATAATTTTTCTTTCAGTAAATTTAATATTTTTTTAAATAATATTTTTTCTTATTTTTTTTATATGCTCGCGTCCCCCACTGAGAGTTATCACGCCCCCCTAGGGGGGCGTGCCCCACATGTTGAGAATCGCTGTAATTTCCCATAATTCGATATATCGACGTTTTCTTTCACTTTCAACGTACTTTTCAACATGGACTATGTCGACCACAGCGTGGAAGATTTCAGTCTTTCAGCCAGCAATCAAATATAAAGATAAAACTTAAAATAAATAAATAAACGTGTTCAGGAAAACTAACGTTTTCATGCAAAAAAAGCAAACATAACTTCTTCGTCGATATCCCTTATATTTTTTGACGTCCTCCAAGAATTGAAATAGTTGTAGGTCTTCTCATATTTATCTCGTGATTTCCAGGCTAATAAACTAACAACAGCTTCAAGTGCTAATGCTGATATTTCATGATTTTCATTATTTATTTCCATTTTCAGGCGTTAACACTTGACAAAATTTTTGTTTGCCTATTTTTGTTTAGTTGCTGCACTGAAAGAAACGGCAATTTGATTCTCGCGCTTGTCATGCATTTTTTAAATAATTTAAATACCTAATTTGTGTATTACTTTAAAAGTCTTGTTTTCATGACACAATTAACATTCAATTAATTTGATTATTTTACTATTTTTATGGTCATACTGACTACATGTAACTATATGTAAATTGTATCGTAGTTTTAACTCATTTATGTACAATTAAAGCGTGCAGTCTTGTCATGCTTTTTAAAATTATCAACAAACAAATGCACTTTAATGAGTAATCACTATCAGAAACATTAAGGCTGATGAGAACTCATACTTTTTTTTATCACTTTGACTGTTATCTTTGAATATAAGCTGTGACCTCCACTTATATAATAATAAAAAACACTTGTGGGAATAAATTATAAAATAATGCATTATAAATACGACGTGTGAATAAAATCTTTACAAAGTGCCAAAATATGAAGCTGATATTGTTTCTATCGTTTGTGCTTGTTTTAGCTGATTCTCAAAAACTTCGTAATTATGTTAAAATACATTTTCAAATCTTTAAAGCACAGTGATTTTTAGCTTCAGATTTTATCACTTGTGATTATTTTGATTCTAAAATAAATGAATGCTTAAAAAACGCCGTGCAAAATGCGTTAATCTACCTTAAAAATGGTTGGTAAAATTTTTAAAAGCATTTTTTTAATAACTATTGTAGGAATACCTGAAATAAAAGTACCTGCAATGGAAGCAGTTAACATTGGAAATATAACAGTTATGGGAAACCAAGGAGATGTTACTTTTGCTGATGTTGTAGTTCACAAGGTTTCTACGGCTATTGTGCAAGACGTCAAGTAAAAAATTTCATTATTTAATCCCAAGTTACAATCTGTGCTTTTAGGGTGAATATAACAAGAGAGCGCTTTGAGGGTTTCATGGAGGCGGCAGTAGCAGAATTGGTAGGTACATCCACGTATACTACTAAAGGTGTAATATTGGTTTTCACTCTTAATGGAGGTGGGAATTGTGTAATTACCTTTAGTAAGTTCTCGTAATATAATGTATCTTGATTAAAGTAAATAACAGATTTCCGATAGAAAATACTACGTTACGAGTAGACCTGTTAGGAAATATTGTAAATTACAATGGAAGTGAAATTTTTCAATTTTCCAATCTTACTATGAGCATTAATCCACAATTAATTACTTACGATATGGAAAATATTGTAGATGGACAAAAAGAAATTAGTGATGAAATCAATAAGGTTTTCAATGAAAATTGGGATATTTTGTTTCAGGCGGTTAAACCACAATTGGAAGCATTCTCTGATGCATTCTTTTTAAATGAAGCTAACTCAATTATAAAATACATTCCAGTATAAATCTCTGTAAAATGTAAAAAAATTGTAACATTGTAATAAAATTGTAAAATTGTAAAAATAAATTGTAAAATTGTACAAAAATTGTAAAGGTGTTTGTTCTAATGGCCAGCCTTGAAAAAAGTGAGACAATTTTATCAAATAATAAAATACTTATCTTTTTTAGGTTTTTAATGGTGTATGTTGTATTATCAAATTTATTCGTCAGTAGCAATATTATCTATTAAAATTGTTAGAGATGTTGAAACAATTTTTCAAAGTTCATAAATTAACACATAAAATTTATGTTTTTCAACTTTGACATAATTGTTTCAACATCTTTAACAATTTTAATAGATAACGTTACTACTGACGAAGACAACTGTGTTATCGAAACATATAGATTGTATAATTTAACATACACCATTAAAAAAACCAAAAAAGATAAGTATTTTATTATGTGTAAACAATGGTGAAAGTTTACATTTTCACAATTATCAAAATTGCCGTTTCCGATTTATTTTCAGTTTAAGTAATCTAGAATATGTGAAGGGGTTTTCGGTGGTGACAAGTGAAGCCTGCCCTCAACGAGCACCAATACAAAAATTAAACTCGTTTCGAAATAATTTATTTTTACGGAATTATAAGTTATGGTTTATGTTATTGTTTTGCGTATAGCGGTTTTTCGTTCCAGGGGCTGGAAACGGAATCGGGCGCCACCTAAAGATAAGCTAATGTCCAGGCGGTCTTTGGGTCCAATCCTGAACGTGTACGGTTTCCAAACGGCTGCTCCAGGTGCCACCGTGGAGGAAAAATTCAGTGTACTGTGCGACGGTGGAAGATGTTCCTAAAACAGAATTTATTCGGACGGACGACGGATAGGAAACAGATAAAGCTCAAAGGTTCCCTTGACAAACAAAAATCCTTCACCAATGGGTGATGATGAATAAATGAATGCTGTTCAATAAATACGAGTTCAATAAATCAAATCCAGAGGCAGGCAGCGGTTAGAATTTAAATAGACGGTTATCAATAGCAAATTTTTCTACAAGAGTAGAAATGGGGCACCTCACCTTTCACTTTTTGACGTCATTTGACCTTGGGATTTCCCAGGGGCTGCTGCGTGGGGGACCGTATTTTCCACCCTTATTTTTACTCGCTTACGTGTAGGACGTATTTTTTCACCCCTATTTTTACACATCCACGTGTGAGACCGTATTTTCAACCCTTTCTTCTCGAAGGTCCTTTTTCAACCCTAATTATTTTTTACTTGCGCACGTGTAGGATGTATTTTTTACCCTTATTTTGAGATGGTGATCTTTTAATTATTTTTATTAATATAAGATGATGATCTTTAATTATTTTTATTAATTAGGTAATTATCCTAGGGAAATTCTTAATCTGATAGCTTTAAGATGATGATGACATTTATTTATTTTTATTAATTAATTATTTTTACTCGCTTACGTATAGGACGTGTATTTTCACCCCTATTTTTTACACACCCACGTGTAGGACGTGTTTTTCACCCCTATTTTATGACAGCCCACGTATAGGATGCATATTTTCAACTCTCATGGTTTCTTTTGGGAGTTATTTTTCAAACCTTATGGTTGTATTAAGGACCTTTTGACAGCTAGGACTTTTTTGTGGTTGCTAACGTGAGGACAGTATTTAGGGGTGGGGGCTGTTCTTGGCTTGGCTTAGGGCTGTATTTAGGAGTGGGGGTTGAACTGGGGGCTGGGGCTATATGTAGAGCTAGGGTTGAGTTTAGGGCTGTATTTAGGGGTAGGTCTGGGGCTGTATCTAGCGCTAGGGTTGATTTCTGGTAATTAT
Organism: Vesta saturnalis; assembly: GCA_036346205.1. Lineage (NCBI taxonomy): Eukaryota > Metazoa > Arthropoda > Insecta > Coleoptera > Lampyridae > Vesta > Vesta saturnalis. Next base: position 1,315,206 of record JARFJB010001857.1, on the reverse strand, counting down.
CTTCAGCCTTAATTAAGGTCCTTTTGGTTGGGGGTGTATTTAGGAATTGAGCTCAGACTAGGGGTTGGACTGAATTTGGGGTTGGTCTTGGTTTTGGTTAGAGCTATTTTGGCGGTCCCTAATTAAGGTCCTTTTGGTTGTATTAAGATCAGTACAGTCCCTGGAGGTTAGGCAATTGTATATGTTCTTTTAAATGCTATCTTGTATATGTATAGAACATTTTTCGGTTTGTTCTTGATCCTTTGCCCCTTGCTGTAATTGTATGTGAGCCCTAACCTAATTTTATAAGACAGAAATAAGAACATTGCCCCTATAATGATACCCCTAATGCAATTGCCCTAACTTAATCTTATAAGACTTGTCTTGACCCCTGCCTGAGATGTGCCTTAATTTTGAATTCGTGATGCCATCTAGTGGTGTATTTTAAACTAGCGAGTATTTTCTGTAAAAGTTGATCATGCACGACTAGCTCTTACTCTCTCTTTTGACTCTTTCTCACCCACACGGAAACAAATTAATTAATTAACAAATCGTTAATGTCATGTACAGCGAAATAAGAATTTTATTAAGACAATAACACATAACAACTTATTTCATAATACTTTTTCTACTTGAATATTAAATTTGTTGTTTTCCCTGCTGGTCCTAAAAGAACTGAATGAAACGTCTTTTTAATCTTGAGCTACTCATTAAATTGGTATATGCGTTGATCCTCCGCCTTGAAATACTTATAGAAACGGTTAAGTAGCATACATTTAAACTCTACCAGTTCAACAAGTAACCTTTTCTCCATATTTGTTGGTTCGAGTCTAAGATTAAGCATTTTGTATTCAACACCAACTCCAATAGTACTTAATATTTTTTTTAAAGGGCTTAAAACACGTCGATGCTTTTAGGTTAACTAAAATTCATATCTGTAGTAATAACACAGCATTAAACTGCATGATGGAATAAAATAAATAAAGTAAAGGTTAAAGCAAAAATAACTCACCAGTGCTGTACTGAAGAAGTAGGAAATCAAGTGAAGCTAGTGAATATTTCATTCGTTTTTATAGCTAGATCTAATTACCTCAGGGTCTTTACACAAACAGGCATAGACAGGAAGTTTTACATATTTATTTGAAAGAATGTATTTTTCTCATTAGAAGTAATTTAGGGAATTACTAAAAGTAAAAAACCACTTTCTATGTGTTATATAACTAGTTCTATCGTTAATATAACATATAGTAATTTTTAAAATGCAGCTTGATTAATAACAAAGCGATATGAACAGTATTTTTAAACAAACAAAATTGTTCTGATAGATGTTTTATAAAAAACCTCATTAGGACTGGAAAAAAAAGTTTACAATTACTTATATGTAGAGTTAAATAAACGTGTTTTATATGTTATATTAATTACCGTTTGCGTAATTATATAATTCTGTTATTTTCAATAATTTACAAACTGATTATCCACAATGAGTAACATACTTTCTTTAAAAACAACTAAAAACCACTAAAAATGATTTATTTTTATTTATCCTATAGTTGATCCTATGTTATAGAACACTTATTTTTATTTTAATTGTAAGTTATACCAACATGTCTTACTTATAACCTATAATGAAAACACAAAACGGTTTTAATAATAAAATTTATTAAACAACGTTGTGGGTGAGACGGTGTAATAATTCTGCAGTTAAACAGCATATAAATTACTTGAAAAAAGATGGCTTTTCAATATTATTTATATTGTATAATGCCTGAATAATTACGACCTCGTCCTAGATATACGTGTTATTAATAATAATTATTTATTTGAATGAAGTTTAAAAACGACTCTCTGACATATAAAACTTTACAATACAACTTATTATTACAAAAGAGTTGCATAAATTAGCGTTAAAAATTCATAGGGTGGAACTTCAGTGTTAGATCAATGTTTGTTCCATATCTCAATAACAACATATTATACCATTGATGTATTTCAATTTTAAAAACTCAATTGTAGAATCATGAGGATAAATCCATACAAAATAGTGTTTTTTAGTTATGTCCATTTAAAACCTGAAACATAAGAATAAAAAGTGTATTTAAAGATTACTATCAAAAAAGCTGTTCCGTAATAAAACATGATGAAAAATAAAAAGGTCTTAGATTTTAAGTGTATTTTCTACATTTTAATTAAAATTATTTTTACAATGAAGTTAAACGACTGATCTAGTTTAACAATAATTATTTCATACCGTAATGATTAGGTTATAAAACGTTTAGCTAAAATAAAACGTTATTAAAATTATTACATTTCTTTTAATGCCAATTTTTGCTACGTATGTACAAATTATGTTATTACCTAACTTCACCTTCAGGTCATTCGAAGATAAATATCATACTTATTTTACCTTGAGAAATAAGTTGGCCTTTGAAATTAGCCTTGAAGTTAGTTATGAAACTTATTTTACAACAGCGTACTTATTCTACCTTGAGAAAATTGTTAACTATGAGAAACAAGTTGACCTTGAAGTTAGTCATAGGTTTTGAAGCCTACCTTGAAGTTAGCCTCAGGACCTGGAAGAACACTATAAAAGCGTACGCCAGGGTTTAGTTAATTTAGTTCTTGTTTGAAGAGCATCATATCGCTATGGAATCTTTAACTGTTAACCAAATTTTGGGGCTATTCAGTGCTGGTGCATTAACCGACGAGAGTTTGAAAAACGCATACAATATTATCACTTATAAAATGCTGGGGGAAAATGACACTATCGATTCGATAAATGTTTATAATGATTTTGTGGCGGCTGCACAACGAGCTGGTGGAATGTAAGTATATGCTTGTTTTTTTATTTTAAGATTTTTAATTACATTTCTTTAAGACCTGCTCAAATAAACATGGATGATGTGTTTGACAATGATGAGATGATGGAAACTGCAGATGCAGAGGATTTGATAATTAATTTTCTATTGTATTACTTACTGAACGAGTACATTACAGCAAAGCCAATCGGGTTCAGGCTTGCAGCAACAGGCCGGACCATCCTCAGGGTTCAATCATATTAATATAATTGGGTAATCAAACAGTAAATTTATTAAAAAATTTAATACAACCTGTGAAACGCTACGATTTAACTTCAATGACGAGACGTGCAAGGATAACCCCTTAACGTGACTACAGGTAAAATAAACCATTTACTAAAATTTATCTAATACACATTTTTACAGAGTGCATTTGAGGAACTGTATACATACATTGTAAAGGATGCGGCTCCTTCAGACCGGATCGGGATCACGCTATGAAACCCAAATTTCCCAGACAAGCCAATAGGCATTTCATTTAGAAGAGTGGACCAGTTGTCGGTGAAAGTGATAATGTCACTGCTGGAAAAGGTAATGCAGAGTAATGCTAGTGACTTATTAGTTTTAAACGTGGATAGAGTGTCGGTACCTGTAGGCTATAGGCGCAAAAACTTGACGGGGTTAAAATTTGCAGACTTTTGTAAATCCAAAAGACAAGGTGTTATTGTCGTACCGACAGAAATTAACGAAAATAATTGTTTAGCTTGGGCTCTAGTCATAGCTATTGCATTTAAAAGTAACGATACAATGCGAAGTAGTATGCAAGCGGGATGTCCATTACTTCAAGAATGAGCTATACAGCTTTGCCAAGACAGCGGTGTAGATCTTAGTCAGGGTGGTGGTTACGAGCATATTCAGACATTTCAAAATCATTTAGCTTCATGTACCATTGTAGTTTATAATTCGCGTATAGGTGATTCAGTTTATTTTGAGGGTCCTAGGGAACCGGGTAGGGTAGTTTTAAATTTAATACTAGAAGATGAACACTATAACGTTATTACCAGTCTCACATCAGCATTTACCTGTAGTTATTACTGCGAACATTGTAAAAAACGGTGTAACGACAAGAAACGGCATGTAAAATGTATGTACCAGTGTCCCGCATGTCATCAGAAGCCACCTTGTTCTATTGAAAATTCTAAAATTGCTTGCAGTGATTGCAAGAGAGATTTTTACGGTGTAGAATGTCTTAAAAACCACAAGGATACTAAATTATGTGAAAAATTGCGTAGATGTTTAAAATGTCTTAAAACCCATGAAGTAAAGGGTAAACATAGATGCGGATACAGTTACTGCTCCACGTGTCAGAGTCAAAAACCTATCGGTCATCTCTGCTACATGGCCGTTAACAAGGCTCGACGTGACAGTACTAATGGTAAACCATCTATGTTTATCTTTTACGATTTGGAGTGTATGCAAGAGAGGGTGTGCGAGGAAACGAATGATAGATTTCTGCATGAGCCCAATCTATGCGTGGCCGCGAATGTTTGCTCTGCCTGTATCAGACACGCTGACAATTTAGATGAGCAATGCTCGACGTGTAGCAAAAGAGTGCACATTTTCAGGGAAAACCCTGTTCACTCGTTTCTGTCATATGTTGCCGAAAGAGCGCGAAAATTTAAAGTTACATGCATCGCACATAACATGAAGGGGTACGACGGGTGTTTTGTGCTCAGGTGCATGCTAGCTAATAATAACCGATGGATGCCTAAAGTCATCTGCAACGGTTTAAAATTAATTTCAATTCAATGTGGTGATATTAGATTCATTGACTCCCTTAATTTAATTCCGTCACCGCTCTCGGCATTTCCAAAAACGTTCAATTTCCCCGAGTCCAAAGGTTATTTCCCATATCTTTTCAACACATCCGAGAACCAGAATTACGAGGGTCCTCTGACAGCACTAGAATATTATTGTGCAGATCAGATGTCAGGGCAAGAGCGTCAAACACTTTTAGACTGGCACACGGCCCAGAGTAATTATGTTTTCAAGATGAGTGAGGAGATTGAGAGATATTGCCTGATGGATGTTAAGATCCTCGTTAAAGGCTGCATTAGCTTCGGGTCCACCTTCACGACTCAAAATAAAGTCGATCCGTTCGAGGAGGCTACTACTATTGCTAGTACGTGCAATAAAGTATTTCGCAGACGTTTCCTTAAAGAAAACACTATAGGACTTATACCGAAAGGCGGTTATAGACGGTCCGACAACCAATCAAAAGTAGCGATACAGTGGTTACGTTGGGTGGAGCATTCACAACAAGTAAGCATACAGCACGTAGGGAAATCCCGCGAATTTAGAACACCTGAAGGTGTTAAGGTCGGCGGGTATTGTGCTGAATCAAACACCGTTTTTGAATTTCAGGGGTGTTATTGGCACGGTTGCGAGGAATGTTTCCCTAATCAGGCTAACATTGATCCTAAATTTGGTGTAGGTATCTCTATGCTTGCCCGTAACGAAAACACGGCGGCGCGGTCCCAGTTTCTACGCGAGCGCGGGTATAATTTAGTTGAGATGCGTGAATGCAATTTTAAAAAACAAATGCTTGCTAATGATGAGTTACGGGTATTCATGCAGAGTCTAGGCAATCAAGATGATGAACCCTTAAACCCTCGAGATGCGTTTTACGGGGGTCGCACTAATGCTAGTAAGCTTTATCACGAATGTGACGGCGTGAACGAGAAAATTATGTATTATGACGTGTGTTCATTATATCCATATGTAAATAAATCTTGTAAATATCCTATAGGTCATCCAAAAATTCATGTAGGGTTAGATTGTAAGAACATTTCATTAGACACGGTGGAGGGTTTAGTTAAATGTCAAGTACTACCACCCACTAATCTTTACCATCCTGTTTTACCGTTAAAAATGCATGGCAAACTGATGTTTGTGTTGTGTAGGACTTGCGGTGTTGAGTTAAATCAGGGGGAATGTAGACATAGTGAAGCTGAGCGTAGTTTCGTTGGAACATTTGTAGCTGACGAACTGCGTAAAGCTATCGCTAAAAACTATATAGTCCTTGATGTTTTTGAAGTTTGGGAATACGAGGTAACCACGTATGACAGAGCAACTAAACAGGGAGGTTTATTTAGCGGGTACATTGATAATTTCTTAAAACTCAAACAGGAATGTTCAGGGTGACCTAGCCACTACACGTCAGACCCCGAGAAAGTACAGTACGTGACAGAGTATTATGAGAAAGAGGGGATTCGACTAGAGGTGAATAATATTAAGAAAAACCCGGGCTTAAGGTACTTGGCTAAACTTATTCTGAATTCTTTTTGGGGTAAGTTTGGTCAGCGCGAGAATTTAACCCAGTGCAGTATTGTATCTGAACCAAAGGACTTTTTCAAATTGTTTACCGATCCGTTGGTTCAGGTACAATCCATAATAGCTATCAACGATAATGTTGTAATGGTAAACTGGGATAGACCGGAGGGAGAGGGTGAATCACAAAAAACAATTAATGTGTCCATAGCCGCATACACGACAGCTCATGCACGTTTAGAGCTATACAGTTATCTGGAGAAGCTAGATCGCCGCGTTCTGTATTACGACACAGACGGTGTGATATTTGTCGCAAAACCCGACGACTGGAATCCAACATGTGAGGATTTTCTTGGCCAAATGACCGACGAACTGGAGGCGTACGGTGGAGGAAGTTACATAGCCGAATTTGTTAGTGCTGGACCTAAAAACTATAGTTATAATGTGTTTTCAACCACTGAACAAATAATTAAATCAGTGTGTAAAGTAAAGGGTATTACTTTAAACCATAAAAACTCCCGTGTTATAAACTTTGATACGATGAAAGACATGGTGCTTAGCAATAGTAAAGACTCTTTGTTTGTATATAATGACAGAAAAATTGTTAGAGATAGTTCCTACAATGTATTAAGTAGACCTGAATCCAAACAGTATAGGATAAGTTATTCTAAGCGACGTAGAATAGAAAATTTTGATACTCTTCCATTTGGATATAAGGAATAAAACATATACAGCAAGTAAATTCTTTATTTATAAACTCCTAACTCCTTGTGGGCTAATTCCAGCTCCTAGCCTTGACTCGTTTTCGTGTTTTTGTTTTGTGTGTTTGCGTATTTGTATGTATGATTTTGCGTTTGAACTTGTGTCCGTGCTTGTGGTTGTGTGAAGCGAGAGAGAAACGAGAGAGGTGCAATAAAAGAGGGTGAAGGAGAGGGAGAGAGGGAGAGAGAGAGAGAGAGAGAGAGAGAGATAACGTATCTTACAAGATACAATTTAAAAGAGCACAATTGTCTAACCTCCAAGGGTTACTACCAAAAGGACCTTAATTAAGGCTGAAGATAGTTACCAGAAAACAACCCTAGCTCTAGATACAGCCCCAGACCCCACCCCTAAATACAGCCCTAAACTCCAACCCTAGCTCTACATATAGCCCCAGCCCCCAGTTCAACCCCCACTCCTAAATACAGCCCTAAGCCAAGCCAAGACGAGCCTCCACCCCTAAACACAGTCCTCACATTAGCAACCACAAAAAAGTCCTAGCTGCCAAAAGGTCCTTAATCAAACCATAAGGTTTGAAAAATAACTCCCAAAAGAAACCATGAGAGTTGAAAATATGCATCCTATACGTGGGTTGTCATAAAATAGGGGTGAAAAAACACGTCCTATACGTAAGCGAGTAAAAATAATTAATTAATAAAAATAAATAAAGATCATCATCATCTTAAAGCTATCAGATTGAGAACTTCCCTAGGATAATTAAATTAATAAAAATAATTAAAGATCATCATCTTATATTAATAAAAATAATTAAAAGATCACCATCTCAAAATAAGGGTAAAAAATACATCCTACACGTGCGCAAGTAAAAAATAATTAGGGTTGAAAAAGGACCTTCAAAAAGAAAGGGTTGAAAATACGGTCTAACACGTGGATGTGTAAAAATAGGGGTGAAAAAATACGTCCTACACGTAAACGAGTAAAAATAAAAGTGAAAAATACGGTCCCCCACGCAGCAGCCCCTGGGAAATCCCAAGGTCAAATGACGTCAAAAAGTGAAAGGTGAGGTGCCCCATTTCTACTTACAAGTATCGAAACAAATTAGTTACTTTCAGATTTAATTATATAGCGAGTATCTATTAAGTTAAATTCAATTCAATAATTTAAACTACTCTTTTACGCAGCTTCGACTACGCCTATATAACGTCGGCACATCTCCGGTGGAGTCCACTTGGAAATTCCCAGTTTTCCTATGGTGAGAAGGGAGCGTCAAAAGTTGTTTTAATTAAAATTAAAAAGGGGTTATCTCGACATGCTAAAATTATTATTTATGAAATAAGGGAGCGATTGATATAAAATTTTGACACGTTTACCCAAACAAATACATATCCTATATAACTGGTTAATTAATAATTATTCACGCTCTTATCAATTCATAATCACCCAATTTCGGCAGTCAGTTACTGTTTTACACATCTGTTGCCATTTGCATTATTTAAAATATATAAAATTTTGTCAATGCAGATAGAATAATGCTTCCATTGTTATCTTAATGTTATTTGGTCAACATTATAGACATTATTTCATACTTAACTTTGATTTTTAATTTCGGAAGTGATTGAATGAGCTTTGTTTTCTCTATAATTACGAAATTAAATTTATTTCTAAACGGTAATTGCAGATGGCAAGCAAAATTATATTGGCATATTCGTATTTGTTTTAAACATAAAGTTTCACGGTCAAGCACTTGTTCAAAAATGCAATTTTCAGAAATAAATGAATAAATTTACAAGAACGGTGTTAGTTATTAATTTGAGACTGTTAATTATGTTTATCAGGTTTCAAATTCTATTTTTGAATGTTTCGGTGTACTTATCTCTAACCAATATTAATATAAAAGATTTTGTGTGTAATTTTACATTCAAAAGATGTATTCTAATCCAAAACAAATTATTATTCATCAAGCTGTAATTGTGGAATATAAAAACAAAATTTGTGTTTAAGGTTAATGGTGTAATCTTTTAACTCTTTAAGGTTGCTTATCATGAGAAATTTTATTTTAAATATCCAAACTTTAACATTATTTTTATTTGTCATTCATTGTAACATTATATAACATTGTAAAGTGGGTATAAAATGGCGATATTCGACACACACACTTGTGACTCTGCCTATGTTACACTCTATCCTGTTGTATTTAATTGTAAAAAATTTTCTAGGAGGAAATATTTAAGGATAGAGGTTATTTGTCAAAATCGTGCGACGGAATTCTGGAGATAAAGGAATCAATGTAGTGTATCATACTGATGATGCATTAGCTTTTCAAGTACTTATGAAGAATATAATAGAGTTTTCAAATACGCAAAATAAGGTTTGCTTTACGAGTAAAATTATAGTCTTTTGTTAGGGTGTTTAATATAAAAGTTAAAAGAATGCAAGAACTTATTACTTCATGATAGTGCGGCAGAAATATCATGGTTCAAGTCTGACGTGGTTTCTCGTAAATGTTATTATTAGTCAAAAAGAACGCTTTTTGATGTCAAAATTTTACCATAACAGGAAATCCGAGGGTTAAAATTGTCAGTTTTCATGTAGTCCTCAGACAATTTTAAACCAATCTGTAAATATATGCAGATTTCCGTGTAGTCGAACATCAGGGTTATTTTGGCCCCTCCGGAAACTACCATAGTATAATACAGTAGCTTAATGTCGAGCTACATTATGGCCCTGTATTGGGTAAACTAAATAAACATTTGTTTTAAGCGTTTAATTCGACTATTCAAATTAATGAAAGTGTATATACGACAGTTTTGTTAAAGAGACCACAACTGCAAAGGAACTAAAGTGTATGCCAAAACAGATTAACGTTCATGATTTTGTAAATAATAGTTGTAGTGTTAAGGACTACCTATGTGGAATAAATTATATTAAGCAAATTGTGGTCAAAATATTATGCAAAATAAAACTTTACACGTTAAAGACTTTGGTGATGCTTAAACCAAGTACCGATCAGTTCTATAGTGGTTATTGAGTGAAGAAGGAGTTAGGAAGTACTCGACTCCGTCTAGTTACCGACAACGGAGCTTGTATACGTAAACCATACGCAGTTAGCGAGCTTTTCTATTAATGCAGAATTGGTAATGTACATTTGTGATTTATGTGAATCGCCCGACGCATTATTTTTTTTAAATACATGTGTTACGCGTATCTTAAATACTTTTCTGTTATTGAAATGCGTACCTATATCAAAGTAATTTATTTTCAGAGGATTAGTTTTAGATGTTCATCTACAAAATTTCATATTCTTTGTGCTGTATTAATTAATAAGGGGTTACGATTTAAATTCGTTTTACGCATATTTGAATCTAGTATAGGTTGATATATATATATATATATATATATATATATATATATATATATATATATATATAGTAAGTGATAACAAAAGTTTTCCATTAACGTTAAAGTGTAGAATTACATGCTCAACTACAAGGAGCCTCTGTCATAATAAGGATTCCGTGTAAATTAGCGTTAATAAATTAATTGCTCTCGAAACTTTTACTAAGTATTACATTTACACTAAGTAAAGCTTATCTGATACAAAAGTCATTATTTATTCACAAGGATTACTGAATTAATATCAGTTTAGTCCTTTTTTTTGCATTTTTGAAATTAAGTTTATATTATTTGGTTTTTTATACTCGTTGGATGCTAATACTACCTGTGAGCAAATTTAATATTGTTCTGTCATTCTTCTTACTACAGAAGTGTTAGTCGAAATACCGCGTAGATCGTTTTGATAATTAAAAGTGTCATATTCCTATAAACGATTCCACATGTGGGCGTACATATTAGTTGTTATTTCCACTAGTAATGGATCTGTATCCGTATAGAGTAAAGTTACGTTACCGCCGTAATATCAGAGTAATATATCATAAAAAAACGTTTAAATTTGTATAGCATAACACAAAAATACACCATAAAAAACCCAAAAAGATAAGTTTTCTAAATATGTAATAATGGTGAAAGTTCACATTTTCGTATTATCCATATTACAATTTTTACATTTTACCACCATTTTAATAATTATTTATTCCTGAGGATAAAATAAAATATTTGGAAATATTGACTATAATAATGGAATTTAGTAATTTTTAAGTTTATCAGTACGATCTCGGACCCTATACCCAAATTTCACATTACTGTGTGTATATATATGTATATATATATATATATATATATATATATATATATATATATATATATATATATATATATATATATATACAGGAAAATATATGGAACCAAGCAAATATCTCTGGAGTTTTTAGAAATATTAATATGAAATTTGATAGTTATATATTAGAATAAATTATGCAATTGTTTTGATTATTTTTAACTATTTTGAGCTTCCGGTTGTCGACTTTAAATTTGTTAATGACACACCGTGTATATTATCTTAAATTTGTATAGAGTATTTTATTACGATTTCAAACATATGGGTTTCACTATATTATATTCCAAAGCCGACTGAGACATTAACAAAAATAGTACTTCTGGAGACAAAATCAAATTAGATCTAGTAGTTCATGAAACAAACGCAAGAATCACATTACACAAATCAAAGTTATGTAAATAAAACAACGAAATTAAACAAGAGTACTACACAAAGTGGAAATAAATTTAACGCATTAAATGTTCAAAATGTGCACCGTTTACTTCTTGACAGTAAGCTATTCTGTTCGCAAATTCCCTTGTAACATTGGTTATTACTTCGGTTGAGATTTCTCGAGTCCCTATTCTATCGGCCAGTTCTTGCAAAGTGTTGGGTTGGTGAAATAAACTTTTGACTTCAAATAACTCCATAGAAAATAGTCTAAAGGAGTCAGATCGGGGGATCATGGAGGCCATTCAATGGTACCTCTTCTTCCAATTCATTTTTGGCGAAATGTCCTATCTAAGTGATCTCGAACAATGTGATTGCGTTTGTTTCATGAACTATTAGATCTAATTTGATTTTATCTCCAGAAGTACTATACAAATTTAAAATAATATACGGAGTGTGTCAATAAAATATGTAAAGTCGATATTACTTCCGGTTAAACCGGAAGCCCATCATTGTATATACAGGATTATTCATGCTATTCGACACGAAATATTACAGCTAAAGTATTGTTTTTATGTATGTAGAACTGATGTCAATTCTAAATATAATTTAGAATTGGCATCAGTTCTACATACATAAAGACAAAATTTACATCGATTGGGGCTTGAACCTTGATGGCGCAGTTGGTTAGCGCGGTACTCTAGCAAAGTACAGGTCGTAGGTTCAAATCCTGCTCGAGGTAAACTTTTTATTTATGTAATTAAAAATTATTATTAATTTTATTAAATACATAAATAAAAATTATTATTAATTTTATTAAATACATAAATAAAAAGTTTACCTGGAGTAGGATTTGAACCTACGACCTGTACTTTGCAATAGTACCGCGCTACCAACTGCGCCACCAAGGTTCAAGCCCCAATCGATGTAAATTTTGTCTTTATGTATGTAGAACTGATGTAAATTCTAAAAATAATGAGATTACAATCAAATTACTTATATTAATGGAATGTGAGCCTGCAATATCGCAAGGATTCACACATTCCAAAGCAACTTGACTAATATTAAATTATTATAAGTTTAATATTAATTTTATAAATAAAAAGTTTACCTCGAGTAGGATTCGAACCTACGACCTGTACTTTACTAGAGTACCGCGCTAACCAGCAGCGCCACCAAGGTTCAAGCCCCAATCGATGTAAATTTTGTCTTTATGTATGTAGAACTGATGTAAATTCTAGATATAATTATATTTACATTTTCTTATAAAACTAATGGTTATTCAGATATTGAAAAAATTTGAACTGTTAAATTCTACCTTACGAAGTTTTTTAACTCTAAATTATGTATCGTATAAAAAAATTTGGATGGAACATAATTAATTGATATGTTTAAGGTCTATATCTTGGTATTTTTACATCTTTGCAGCTGTTTCAAAAATATTTGATAAAAAAACAAAAGATGCTCCTAATAAATCCCCTTCTGCGCCGCTGAATTTCTCCCAAAAATCTAGAGTGAAAAATAATTTCAGCATAAAATTAGCCCTTACCGTTATTTGAAAACATGATGAAACATCATCTTACAACACTGTGAACTTTAGCACTTGTCATATAGACACAACGTCACAACGATGGTCAGAACCTAGGACTTCTCACTTACAGGATTCAGAAACATGACAACAGTGTACAGGAACTTAACGATAGTATGCAGCAACATGACAGTGATGCTGTCAAAGAGATCCAGATGGTGTTTGTGAGTAATGCAGGGAGGGAAAGGCAGTTTCCACGAAATGATGTTTTAAAGTTAACATCTATTTTATTTACGTCCATTAATTTCATATATAGATAACTGTTTTTACGTTTTACAGTGTGGTTTATTTTTCGTAATGGGCCTATTATAAAAGAGGTTGCATAATTATCCATAGAAAATGTTATTAGAATTATTATCACATCTCTTTTAATTTCCATTTTGTAAGTTAGAAGGTTGTGTGGTGAGATTTCCCGATGTCCTTGAAAGGGCCAATGACCTTTGACCTTAAAAAGGCCACTGAGCTTTGACCTTTAAAAGGCTGATGAACTGGAAACGGTGCATGACCTTTAAGCATGACAACACTGTGGGTTCGCCAGAAGTGCAGTAGTTATACTACTGTGTTAATATTTGGAAAATAGATAAAACTCATGTTCATTTATGGACATGAATAAAACTGACCTTTACACACATCTGTCTGAAAACTGAAATGCATTTCTTGAATTTCTTTTTTTTTGTGGACACGCTTGTTTCTGAATTGACCAGATAAGTGTCAGTTTATTTGATAACAGCAATTATAACTGATAAACCTGTAACTTGCATCTTTAATTTCATCCTAATAAATGGTAATTACCCTTCAAAGTGAAAACTTGTAAAAGTAGTAACTGTTTTAAAATCTGTCGACAAAGGGGAAATCTCTAATTACTGTCATATCTCAGTTTTAAGTTCGTCAAACGTTATTGATTCAGTACAGAGTACGGAAAATACCTATATCTCAACACGGTTTTGTCTCCAAAAGGTCTACAGCAACAAATCTGTCCAATTTCACGCAATTTATCTCTAATTCCCTAAATTCTAACAATTATATTGATGGATTTAACGAAGACTCTCAATCTTATTTGCCACGACAAGCATTTAGAAGTGTTAAGCCTCGCATTTGGATTCACGTACACAAACAGTTGAGCGTTCTGGTTTTCGCTGAGGTATACATTGCAAGCAGTGAAGTTCCTCAAGATTCCAACCTTGGATCGCGGTTTTTTAACAGTTTTAACTCCGTTTGACAAAAACCTTCCTGGAAATACCTCTTATGTACAAATGACTTGAAAATATTTAATGAATTTATAATGTTCGGGGGACGGTTCCTTGCCATAAGGACTATTTGATGTGTGCGTTGCGGTAGACTGAGTAGGGGCGGTTCCAGTAAAAATCAGTTTCTGGGGCCCCAATCTAGAGGCCTAGATTCCTCTTCGCAGACTGGAAAAGTAAAAGCGGGCCGAGTAGCGTCAGTGAAAACGTCGGTTTACCAGAGGTCTTCGAAGATTTACAGCGATGGCGTTGTTTAGCACTTCTGTCCTTGTTTAGTTGTAAATGCGCGGTCCCGGTGGTATGAATTCGAACAAAAAGATTATTAGTTGCAAAAAAAATATGGAACTCCTGATACAGAGGTAAGAAGCAATTATCCGGCTCATAAGCCGGATAATAACCAAATCCCGTATATAAATGTAAATTACGGAACAAAACAATTAGCCAGGCGGCAAAAAAATAAATAAAACTTTGGGTCTCAGTTGAGGAAGAAAAGAAATTATTATTATTGCCGTTAAATGGAACAAATTAAATTAATAATTTTCGATCCAAAAAATACACATGAAAGATACTTGGTAGAAGAGAAAAAAATATGTAATTACGATGAAGGAAAACCTACACTTTTAACTCAGTAAATAAACCAAAAAAAAATACTGCAATGGTCAAGAATAATAATCCAAAATTAAACTCTTGATGGGATTATAATTATATTTAGACAACGGTAAAAGAAAACTCATTAAATCCGTGAAGAAAAAAAAAATACCAGACAACCATCACATTTGCCTAAACCGGCTATAAACTAATAAAAACGGCTATAACAAAATAACTTGTATAAATAATTCTGAACTATACTAGTTTGATTTGTTGAGAATTAATTTAACGCAGCTATCCACCTGTAAATCTAGATTCCAACTCGTCAGTAAACTTAAACGGGTTGAACCAAAGAAAAAAAAACTATGCCGGCATTAAATTGGGCTAGTGATCCTAGGACACTTAATTAAATGTAACTGGTGTAATAAAATTACAAGTAAGCGGGTAATAAAAAAAATCAACGGTAGCGTTATAACAAACGGTTAGTGCCAGTTATTAATGGATAGGTTATACGGACGGCCAATGACAAAAGAAAAAAATCTGGCCGATGGACTTTAGCACAACACTTTCTCGTATAAGGAAACTAACTGTTGCCCGCAGCAATTCCTAACCCCGTATAACCCGCAGTATAATAAGATATACTTACCTCCAAAATTATTTTTTTCTTATTCGCCCTGTATTTTGCAAATCACTGTATATTTTTACCTATTTGGATAGCAGGAGAAATTAACATTAAACACTTTAGAATTGTTTATGGAACTTTGATATAAAATAAAATATAAATAATTAAAATACTATTTTTTCTTATTTTCGGCAAAGCCGGAAGCGCTAAAACTAATCGATTACAGTAGTTTAGAAGCTATGTATGTCTACTGTGTAATCCCTTCATTTTAAGATTTCATTTCCCGATAAGGAATTACAATTTATACGTTGATAGGCCAGTCGCTATAACTGTATATTTTTACGTATTTAGATAGTATGAGAAATTAGCTTTAAAATATTTAAGATTTTTTTTGAAACTTTGATGTAGGATATTAAAAAAATTTTTTAAATAATATTTTTTATTTTCGGCAAATTTGGAGGTGCTAAAATTATTTCAATATAGCAGTTTAGCAGCTATATATGTCTGCTATATAATAACCCTTAATTCCAAGATTTCATTTTTATTAGAAGCGTAGTTATGAGGGATTGAAATTTTCAAATTTAAAAATTTCTAACTCCGGTTCTGGATAATTTCATTATATTTTCGTTATACGTGACTATAAAATACGTAAATTTAAAAAAATTACCAGAACCGTTTTTGTAAAAATCAATTTTAAAAAAATTAAGGGCAACATTTTATTTTTTATTTCAAAAATATTTACAACCATTTCGAAAGAATGTACTTTTATTTACAAGCTGCGATTTTCAAATTGCAAGTAGCTTTTATGGTTTCTTAGTGACAGCGCAAGCACCGAAATGTACCATATTGGCCGCCATTTTGAATTTAAAGTTTAAAAAAAAATTTGCTCGATCGGAGTTTAGGGTTACTAATTTTTCACCTACGATAAACTTTCTGGCTCTAGTTTTGGAAATGCACCACCCTCATTTCACCCACCATTAATTTATTTTTACGAAAAGCCTGTTTTATACATAACTTTCAGGTATTGGGGGGCATGTCAAATCTTATTAAAATCGATCAAATAGTCTCGCAGCCACACGCAGATACACAGACACTAAAATTTTTTTCGCGAAATCGATGTTTTTCGACTCAGGGAACACGAGAAATTGAAATCCGCGAAAAAAATTTTCAAAATTTTTTTTCGATTGCAATACTTTCTCTTAGTATACGTAGTATACGAGAAAGTAAAAAATAAAACTAAATTGTGTTCATTAGTTGTCACTTGATCTAAATTAATGTACTTATAACAGAACACTAGTAGCACATAACCCGAAAGTGTTATTCAAATGGTAATCTTAAAGAAAACAAAATAATTGCGTGACGATAAAGTGTCACGTTCAACCTTAGATTTGATTGCTTTAGTTTAGGCATGAATATCTTCTCATTCAATTTAGTTTTACTAAAGTATTAAAAATTAATTAAAATAACACCCCAAAGTTGTATACTAAGACTACACAAATTAGATAATTTTAGATTTTGTCAGAATCTCGGTTGTAATACAGATACTGAAAATCGTAATCTAAAAATAATGCTATTTGCATAATTCAATTTTTAATTCAACCCGGATTATTTATTAGGACAGACTAACGGAAAGTAAATCATAAAACAGGGAAATATTGTTTTACGGAAATAATTACATATACGGAATATACTGCCAACGCATTAACAAAATCAAATCAACAAATCGACAAACCTATAATTTGTGAATTTGTACTAATCACACTCAAAATTACGATGTAAATGTAATCGAATTAATTAAATTATTTAATCTTAGCCAAACGTGTCGGAAAAACACACCTCTCCTTCACGCACTCACCATGTTAACCTCTGGATTCAATTGGAACAAATTCCTATTTGGCGAGTTTGATAAGACTAATACCTGTTATTGAATATGGAGTGTTTTATTTCATTTTCTAATAAATTTAAAGATCCGTTATAGAAAAATAGATCTATTATCACATTCCGAACATTGCGTGTCTGTGTCTCTGTCTGTGTATGTGTCCGTGTGTGTGTGTCTGTGTCTGCGCCTGTGTCTGTGTCTGTGTCTGTGTCTGTGTCTGGGTCTGTCTGTGTCTGTGTCTGTGCCTTTGTGTCTGTGTCTGTGTCTGTGTCTGTGTCTGTGTTTGTGTCTGTCTGTGTCTGTGTCTGTGTCTGTGTCTGTGTCTGTGTCTGTGTCTGTGTCTGTGTCTGTGTCTGTGTCTGTGTCTGTGTCTGTGTCTCTGTTTGTGTCTGTGTCTCTGTCTGTGTCTGTGTCTGTCTGTGTCTGTGTCGGTGTCTGTGTCTGTGTCTGTGTCTGTGTCTGTGTCTGTGTCTGTGTCTGTGTCTGTGTCTGTGTCTGTGTCTGTGTCTGTGTCTGTGTCTGTGTCTGTGTCTGTGTCTGTGTCTGTGTCTGTGTCTGTGTCTGTGTCTGTGTCTGTGTCTGTGTCTCTGTCTGTGTCTGTGTCTGTGTCTGTGTCGGTGTCTGTGTCTGTGTCTGTGTCTTGTGTCTGTGTCTGTGTCTGTGTCTTGTTGTGTCTGTGTCTGTGTCTGTGTCTGTGTCTGTGTCTGTCTGTGTTTGTCTTTCTTGTTGTGTCTTGTCTGTCTGTGTTGTGTCTGGCTGTGTCTGTGTCTGTGCTGTGTCTGTGTTGTTTGTGTTGTGTTGTTGTGTTTGTTGTTTGTTGTTTGTGTTGTGGCGTTGTGTTGTGGTGTGTGTGTTGTGTCTGGTCTGTTGGTCTGTTGTTGTTGTGTTGGTCTGTGTCGTCTGTCGTGTGTGTGTGTGTGTGTGTCGTGTGTTTGTGTGTGTGTGTTGGTGTTGTGTTGGTGTGTTGTGTTGTGTTGCTGTCTGGTTGTCTGATGTTGTGCTGTGTCTGTGTTGTGTCTGTCTGTGTGTCTGTGCTGGTTGTGTTGTGTCGTGTTGTCGTTTGTGCTGTGTCTGTGTTGTGTTGTTGTGTTGTGTGTGTCTGTGTTGTTGTGTTGTGTGTGTTGTGCTGTGTTGTGTGTGTCTGTGTGTGTCTGTGTTGTGTCTGTGTCTGTCGTGTCTGTGTCTGTGCTGTGTCTGTGTCTGTGTGTCGTGTCGTCTGTGTCTGTGTCGTCTGTGTCTGTGTCTGGTCTGGTCTGTCTGTGTCTGTGTCTGTGTCTGTGTCTGTGTCTGTGTCTGTGTCGTGTCTGTGTCTGTCTGTTCTGTGTCTGTGTGTCTGTGTCTGTGTTGTGTGTGTCTGTGTCGTGTTGTGTGTGTTGTGTTGTGTTGTGTTGTGTGTGTGTGTTGTGTTGTGTTGTGTTGTGTTGTGCGTGTGTGTGTGTCTGTCTGGTCTTCTGTGTCTGGTCTGGTTGGTTGGTGTGTGTGTTGTGTGTGTGTGTGTCTGTGTCTGTTTGTGTCTGTGTCTGTGTCTGTGTCTGTGTCTGTCTGTGTCTGTGTCTGTGTCTGTGTCTGTGTCTGTGTCTGTGTCTGTGTCTGTGTCTGTGTCTGTGTCTGTGTCTGTGTCTGTGTCTGTGTCTGTGTCTGTCTGTGTCTGTGTCTGTGTCTGTGTCTGTGTCTGTGTCTGTGTCTGTGTCTGTGTCTGTGTCTGTGTCTGTGTCTGTGTCTGTGTCTGTGTCTGTGTCTGTGTCTGTGTCTGTGTCTGTGTCTGTGTCTGTGTCTGTGTCTGTGTCTGTGTCTGTGTCTGTGTCTGTGTCTGTCTGTGTCTGTGTCTGTGTCTGCGTCTGTGTCTGTGCTGTGCTGTGTCTGTGTCTGTGTGTGTGTGTGTGTGTGTGTGTGTGTGTGTGTGTGTGTGTGTGTGTGTGTGTGTGTGTGTGTGTGTGTGTGTGCGCGCGTGTGTGTGTGTGTGTCTGCGTCTGGCTCTACATCTGCGTTTGCGTCTGCGTCTGCGTCTGCGTATGAGCCTGTGTCTGTGTGTGTGTGTGTGTGTGTGTGTGTGTGTGTGTGTGTATGTGTGTGTGTGTGTGTGTGTGTGTCTGCGTCAGCGTGTGCGTCTGCGTCTGCGAATGTGCATGTGCCTGTGTCTGTGTCTGTGTCCGTGTCTGTGTCCGTGTCCGTGTCCGTGCCCGTGTCCGTGTCCTTGTCCGTGTCCGTGTCCATGTCCGTGTCCGTGTCCGTGTCCGTGTCTGTGTCTGTGTCTGTGTCGTGTCTGTGTCTGTGTCTGTGTCTGTGTCTGTATCTGTGTCTGCGTCTGCGTCTGCGTCTCGTCTGCGTCTGCGTCTGCGTCTGCGTCTGCGTCTGCGTCTGCGTCTGCGTCTGCGTCTGCGTCTGCGTCTGCGTCTGCGTCTGCGTCTGGGTCTGCGTCTGTGTCTGCGTCTGCATCCGAGTCTGCGTCTGCGTCTGCGTTTGCGTCTGCGTCTGCATCTGCGTCTTTGGCTGAATCTGTGTCTGTTTCTGTGTCTGTGTCTGTGTTTGTCTCTGTGTCTGTGTCTGTGTCTGTGTCTGTGTCTGTGTCTGTGTCTGTGTCTGTGTCTGTGTCTGTGTCTGTGTCTGTGTCTGTGTCTGTGTCTGTGTCTGTGTCTGTGTCTGTGTCTGTGTCTGTGTCTGTGTCTGTGTCTGTGTCTGTGCCTGTGCCTGTGCCTGTGTCTGTGCCTTGGTGTGTGTCTGTCTGTGTGTGTGTGTGTGTGTGTGTGTGTGTGTATGTGGCTCTACACCTGCGTCGGCGTCTGCGCCTGCGGCTGCGTCTGCGTCTGCGTCTGCGTCTGTTGCTGCGTCTGCGTCTGCGTCTGCGTCTGTGTCTACGTCTGCGTGTGCGTCTGCGTCTGCGCCTGCGTCTGCGTCTGCGTCTGCGTCTGCGTCCGCGTCCGCGTCTGCGTCTGCGTCTGCGTATGCGTATGCGTCTGCGTCTGCGTCTGCGTCTGCGTCTGCGTCTGCGTCTGCGTCTGTATCTGTGCCTGTGCCTGTGTCTGTGCCTGTGCCTGTGTCTGTGCCTTGGTCTGTGTCTTGTGTGTGTGTGTGTGTGTGTGTGTGTGTGTGTGTGTGTGTGTGTGTGTGTGTGTGTGTATGTGTGTCTGCGTCTGGCTCTACATCTGCGTCGGCGTCTGCGCCTGCGGCTGCGTCTGCGTCTGCGTCTGTTGCTGCGTCTGCGTCTGTGTCTACGTCTGCGTGTGCGTCTGCGTCTGCGTCTGCGCCTGCGTCTGCGTCTGCGTCAGCGTCAGCGTCTGCGACTACGTCTGCGTCTGCGTCTGCGTCTGCGTCTGCGTCTGCGTCTGCGTCTGCGTCTGCGTCTGCGTCTGCGTCTGCGTCTGCGTCTGCGTCTGCGTCTGTGGCTGCGTCCGTATCCGTGTCCCGTGTCCCTGTCCGTGTCCGTGACCGTGTCCGTGTCCGTACGTGTCCGTGTCCGTGTCTGTGTCCGTGTCCGTGTCCGTTTGTGTCCGTGTGTGTCCGTGTCCGTGTCCGTGCCCGTGTCCGTGTCCGTGTCCGTGTCTGTGTTCGTGTCCGTGTCCGTGCTTAAAAGTTTAAAAAAGCGAGTGTTTAGCCACGTGTGGTTAAAAGAATGAGTGCTTTAAGGTCTTATGAAACATGTTTTTTATGCTATTTTTTGTAATTTGCCCTTTTTATTCCGTTTTTAAACAGAAATTTTTACTTTAGTTGATTTAGGGATTATTGTGGCGGTTGGTAATGTCTTAATTTTATCTAATCGCCTCTTGTTTTATCCAAATCCTGTCACAAAACACGAAAATGGAAGATAATTAAGATAATCTTGCATGTAGCCCCCTGAAATACGTGAAATTTTCAAAAATACGGGAGCAAATTTGCTCACATTAAAGTTTTCCAATGGACGCGTCCTATTTTGACACATCCGTATCAACCTAAAAATGTTCGTAAAATGTTCCGTGAATTAATGGCTATAATGACATCGGAGATGATGACGTCACATTTCTTAATATGTCTGTTAGAGGATCAAAATGGAAGCAAATTACAAAAAAGATGTCTTAAAGTAGGTACTAATTTATTATACAACATATTTTTTATCTGTTATCATTACAAATACCATTTTAATTCTCAAAAGATCCTTTAATATATCTTTTTTGGTTAAAGTAGATAGTTAAGTAAATGGTCATATTTAACTATGTTTCTATAGAAGAGTAGAATTCGTATATCGTACCGTACAAATCTATCGGTTCTAAGACAAAAGTTGAAGTTACTGACTTTAACAAATTGGAGCAAATTTATTTTAAACAACACATTAATACGATTTAATTTGTAATTCGCAAATACGATTTTGTTATTTGTAAAATTAAGGTTTTTTATCTACGAAGTCGGTTTATGTGTAGTTCTTCAGGTGATTGGTTCTAACAAGAGTGGCTGGCTTGTTTAGGAAATATATTGTTCCCAAAATGAGCTTCGCAGTGTTATTCAAGTACTAATTACTCAAATTTACTTCTTTGTAACTAATCATCAGGACTATGTACCATTGTACCCAACGAACTTAGCAAAAAATAGTGCAACAGCTAATAATTGCAAAAATTATTCTTATTTACGTTAGATTATTGACCGGTATTCATAATGTTTTTCTTTATTGAATAAGTACATGTACACTTATGTTGACAAAAACAAATTAAATGTATTTCAATGAAACCTTATTTTACAAGTCACTGGAAAATAACCTGAAATAATTAAGATTATTATGAAAATGTAAACTTGCACCATTATCATACATTATAAAATACTTATCTTTTTTTGGGTTTTTTTTAATGGTGTATTTTAAATTATACAATCTAAACGTTTCGATAACACTTACAATTATCTTCGTCAGTAGTAATATCTATTAAAATTGTTAAAGATGTTGAAAACAATTTTAATAGATATTACTACTGACGAAGATAACTGTAAGTGTTATCGAAACGTTTAGATTGTATAATTTAAAATACACCATTAAAAAAAAAAAAAAGATAGTATTTTGTAATAAAGATTATTAATTAAACAAAATGAAACGTACTTAAATTAAATCACTATAATAAAATTATCATTTAAAACCACCACAATAGATTAAAAATTTCGTATACACTATTTCAAAAAGGACAGAAAGTGCTAAACATATTCATTTAAAATTCTTAAACGCGACGCCACTTTAGATAAATACAATACAAACAAGAATGACGACTGAATTGCTTTGAACTTTGCTGGATGTTATACTGTGGTTTTATCTTACATGTCTCTTATTGCAACGTTGTTAAAATTTTAGATTTAACGAAATCTATGGCAAATAATTATTTGGCGACAGATCTGAGAACCGGACTAGACTTCCTATCTAACGACCAGGAAACATTGCAATTACGATGCCTGTTATCTGTCCAGTAGAATGGAGCAGAGTTTTGAATTTTGTGGCACAATTTCTGTACGAGAAATTCGTAACAAAATTATTTTAGTATCTACTCTAAAAGTTAATTTGCCGAGCTAGACTGTAAAGGTACGATAGGGTTTTCGTCAACGTAACAACTTTTCAGCAGGAATGCGTTTCTTTTTGTGCAAATACATCCCTTGCGCATCTTCTGCTATTATTTAGAGACCAGTTCACATACTATCTTTTCTTACTACTTTTTCTTCTTTGGGATACATTAGATAAGTGGAAATCAACTTATTACACGTAAAGAAATTACTCGTAAGTACAAAATTTTTGTCTAATTATTATGATTTCAAAAAACTGTCACATTCACAGTTGATACTTGGAAACCATACATTTAGGGTTCTTTGTATTGGTCCTTTTTTTGTAAACTAAACATATGCATATTCTATACAAGTGTGAAGCACGTGTTCAGTGTTAAATGAGATTTACCATAGAATAGAAAATATTTTAATCACCCACGCGGGTATGTGTGTGCGCGCGTGTGGGTGAGAAAAAGGCCTCGAATAATAGCCTTCACGCGTAGCTTCCGGAACGGCCCCTGCATATTAGCCCCGTCTTAATAACCCTTAATAATAATAACTCATAAGAAAAATGTTCAAGAATAGCACGCAAGAGGGATGTATCATTAGATTAAAATTAATTTTTATAAACATGAGAATGGATGTAGTTCCTGTGAATGTTGTCATATATTAATTGTTTTAGTTTTTATTTGTATACAATTTCATGCAAATATGAAAATGTAAACTTTCACCATTATCACACATAATAAAATACTTATCTTTTTTGGGTTTTTTAATGGTGTATAAATAATCTAAACGTTGCGATAACAGTTACAGTTATCTTCGTCAGTAGTAATATCTATTAAAATTGCTTTCAACATCTTAACAATTGTTACTACTGTAAGTGTTGATAACTGTAAGTGTTATCGAAACGTTTAGATTGTATAATTTAAAATACACCATTAAAAAACCCAAAAAAGATAAGAATTTCATGGAAACTCGACATACGCGTTTTGTACCTAAATGTCAAGATGTGTGACAGAATAACATTCCAGCATTAGCTTTTACATGTTTATTCTGAAGGTACTAACTTTCCAGCAATAAATATGGAAAATACTTATAGCCTTCATTTATTACTACTTACTTCAATTTTACAATAATAAAAGGGCATATATTTTTTGTTTCCTCCACAGAAAATTTTAAACCTTAGAACTATTCTTGTACATGTATGAATACGGACGAATAAGATCTTAGTTTGGGGTGTTTAGTCGTTATTATAAATCAAGATTGCTTCCTTCGTCTAGTCTACACGAAATAAAGATTAATAAAAGCAATAAAAAAGGAGCTCTTATTATGCACCTCTAAATCTCACCAATTTCGAGAAAACGGTTCCGAATGATTTGATATACACTGCTGAGCAACAAATTTAGGTCACTTTAAATAACTCAAGAAATTACAAATAATTTTAAAAATAAAATGCATCAACTTATGTCTGGATATTGTAAATTTACCTACTGCATTTTCGTAGCTTTTAAATACGGAATCAGACAGCACAATTTATTTTTTTTATAATTTATTCTAGAAAAAGAATAACTGTACATTTGAAACGAAGGTCGACTATTGTTATTGGGACCAGCCTAGCAGCGTGTGGTCTTGCATTATTATGCATGAAAATGTCTTGCTCGCCCATACTGATCATGAAAGGCATAACATGATCTTCCAGGACCTCCGTTATGTATCTGTGAACTATTAGAGAGCCATTCTCTACGAAAACCAACTCTGTACGTGCTTCTGAAGTGCTTCTGGCGGTTCAATGTTGGCCCTGTAGCCATCCTTCTGCAAGACAATCCAGTAGCACGATGCCTTCTTCTAACTGTTCATTCGCCAACAGTAACACCTCTCACCTCTTGAAACTGATTTGGCAGCAAAACCACAGAAGATGTTCTATTCCACAAGCTTTACATCAACAAAAACCGATCATCTCTTTGACTAGTGACTCTTTTTCGCCCAGAACCGGGTCTTCTGGTTATAAGACAATCCTCCTGATAGCGCTGGTACACATTTTGTACAGCATATAGGCTCTTACCAACAATTCTGGCGGTTTCACGTTGTATTATACCACCTTGTATCAACGCTACAGTTCGTGCCACAACAATAGGATCTAGAGGCTTTATGGCCTGGTAAATAAACAATAAGAACAGTAAACCGTGACTACTCACGATAAACCATATAACGAATAGGTATTAGAGAAAAAAAAATTAACACTTAACTGAAAAATAAGTACCGAAATGTGAATGTTTACTTAGGACTAATTTTTGTTGTTTAACAAACGTTGCGAATACGGTGACAGAATGTGACAGACGCTAACAATATAACTTTCACCGCCTACTATACCTATGACCCCCTGATTAGTTTAATTTTTAAAATTATTTGTAATTTCTTAAGTTCTTTAAAGTGACCTAAATTTTTTTCTCGGCAGTGTATATGCTTTTTTCATCACTTTCATTAATTTTTTCAATAAAAATCTCGTTATTTTTTAAAGTATCTCTGTTGATATAAAAATGAAATGTTGAAACGTTAGGACCCGTTTTTCTCAAAATCGGCGATGTTTATAAATTCAGAATAAGAGTCAAAAATCTAAGCTAATCCACAGATTTGAAAAAATATCAATAACATTCAAGCTAGTGTCGTTGAAGTATCAGACCATCCTGGAACCTACGCCACTGCAATATTTCTGAGATGTGACAGTTACATAATAGCTTAGCGTTTATTACAGTGGCTGGCGTGTAAGAAGACGAGGAGCCGGCGCATCGCGAAGAACTACGGCGGTTGCCGATTATAATAAAAATACTAAGCAGTGGCGTATCACATTTGTATGTTTAATTATATGCATATTGGAAGAATGCGTATGAAAATGAATAATTCCAATATTTCCATTGGTGACGCGTTTTTTTAACATTTGGTTTTTCATGTTTGCATAATAGGCATCTATCCCTGAAAGTATGTAGGCATCTCTCCCATTTGCCTAATAGGTAATTTTGAATGTATTTTTAATATACACTAATAAAAATGAAATAATGAAAGCATTAGGTACCCATTAGAAAATTGTCTTATAGACGATTAGAGGGGAAAAACATACTTATCTAAATAATAAATTTATAAACAGTGAACATAATGACAGCAATTAGAGGTGTGATATATAAATATCCGGATTCTTGGTACATATGCATATTAGTTTTTGAAACTTGATTATACGGTGTCAACATTTACTGATCTGTAATCGGTTTTAAAAAATGGCTAAGTCTGGAAAAATCTTAAACGGTCAAACGCGAGAAATAGTGCATAACGTGTTTCAATACTTTTTAACACAAGAAGAAGAATCCGAAACCTTACGGAGCATCAAGGAAAAAACTTCAAATGCAACAAAAGTATCAGTCACAACAATAGAACGAATCATAAAGGAAGCCAAGGAATCGTCCGCAAAAAATAATGGTACAATTATACTGAGATCTCCGGAGAAGAAGCGCAAAAAAAACATCCAGTTACGGATGTTGCAGAATATGATCTTAACATAATAGGACACATAATTTACAACTTCCATAAAACAGAAGAGAGTCGTGTGTGCGTTAAATCCTTACGACAGAAATTAATGGAAGATTTGGGTTGGAGTGGTTCAGAAAAATCGCTGAGAATAATCCTTAAAAAACTTAACTTTAAGTGGAGGAAAACCACAAGTGTTCTACTAGATCCTGCACCAACGTCGAATAGTAGGAAAAGCGAAATGTTAGAGTGGTTACATCAAAAAGGAATTCAAGTTCCTGCGAACCTATATAAACCACAACTTTACAAAATTGTACTAGAAAATAAAAATCGGTATAAGACATATAAATTTGACAAATTAATGAACGATCATGGACACATTGCGTTACGACTTCCGCCGTATCATCCGGATCTAAATCCCATAGAATTAATTTGGGCAAAGATAAAAAGCGAAATAGCACAGAAAAACGTTTCATTTAAGCTAAATGATGTCATGGAATTGGCCAACAGAGCATTTGAAACGACAACTACAGAAGATTGGAAAAGCCGATGTAATAAAGTAATTAATATAGAAGACAAATATCTTGAAAGTGAACAAATTTTGGATATAGAAACTGAGAAGTTAGTTATAAATATGGGTGAAGATGGTGACAGTGATTATCAGTTTAGTGATTTGAGTGACAGTGAAAATGAAACATTTTAGACAATATTATTTTAGTAATAGGTATCAATTATGTGTAATGTAATAACATATTGATTTTATTAATTTAATTATAGTATTACTTCCAGTATAGCTTTTAATTATAATAAATTGCGTATTTACATAAAATATGGTTCTTTGAATTGCTTTTAATATACCATTAAAATATACATTATGCACCATGTGACGCCTCTGAGGTAAACGAACGCGGGAATTTGAACAACATCATAAAGTCGTCTTTCGCGCATAGGTGTGCCCGTCTTCTTACACGCCGGCCACTGTATGCAAACTCACATTTGAAAAAAGAAAAAGTCCACGTATTTCATTCCCTCCCCAAGGGGGAGGGCGGGCTGCTTGATCTTTCCAAGCTCCTTCAGCCATAATCATGGATTCCCAGCATGCATAAATACATTACGTATATATGTGTTAGCTTCGAATAAAATTCTTAATGGACCGTAAATTTCTTTATTTATCTACGACAAGGTTATTAAGAATATATAGGTATACATGCACGTACGCTCGCTCGAATCGTTCTGTGGTTTTATTCCCACAAGGTTGAACTTGCGTATCGATAAGTACAGGGCCGGCCTTATAATGCTCTAACATGCCGCCCGCCATTGAAATATTTACAGTATTTTAATAACATAATTAGAATTCAATAATCACATACAATTATAAATTCAAGAGAACAAAACAATTATCAATTCCAAGACTCTTAGTTACAGCTACATGTGCATTTAACTTAAATGTATCGCCCAAATGCAAAAATAAACAATATATGTTAAGATAAAATTGAATTAATTAAATTGTGTCCATTGGCAATACACCCAACCTTGTTACGGGTCTTCTTAAAGATTGAGTGCCAATTTTCACATCCACTACCGCACAATATTGTCCTTGCCCGGGTACACTTTCATCACTCTTCCAATGCTCCAACACATGGGAGGTGAATTATCTTCATGCACCAACACCAATGCTCCTTCATATACCAAATTATTTGTGTTTTGTTTCCATTTAATTCTTCCTTGCAACTCCACTAAATATTCTAGCCTCCATCTTTTCCAAAATCCTTGAATTAGTCGCGTCAGCAGCTGGTAATGTTTCAGGCGGTTTTCCATTATACATAAATAATCTGATTCTGGAACTGACGTCAGATTTCGGCCAATTAAAAACTGAGCCGGTGTAAGGAAATTTCTTTAAGTAGTGTTGAAAACTTGCAAGATTAGTCGAGTAAAAGCAAGTTTGGGATATTTTGTGAAGTAACATTTCAACCGGGCTCGTTCATTAATTCAATTTATTGGAGAATAACGGCATCTTCGAGTGCAATTATGATAGAAATTTGGGTTCGTGTTTTTTTGGTAGTGCGAACCCGAGGACTATTGAGTTTCTGATTAGCGAGATATAATTAGAGAACCCCTTTCCTGAAAGCTAAGTGTACGTATTGAACGAACACCCAACCACACCAATTGATTAAGATTGTTTTGTTTGTAATTAAACTTACTAATTTAAGTTGTGTAAAACAATTTGCTGAGTGCTTTCTTAGTCGAACCCTAACATCTTTGAGTTAAAAGAAATTATTAAAGTGATCTAATCTGGTTACTACTGCTTCAATAAGTTACGAGACATTATTGGTGTCAATTCTGGAGAATTTTGTAAATTAATTTAAAATCAAGTTGAATACGCGGTAGCGATCTACTACAAGCCGGTATTGCCGTCATCAAGGAGTAACGCCGAAGACCGTGGGCCCGCTCGAGCCTTACACGATGCTTTCGTGGAGCAAGGTGTAACGAAATAATTTGGGTTTTGTATATTTACGTTACTTTGTTGTTATTTCACTGTAAATTTCTGTACAAGTTGTACATGTTTACTCAAACCTTCTTTCTAGGAATGCTTACGTTGTTTCTGTTCATAACTTGAACCACATAATACTTCTGAATAATTTTACTATTAGCCTAATATAAATTTTCGTACCTTTGGTTATTCAAACGTTATAAATTCACATTTATATAATATTTCATTTAAAATCTGCATTGTTACTCCCTCTAGTGACGTATCCTAAAATATAAGTAATTACGGTGAACTATATTACAAGCTTTTAGAAGTCCTCTCTAGATGGCGTTAGTAGAGAAATCACAATTTAGAATTTTTGTTTTTATTGATATAGATAAATATCGATAACAATAGATTTTGAATAATACAACTTTAACATAAAAATTACGTCTTCTTTCTTTCCTGTGGCGTCCATTTTGCCAAGCTGAAAATATTTGATGTCTTCTTGAAAAATTACTGTATAGTACGATACGATTTAAATAATCGGATATATCTTCAAGAAGCATAATTTGCAATAAAACAATTGGTGCTTTTCTAATCATTATCTGCAAGTTTTGTTGCTCGCTTACATGCGGTTTTAGAAAAATTTTCTTCGGCAAGATAGACGTTTGAAGACGTTTTAATCAAGACATGAATTATTGATGCTTTCGTAAATCAAGGAAAGCACTTCGATAGATTCTCATTTGACCCGTTCCATCTAAGGACTTCAACGAATTTTCTCCTTTTGGCTTCAACGAATTACCTTGTCCTTTTAGCTTCAACGAATTACCTGATCCTTTTGGCTTCAACGATTTCACTTCAACTAATACCTCCATATTTTCTACATTCAAGTACTATTCTGGTTTAACTTCTGAATCGTAACTAAAATAAAACAGGATCGTGACAACTTCCGCATATGTTCGTGGTCTGAGGGCATCGACTGAACGTAATTACTACCTGCTTACACAAAGGTTACATCGTTCTTTTTCTATTGTCACGTGAGCTTTAATTGAATAACTATTGTGTAAACCTTTCGACAAGTAATGATAAAGTACACCTGCTAAAAATAATGTAAAACAATTAGTCAGTTACAATGATATCTTAACCTATATTTGTATACCTGTTATCACTATATCCTTATTGCTGTATCATTAATCTTTCACTTCACAACCACGTGACCTTCATTATCTGTTCTTTTACCATTATTTTCTTCCCTCATTTTGTTTTGTAATTATAATAGTTACATTTAATTGTACCTATTTTGGCTGCAATTTTTGTGTTGTGCGCAGCATCACTTTAATTGGGATGCGTAAAAGTAGCTTAACTAACTGTTATATAAACATATGTTCTTATTGCATTTGGTGTAGACATTAATTATTAACCTCTTTTTTTTCTTTCTTGAAATTTATGCAATTATTAAATTTATATATATATATATATATATATATATATATATATATATATATATATATATATATATATATATATATATATATATACTGGGAAAAATTTGAATGCTCACCATTGGTATCTTAGAAACTATAGGATATACAGGAATCGTTAAATGGGAAAAAGTTTTTACATTTATACACAGAAAAACCGGTAACACATTTAAAAAAATCAAAGCTTACTGAGATATTCATAATAATATAAAAGTGCGATTTTTATTAATGTTAATAACTTTTTATTTATAAAGTTAACGATTTGAAATTTGGTGTATGCGTACTGTTCAATAGTCTTTATATCATTTTACAACAAACATTGTTCTAGGCCTGCTAGATATTAAGAAACAATTGCCAACTTTCTTTTTTGTTATGGACGCCATATTTGTTTTATGCAATGTTTAAATGTAGAAAAAAATTGCAATCCAATGATATAATATTCAATAAGGTTTATACTTAATTTCAATGAAATATTAGCAATTTTGTATTTATCAAAGAGTGCTTTGAAAAACAAATGATGCACGAAATAATACGTCTTATACATATTAGGTTAATAAGACAGTAGTGAAATCTGATTCAATACGTTAAGATTTAAGATGGTTCGGTACAGTGAATCTGAAAAATTAGATATGTACAACATTTACATTAAAAACCATCGTAACTCTAAAGTCGCTGCGCTTGTTTATGAAAATACGTATCCGGAACGACAACATCCGTCTAGATTTGTGTTCTCAAGAATTTCAAGGAATTTAATTAAAAAAAGTTTCGCAGCCAAAAGGTAAATTTTTTATTTATGTATTTAATAAAACTAATAATAATTTTTAAAAGGTAAATATGTTCGTCATAATGATGTTAACGATGTAAATGTTTTGGCGCAAGTTCATTTAAATCCTGAAACATCAAGCCGTCGTATTGCGAATGAACGTAACATTACCGATCGCGCAGTGCAGTATTCTTAAAAGCATAATTAACATGATTATAAGTTTACTAAAGTACAAATGCTTTATAATGGAGATACGAACAGAAGACTTGAATATTGTCAATGGATAAACAATAGAATGACTGAAGATCCGATTATTTATAAGAAAATACTGTGGAGCGATGAATGTACCTTGACTAATTCAGGTTTATTCAATTCCCGCAACAAACATTATTATGCAACCGAAAATCCGCACTTGATGTACCAAACGAGACCTCAAAAAAGGTTTTCAATTAATATTTGGTGTGGGATATTAAATGATAAAATTCTTGGACCTTACATTATAAATGGAAATTTAAATTCTAATTTATATCTTAATTTCCTTCAAACGCATTTGGAAGATATGGTAGACGATTTACCTCTAAATTACACAGAAAGTATGAAATATTTTCAACATAAGGCAAGAATAGTCCAAGAATATTTAAATACCAGATTTCCCAATAGTTGGATTGGCACTTACGGTCCTATACGATGGCCCGCTAGATCACCTTGTTTAAATCCACTGGATTATTTCTTATGGGGGTATGTCAAATCGAGTATTTACAATGAACCATTGTTCAATCAAGAGCAGCTTATGGAGAGAACATTAAACTGTTTTAATCGTATTGATGGTGATATGATTGCTCGTGCGACTGCAGATGTACCACGTAGAGTCGCTTTATGTTTAAGACAAAATGGAGCTCAATTTGAACATTTATAAATATTTACATTTCTTTGTTTGTTATTTTCAATAATACATAATTTGTTGCTACTGTACCAGTTACTTATTACAAATTTAATAGTTCATGATTAAAATAATTTTACAATCGTATACACAATTTGTTTTTCAAAGCACTCTTTGATAAATACAAAATTGCTAATATTTCATTGAAATTAAGTATAAACCTTATTGAATATTATATCATTGGATTGCAATTTTTTTCTACATTTAAACATTGCATAAAACAAATATGGCGTCCATAACGAAAAAGAAAGTTGGCAATTGTTTCTTAATATCTAGTAGGCCTAGAACAATGTTTGTTATAAAATGATATAAAGACTATTGAACAGTACGCATACACCAAATTTCAAATCGTTAACTTTATAAATAAAAGTTATTAACATTAATAAAAATCGCACTTTTATATTATTATGAACATCTCAGTAAGCTTTGATTTTTTTTAAATGTGTTACCGGTTTTTCTGTGTATAAATGTAAGAAACTTTTTTCCCACTATATATATATATATATATATATATATATATATATATATATATATATAAATTGTAATGTATATAGTTAATAATTTAAGTTATCAAAATGGGGATAGGGTTCAAGGATTTAGTTGAAGATAATATATTTTGTATAAGAAATATCCTATACTTAATTGAATTTGACGTATAAAATTTGGTCTGAATAAGTTTTGCTTTCTAACGCATGCGTTACTGACTTTAAGTGAAAATAATTAAAACTGTCAAAAATTGTCAAATAATTAAGAAATTTTAATGTTTGGATCAAAATGTGAAAATTTAGAAAAAGAAAAGGAAAAGATTTGCTTCACAGGTGTTTACACAGGTAAATAATTGAAATTCTTAATTAATAACATAAAACAAATATTATTTGCAGGGAAATACCAATAACAGGGTTATAAAAAATTTTAAAACTCACAGATACAATCCTTCCTGTCGATTGAAAGATGTCTTCAAACTTCAGCTGGAGGCAGGCAATGTTCACTCGGATGTTGTTGTTACTAATATCCAACTGCTATCTCGGTTCTCGAAGACACCAACTTTCAATCTTCAAGATGTTTTCTTTTCCAAAAACGGCAACCTCCAAACACTTATTTACTATGGTAACTTTTATTAAAATGGTTTTAAATCTTTATGACTGATTTCGTTTAAAATGTATTATTAGTATCCAAGATTTTGTTAACACAATTTTATTTTAGTTACCGAAAATATAATATTTATTTAAGAGGAATTGTCCGGATAAATAAAACAACTTTTCACCAAATAAAATGGAATTTAATTTGGTATTTCAGAATTATTTTAAATCGGAAAACATGAAAACAAATTTTCACAAAATCGTGACATCAATTAATCGTACAGCAATGATTTATTAACAACGACAGGTATCGGTGACCGAACTATTTAATTTTGACCGAAGTTATAAAACAAGTGCTCTCGAAATTATTCGTACCGTAAACTTTCTCGACGAAAATAAATTAGGTTAAGTAAACACTAAATTAGCAACACTGTTTTAATCTTTTCACTTTTTGAACAAAAACTGGAGAGAGAATGACTTCCTGAGCTCTTGCTTTTATAGGTTTCTGGTTGCTACAGAAATTTCAATTTTTTTACAGCCATATTGCAAAATTTACAATGAATGTGATTGGCTAATCAAAATTAAGAATTGTACATAAATGGAATTTTGGCCGTAACTTTCTTATACATGGTCGGAAATGAAATTTAAAAACAGAAATGAAAACTATGTGAAATTTCGAATAAAAGGACACCGAATAAGCAATAAATCCTACCACTAATAAACGAAACAACTTAATCTAATCAAAATAAGCTACTAACTATACACACTTACAAGCTACACTAAAATTACTTGCGAAAATGGAATTCTGAGGACAATTTACATAAGAAAACATATCTTTTAAATTCAAACATTTACTTTAATGAAAATTTTAAGTTTTTGTAAATTTGTCTAGAAATCAACTTAGATTTAGCAAAATTTTGCGGATAAAACGCTGTATCCTTATAAAACTTATTTATATTGTGAAAGAACATCTATTATTTGCTTTAAGAGCAAAAACTAAATCTAATAATATGGAAAAAGTATAAAATTATGTGAAAAATCTAAAATTTACAACGTAACCATACTTAAATTTTAATATGAAATAAATTCATATTAAAAAATGTTTTAACACTTAAAATGTTATGTTTAAGGTTTGTATAACTTGTCTTTATTGTTCACACTACTTATTTGCAATGCATAATGTTATTTAATCTTGCATTGAAAATGTCTCATCGTCTAACACTGTTTTGGGATTTTTACACTATAAATTGTACGGCACTATAAATGTTTGTATGCCAAAATGTTCTAAATGTCTTTCTTGTTGTGAATCATATATTATAAACTTTGTCACTAATTCACTAACAAAAATGTGAAAATTGTCTATACTATCCATATTATAACCCTTTTAACTAAATTTTTGTATTTCCTGCTTTTAAAAACTAAACATACCTTATCCCTAACATAATCCTAACTACATAGTCCATGTTTAAACACCTGTGAAATGTCTACTTGCCAAATTAACTTTGAAAAATTGAATTTTATTGTAAAATTGCACTACTAAAATGACTCTACGAAAATGGTGATATTTAACATCTTTGACAATTTTGGTAGCAACAAATTGCTTTTTATGATGAAACCAAACTTAGCAAATGATATTCAGATCAATTTATACCAAATAAATTTATTTTAAACACATCGTGAACCATATTTATATAAAATTGTGTCTCGCACTTGTCTAGAGCCAGAAATTACCCCTTTTTATGACCCAAATGTCATGTAAGCTGTCCGATACTTCTATTACCTCTTTCTAAACATCTCAAATTCCCAATTTAAGAATGAAGATATTTTGTACAAGAAAATATTAAGTTCTTTAATTGACCTACCTATTAAAATTAAATTTTGAAATAAGGATAACTTATAGAAGTATGAAAATTTTAGATTCATCTAGGCACCTCAATTTTATGTACATATTTACTTGCTACGCTAGGTTCTTCATTTATCAACACCAAATTTTCTTGTATAATGTTTATAACTTCTTGCTTGTAACCAATGTGATTGATATCGAATTGCTCATCCTTTATAATTCTTTCCACCTTCAAATACTGGATATGCGGTTTATATAAATTTAATCTTTTATTGTAGGGCTGTACCCAGTTTAATTCATCTTTACCAATTCTTATCTTCATATGTTGCATCGATAATCAATTTTAATTGCTTAATCAAATCCATTCCGATTATTAACTCCATTTTTAAATTGTTAGTTATAAACCATTGTGTTTGAAAAATCTGTTCCCCTACCTTAGCTTCAGTATGTAGCATCCTATTTATAGTGCTAAGCTTCTTATCCGTTGCTGCCATAACTTCTATTTTGTTTATTCTAATGATCTCATCTTTAAATAAATCGTTATTCTCTACGATGATTTTTTCCTGTATTAATGAAATTTCTGATCCGGTATCAACTAATCCTAATAAATTTAAATTCTTAATTCTAATGTTAACGAAAGGTAATAAAATGTTTGCAGTTTCTGGTTCTAAATTTTGTTCAATTTCTAAAAATTCCGTAGGATGTTGGTAGTTTGTCTTTACATTGTTGACAAGGAAGCTCGTATTTAAAAATTTTGAACGGTGATCTTGTCAAAGTCCTTTTGTGTGTTCTTTTCTTCGTCTTGGGATGCATGTACGATAGCATTGACCCAACTAATCCTTCCACAACTCGGTTCCTCCTTCTCTTCTCGTACCTGGATGTTATTCACCCTCCTATTCTGATCATCCACGATCTCTTGGTATGGCCTTCTATTTTCTTTTGCATATCATTTCTACGATGATCCTTTCCTTCATTCTCTCTATTATTCTGATGCTCCCGTTCATTATCCTTGGCTTGATTGTTGGAATTAAATCTGTTCCTATCGTAGCCATTATTATATCCTCCTCGTCTTTGTTGGAAGTTGTTCCTCTCTCTTCCGATCTATAATTGCCTTCTATTGTTGCCATTTTGGAAATACTCTCTACGATTATCAGCACGATGATATTGATTTTGATAATCTCTCCTGTCATTTCCATAATTCCTATTATAATTGTCTTTCCTATTGTCCTCTCTTTCGTGCCTGTAATTATATTCCCTTCTGTCATTTCCATAATTCCTAGGGTTAAATTCTCTCTTTCGTAACTGTTCTGATGCTGTTCATATGCATCGTATCTTCTTAAAAATTGCAGTAGTGATGTTATATTATCTATATTTTGCAGAATAATGTTTTCTGCCACATTATTCTCCAGTTGCCTTGCTAAATATTGAACTATTTCTTGTTCATTCATCGGTGGTGTGAAGTATTTTGCTATTTGGTATTTCTTCATTACATAAATCTCCCTCAAGTGCCATAGTTTTTGTCATACTTCGCCCTTGAAAATTCTTCCTTATTACATTTTGTTGGACATCACTCCAATATTGTTTGGTAAATAATTCCTTGAAGTGCTTATAATCGTACATTGCTCTTGTACTAAATTGTACCATAGTTCGGCATTCCTTTAAGCATCTTTCTCACCAAACGCATTCTTTGTTTATTGTCCTTGATGTCATTAAAATATTCTTCTATATTTTTCAAAAATAGCATTGGCGATTCTTGCTTCTTTCCTTCAAATTTATATGGCATCTCTTGATTCCACATGCAATTTTCCCAGCCGATTTGAAAATTTCGAGGTGTTTCACGTTCTTTCAACTCTTCTAGGTCATGATCGTGTATTCTTAGTTTATTGCAAATTTCCCCTATCTGTTTCTTGTTCTCATCCTTATTCTTATCCACCTGGAAACATATTTGTTCGTGGATGTCATGTATCCTTCCTACTCTATCATTTATTTCGTTAGAAGCCTCTTCTCTTAGACGGGTTTCAGTTCTAATATTCTTGTCCAACTTTCCTATCTTGTCATCTACCTCTTCCTTATTGTCGATAATCCTTCCCCATAACTTATCATTTTCTCGGTGCATGCTGTTACTTAATTCTTCCTTCGTTTTGTCCATTTTATGCACTAACTTCCTTATCGTTCTCCCACTTATTCAGTTGTCTATCGATACTTTCTTGTAGCCGTCTCATATCCTCCTTCCTTTCTTCCTCTGCTTCTTTCCTATTTTCTTCAAGCTTGTTGAATTTTCTATCAATATTTTCCTCAGCTTTTATCATGTCTTGCTTCCTATTTTCTTCCGCTTTCATCATGTCTTCCTTTCTACTCTTCCGCTTTCATCAGCATGGCGATTATCATGTCCACGTCTAAGGTTTTGCTCTCTCACTGGACTTCCCTCTTCTTGTTGTGCTTCAACATTCTTTTCCACTTCCATCTTTGTAACTAGATCCTGTTTTTCTCTTTTACCTCAATATCTTTAGGTCCGTAAACTTTTCCTGATCTAGTTACCCTACGATCTTGCATTCACTAATTGTACTAACTAAATTTGCCCTTTTATAAAAATCCTAACACTAATAACACAATAAACAATAAACAATAACTAATAACAAATAACAATGAATAAAAAAATGAAAACTAAATATCTATAAAATTTTTGTGCTTTTATATCCAAAAACTTCAAACTAAATCGTGCCCACACGTTGCGGTGCCAATAAATTGTAATGTTTATATTTAATTTAATTTGAAATTATTCAAATGGGGATAGGGTTCAAGGATTTAGTTGAAGATAATATATTTTTGTATAAGAAATATCCTATACTTAATTGAATTTGACGTATAAAATTTGCTCTGAATAAGTTTTGCTTTCTAACGCATGCGTTACTGACTTTAAGTGAAAATAATTAAAACTGTCAAAAATTGTCAAATAATTAAGAAATTTTAATGTTTGGATCAAAATGTGAAAATTTAGAAAAAGAAAAGGAAAAGATTTGCTTCACAGGTGTTTACACAGGTAAATAATTGAAATTCTTAATTAATAACATAAAACAAATATTATTTGCAGGGAAATACCAATAACAGGGTTATAAAAAATTTTAAAACTCACAGATACAATCCTTCCTGTCGATTGAATGATGTCTTCAAACTTCAGCTGGAGGCAGGCAATGTTCACTCGGATGTTGTTGTTGCTAATATCCAACTGCTATCTCGGTTCTCGAAGACTCAACCTCCAATCTTCAAGATGTTTTCTTTCCAAAACGGCAACCTCCAAACACTTATTTACTATGGTAACTTTTATTAAAATGGTTTTAAATCTTTATGACTGATTTCGTTTAAATTGTATTATTAGTATCCAAGATTTTTGTTAACACAATTTTATTTTAGTTACCGAAAATATAATATTTATTTAAGAGGAATTGTCCGGATAAATAAAACAACTTTTCACCAAATAAAATGGAATTTAATTTGGTATTTCAGAATTATTTTAAATCGGAAAACATGAAAACAAATTTTCACAAAATCGTGACATCAATTAATCGTACAGCAATGATTTATTAACAACGACAGGTATCGGTGACCGAACTATTTAATTTTGACCGAAGTTATAAAAACAAGTGCTCTCGAAATTATTCGTACGTAAACTTTCTCGACGAAAATAAATTAGGTTAAGTAAACACTAAATTAGCAACACTGTTTTAATCTTTTCACTTTTGAACAAAAACTGAGAGAGAATGACTTCCTGAGCTCTTGCTTTTATAGGTTTCTGGTTGCTACAGAAATTTCAATTTTTTTACAGCCATATTGCAAAATTTACAATGAATGTGATTGGCTAATCAAAATTAAGAATTGTACATAAATGGAATTTTGGCCGTAACTTTCTTATACATGGTCGGAAATGAAATTTAAAAACAGAAATGAAAACTATGTGAAATTTCGAATAAAAGGACACCGAATAAGCAATAAATCCTACCACTAATAAACGAAACAACTTAATCTAATCAAAATAAGCTACTAACTATACACACTTACAAGCTACACTAAAATTACTTGAAAATGGAATTCTGAGGACAATTTACATAAGAAAACATATCTTTTAAATTCAAACATTTACTTTAATGAAAATTTTAAGTTTTTGTAAATTTGTCTAGAAATCAACTTAGATTTAGCAAAATTTTGCGGATAAAAACGCTGTATCCTTATAAAAACTTATTTATATTGTGAAAGAACATCTATTATTTGCTTTAAGAGCAAAACTAAATCTAATAATATGGAAAAAGTATAAAATTATGTGAAAAATCTAAAATTTACAACGTAACCTACTTAAATTTTAAATATGAAATAAATTCATATTAAAAATGTTTTTAGCACATAAAATGTTATGTTTAAGGTTTGTATAACTTGTCTTTATTGTTCACACTACTTATTTGCAATGCATAATGTTATTTAATCTTGCATTGAAAATGTCTCATCGTCTAACACTGTTTTGGGATTTTTACACTATAAATTGTACGGCACTATAAATGTTTGTATGCCAAAATGTTCTAAATGTCTTTCTTGTTGTGAATCATATATTATAAACTTTGTCACTAATTCACTAACAAAAATGTGTGCGAAAATTGTCTACACTATCCATATTATAACCCTTTTAACTAAAATTTTGTATTTCCTGCTTTTAAAAACTAAACATACCTTATCCCTAACATAATCCTAACTACATAGTCCATGTTTAAACACCTGTGAAATGTCTACTTGCCAAATTAACTTTGAAAAATTGAATTTTATTGTAAAAATTGCACTACTAAAATGACTCTACGAAAATGGTGATATTTAACATCTTTGACAATTTTGGTAGCAACAAATTGCTTTTTATGATGAAACCAAACTTAGCAAATGATATTCAGATCAATTTATACCAAATAAATTTATTTTAAACACATCGTGAACCATATTTATATAAAATTGTGTCTCGCACTTGTCTCGAGCCAGAATTTACCCCTTTTTATGACCCACATGTCATGTAAGCTGTCCGATACTTCTATTACCTCTTTCTAAACATCTCAATATATATATATATATAATAATTTGATTCATTATTGTTTAAAAGATAAAATGCTTGCTGAGCTATAAAATTTGTGCTCAATATAAAAATTTATTTCTTTGTTATCTGTTTTGTAAAACCACAAATTTTTTTTTAATTATTTGGAAATAATTTAACGAAGGTTAATTTGGGTTTAGGTAAAAGAAGGTTCCTG
>JARFJB010001857.1:330000-635000 GCA_036346205.1 Vesta saturnalis | reverse complement strand
TGTTGTAGAAGAGATAATATGGAAGCTATATATTGGTTCTTCGTACTTCACCCATTCAGTACCAAATTTTTAAATTTATTCCGACTAAACTTGTTTGCTTCCTAACATTTTTTTGAAAACCGTACATTTCATCTGCTTCCCATCAATAGTACGTTCTATGTAATGGGCTGACTATCACTCTTTTTGGTGCATTCTTAGATGAAGGTCTTCCAGATTTTTTTTGATCAGATATGGAAAGTAAGGCGAGATATGCTCTGGCCACATTTCGTCTGAATTCTAAAATAGGTACTTGTGGATTGCCAATTGAGTAAAGCACGTGTGCGTTTACTAAAACCATATTTAGCATATTTGTGAAGAGAGGGAAATGTCACTTTTTGGCACGTATTTTAATTCTGTATTTGTATATCGTCAAATACACCTTGTCTACTCCTTTATTGTAAGTCGAAGTACAGAATGCTTAGGTTGAGTTGTTTTTTTGTCTTGTCTGAACCTGCGGTTCATTTTCTGAATAGGTTCACTGCCTTCGTGGTTTGACAATATTGTTATTTTTCCATGTAGTCGCAAAGATTTCGTTATATTCATCAAATCGGTGATTAAATTGGCCATACTCCCCCTTTTTCATCTATTTGTAATGTTTCAGAGAATATTCGTTTATACGTCTTAGTTTGGTTGTTTTTTGTTGCACACATTTTGAGTTCAGCCCTTTTCTTCATGAGGTCATGGTGGCGAAGAAGTTGTCAAAGTAGAGGGCGTGATCTTTGGAATGATATAAGACAGTCACATTTTTCATGGTGTAACAAAGACGCGTAATCGCTGAGAGATGGTTTTTTCCTTCACATAGTACAGTGTGAAAACAATATTCAGTTTCAGAAAAGCCACTATTTAGCACCAAACCTAGTTGGATTTCCTCTAATAAACTGTTCTAGATAGTGACGATCATAATAACGTACCATTTATTCGTATATTCTCCACTCTTGGTAAAAACTCCAAACTTGAGAAAGTTTTTGTTGAACGTTTCATACAGTGGTGCTATTTTGAAACTTTTAATATGGGCACTTTCCATATCAAAATGATCATTGTTGTTGAAATGTAGATTACGTTTAATTCTAATGTGCATGTGCTTAGTAAGGCATTTCTAACACAGTGAATAGAAATATCATTATCCTCACTCCTCTAAAGCCGTACTTGGAAAAGGAGTGATAATCCGTACAAAGCAAAAATCCAACAAACTTCGTAACACAGCCGTGACGATTGTTTTGTGTTGCAAAAATTATACTTTGTTAGCCAATATGGTAAATAATATTTTCATCAAAAAGAGTTGCAAAAAATTCGGTCGGTAGTAGTAGTAATACTACTTTTAGGAAGCATCTCAGTATTACCCAATAACTTAGCAGTTTGTTTAGTATAAATTTCTTTTTTATCAGTGAATAAGTTAGAATTTGAAGTGGGTTGAAGTTTGTTAATTACTTTTGAACTTTTACAGTTCCGAGAGTTCAGGTCATTACCATGTACAGAAAAAGATGAATTAGGCATACAGTCATGCACAGTTGAAGTTTCAGTGTCAGTTGTACGGTAGTATAGTTCCATTTTTCCTGGAACATCATTTGGAAAAGTATCATCTAAGACATCCTTGTCAAATCCGGTTCTGGAAACAACTTAACATTGTTTATATGACTATCTAAGCTTCTGAAATCTAAAAAATCTGGGTAATTTATAAGCTCTTTACTTAACTTTAAAAACTGCTTTCTAGCCATATCTAGAAACAAACAATGACTATGACATGGGATGCGTCATGATACCCAAATGGGGATCGACGTTAACAAGCCTATAACTAATATTAACATCACTAAAATGACATTTAATATTTACATGGCACCAAACAACCAGTGCTGCTAACCTAAGCGGTTAGAACTAAACAATGATGATCATAGCTCAGAATGGGTTAATGTGTAATAAACCTTACGCAAAAACTGCATTTTCATATTTTAAGCCGTTAAGGATTGACTTACTTACTGAGAGGACGAACGGACAGATGGACGAATCGTCGCTAATGAACTTGTCGTAAAAAAGAAAAATTAGTTGAATGATTGTTAGTAGCTATTATAATATTATTTCATATTATTAAACGTGATATTGAACAACCATTTACATACAGAATCTGATAACTTTCTTATACTGTGATACCTTGCGTTAGGTAAACGTAGAGGTAAACCGAGAACATATTAGGTACATTACCATGTCAGGACGCGTTCCTCGGTATGAGAAGGCGTTTATTCATGCCATAGCAATGTTATTTAATTTTCATTGCTTATTACCATACTAATAGTAAACTGACGAGAACAGAGTATCTATCTGAAAGTTTGCGAATACATGAATATGTAATAATTTACACAATGTTTCCCAAATAAAGTGTTAATCATAAAAGTTATTTATACGAACGAATAGAAGTTCAGGTGTAAATTATATGTAATTATTTTTTAATACATAGAAAAAGATTACCTGTGGCTTCAAATTCTAATCGAGGTAATCTGTTTCTTTGTGCATTAAAAAAAATTAATTACATATAATTTACATTTGAATTTCTGTTCGTTCGTTGTGGTGCCATTTTGGAGTTTTTCATTTTTATATCAAGTTTTTTTTCTGAAAAAAAGTTGATTTTAAAATGCAAAAATTTAAAATGGCGCCCATAACAAAAAACAAAGTTGGACGTTATATCTTTGCGTCTAGGATGCCATGTAAATTGCGATGACAGATTTAAATTCCTTTTGAAAATGTGAGGTTCATTAACAAGTGAAAGGTATATTACAGACATTTTGTCGAACCACGTCGTTCCCTTTGTTCTTACATAGGAAATATTTTTTTATTAATGCATGATAATGCAAGACCTCATGTTGCCCGTACAGTTGGTATACAAACCATGGACTGGCCACCCTGTAGCCCTGATCTCAATCCCATAGAGAATTTATGGGATATTATTGTCAGTTGAGGAGCGGACATCCACCACCTGTCGTTCTGGACGACGTTGAGAGGGTGGTAAAAGAGGTTTGGGAGGCAATTAGTCAAGACGAAATTCGACGCTTCATTTTAAATGTGCCTCGTCGCTGTGAAGAAGTGATTAGTAAGAGAGGAGGAAATACACGTTATTAGGTGATTTTGAGAGAATCGTTTAAGGGTTATGTAGTGTTTCTTTAGTTTTTACCTACTTGTACCTATATATATATATATATATATATATATATATATATATATATATATATATATATATATATATGAGTTAATTCGCTAATTTCGAAAACTAGTATTTTTTCAAATAACAAAGTTTTAGATAGTTGTATATGTTTAAAATGTATTTAGACAATCTATTAACGTGCCGTCGTTTAACATAAAATTACTGTAACTGAAAGCTCTTAAATGTATTGACTGAGAAGTTTGTTCAACATAGCAAAAATCGCAGTTTTAACATTTAATTTTGTAAACAATGCTATTGTCTTATAACTAGTACATTACCAATCGAAAGAACGTATTAACATGGTATGATATGAAATTCTGAAAAATAAACATTAATGTGTTTGTGTGTAATTTTTAACATATTACAAAATTTTCTTTAATCCTGATATAGAATATTGTAGCAATTTAATAAACTAAGCAAAAATACAAAAAATTACACTTAATAACAAATTTACTATTAAACATTACACAAATACACTTTTAATATAAAAAGGTGCAGTTTGCTTTAAGAGATATTTTTGGTTTATTTAAAATATAATATTCCTATCTTACTAACAATTCAATTCAATACTGCTTTCATTTTTTCATGTGTGATCTTATTAATCTATAATTATTTATGTTAGCATCGCATGCTATAATTTATATTAATATTCATGGCATGAACTTTGTGAATGACTGCATTTTTGCCATTTTCATTTCCACGATAAATAATAAAAATAAAGGTATCAAATGCAAGTAAATATTG
Source organism: Vesta saturnalis (assembly GCA_036346205.1). Taxonomy (NCBI): domain Eukaryota; kingdom Metazoa; phylum Arthropoda; class Insecta; order Coleoptera; family Lampyridae; genus Vesta; species Vesta saturnalis. The sequence goes on along the minus strand of JARFJB010001857.1, from coordinate 631,027 downwards.
AACTTTTTCTTTTTTAGTAATTATCTTTTGCCGTATGTATTTTAATGTTCATTTTTCGTTTTAGGTCCAGGTCAGTCAGATTTATAAGCGACGTAAAACAGTTTTTTTAAAAAAAAGTCGCGACCTTCGTTAAAACAACGTTTTTGAAATGTGTGAATGTTAATTGTTTTTGCTTACTGTTATATCAACTCATTTTTGTATGTTGTAATAATCACAGCTTAACATGAATTCGGGAGAAGTTGCTATCAATTGTGATTTTTTTTATGTATATTATGCATTTAGAACAAAATTTTTAAGTTTAACCGCCATTAAGAGAAAATGCTATAAGTATTAATATGTTTTTTTTTTTTGTATTATTAATATGTACCTACATGTATATTTAAGATTTGTTGGATTGTTCATTGCTCACCGAACTCAATTTTACATTAGTCATTATATATAAAATACTTGCAATGTGAATCTTGTTATCCCAACATGTGCCTGTAGTACTTATTTATTATTTTTAAATAAAATCATTATTAATTTTTTTTTCTTTTAATTTGTTAGTAAATACAAATTTGTTTGTTTTAGTTTATGTGAACTTTTTCATCATATAAGGCTCTGCATGTTGATAGGCAGGAATTTTTAATGTACCGTAAACGGGGTGACTTGAAACATTGGGGTCACATGAAATACAGTGACTCTACTACAAACAGTGGCGACAAGCAGCGATTAGCTCCGCCCATCCGCCATTAAAATTTTTGGCGGGTTTGTATTATTAGCACAGGAAATTCAAATGTTTTGTTTATTTATGAGGCATTTTATTGAAATATGATATTTTAATTTGGTATTTTATGAGAAAGCCGAGAAACTGCGATAAAAAAATCTCTGTTATACCTAAAAAATTGTGTTTAGGATAGTTTGAAAAAATAATTATGTTATTGTCATTATACTAAATGATGTTTTTTTTTTAATGTAAGTTTAATATACGGTCGCAAATAGACTTTACAATTGTGTTACAACATTTTTAGCAGTTTTTTTTATAAAAAATATTAATATTTTGAGTTTGCTTATTCTTAAAAACCACTTATTTGTAATATTAAGTGCTTATTTTAGTAAGCGAATATTGTTTAGAACAATGCAGCCTAAAGAACAAAACCCAGATAATGTGAGAAATGTATATTTGATTCACATACAACATTATGCCTACATATCCAGTTCATGCTAAATTCTATTTATTGTTACAAATAATAATCACTAACTACTAAAATTTACTAACAATATCAATAATTATTCAATTCAATGCCTACATCTACTTTATTACTTATAGATAATTTAACTCATGTATAAAAAATCGTACAAGTTGCAGTGCAATTGTCACTTTGACAGTGGCAAAGGTTACATACAGTTTTAAAAGCGACAAGTGTTCAGAATTATTTTATAGCAAGGTAAAAAATACACTTTTCTAAACTGTTAATTATTTCTTATTGAGTGGGAAAAGTAGGCGATTTCCAGTCATATAAATATTTTTTGTGAAGTTAAATATTTATGTGGGAATATGCTGCTAACCTTACTTTCTGCAAATTTCTATTGTTAAATCAGTGGCGTGCTATTTGATGTTCCGTTGTCATTTCAGGGGTGACTTGACACATGCCACAGAATTATACGAGAGCACCTGGGAGCCGTAAATATGTTGATTATAGTGAGTAAACTCTACAAAAAGCAATTAAAAGTTATAAAAAGAAAAGAGGAAACTTAGGAGATATTGGTAAGCAGTATGCCTCAAAAAATATGGCGGGCAGAGTCTATTGTCGGAAAGTCAAGAAATGGTTATTCTTCGTGCAGTTACATGCGCTTCCGATTGGGGATTCCCGTATGAAGAACCTGATGTTCTAGATTTGGTGCAAAACTTTTGAAATCGGTCGATAATATATAAGACCCTGAATGTAAAACGGCCCGGACCCCAAGTTTTAAGGGTCTCGGTCGTCCGTAATGACGTCATTAAGATGACGGCCGTAGGAGGGTGCTGGGCCGCCATGAATTGGTTATAATGACCAAACTCCTGAACGGATTTTAATAAAATTCGGCACGCTGGTACTTAGGTACAATATCTCGGTCTAGCTGGTCAATGGTCGAACTCGATCAAGTCGTTTAATAATGGCGGTCGTTCAAAACTAAAATAATTATAACTTTTGAACGGCTAAGTTTTGAGGGTTGAAAAATTTTAGAGGTACTTCTTTTGGAGAATAGGCAGTGTTAGTACTTACTCAGCTCAAAGGGCGACCCCTCCCATGCGCTATACGTGTCAGGTATCAGTGCTCGAAGCAATCGCTGCCCCGGTGGTGGGGAACCTCAGCTTTCGATAGTTAACTCAGTAGTCGAACTCGATCAAGCTGTTTTAAAATGGCGGCCATTAAAGATTAAAATACTCTTCTAAAGAACTCTTCTAACTCTTAAAAGAACCATGACTCTTTGTAAATGAAAAACACAGTCTGTACATTACAAAAACCATTTTATTAAACAAATATTTACCTTTTCACAAAATAATACGATTGTTTACAAACAATGTAGCTACTTTTGACAGTATGAGAAAATATCTAAGTTTCCAGCTTCCGCCTCTAAAATTGCAAAATATAACACTTATGACTGAGTACGGAATGTAATGAAATATTTGTTACACTCATTTCGAACAATGGCCCTCACATAAGCATAACAGGGTAACAGTAGTCCTTTTACACAGATGCACGAAGAGCACCGTTTCTTGCAGACACATGAGTACAGTTCTTCAAATTTTGAGGCCTCAGGAATTTGACCACACTGGTAAATAACTGTCTTCAGATTTTTCAACCCCATTGTTCAGGTGGTGGAGGCGTGAAGAGATTTCTAACAAACATCCAAATTTTGAATAGACATCCTTGGTTGAATTTTCAGCCATAATGTTAAAGACGACCTAAGGCCTTAAAAATGTGGCAAAAGTTTTATCAGAAGAAATGGACCCTTAATGTCAGTTCGTTAGCCATCTCAAAAAGGTTACGATGTCTTCATTTTCTATAATTAAAAACACGGCGCAAAATAAGTCAGAACCTCAACTGTTCAAAATGCATTAACATTTGGGAAGGCCATCCACACCTTCCAAGCTCGTTTTTGCCTACTCCATGGAATGCTGAGACTGTATCCAACCGCCCAGGCCGTGATAGGTATCGTTGAGCGGCACAAGATGTATCTACTAGGCTGTCACAGTCAATTAAACAAAGCAGGGCAAAATCAACTGTAAATAAATATTTTGATAATTTGTCAGTGTCCAATTTTACCAACAACCCAAGTAGGGTCAAGGTTATTGTGAAGAAAATCCAAAAGAGCCGAAAAAATTCAAGACACCTTAAAATTGCCAATATCTGTTATGTTTTCCTGTTCTGCTTCAGTAATAATGTTGTCTGTATATATTGTTTATAAATCCGATCATTTGTGGACTACATGGACTGAGAGGATTCAGAAAAGCTCGATATAACCGTAGCTCCTTAGGATGGTTCGATATGCATTTATTTGAGGACTGGTTCGTGACTACTACTCTACGATATTTACGTTATCACCAGGACCCAAAGTAGTTATTGAAGACAATTTAGCTTCACCTTTCAATCAATGCCATACAGCTTTGCGAATAGAATAACATCAGATTTTTTACTGCCAAATAGCACATCTAACTCAACCGTTAGATGTGTGTTTAGACCTATAAAATAAGAGTGTCGAAAAGCTCTTGAAGCATGGAAAAGGCATAACAATGGTGTGATAAGAAAAGACAGGTTTCTACACTGTCGAATAAAGCTTTACAAAATACAGTCGTCAACGAAAATAATATAAAAGCTGGCGTTACGGCTATGGAAGAAAACATTGTAAGATTCATGTCCGAAATGTTTCAAAACGCAAAGTACGGAAAAGCTAACGAACCATCCACTTCGGGAAAAAGAAAAAAATGACAGTAGCACCAGGTGAAAGTATTTCCTACGAGCAACTAACACAACAAGAAAAGGAGAATATTTCAAAACCAAGGTCAACCAAGAAAAGAAAGTTGGAAAGAAAAGTGCGATGCAAAATACAGAAAAGAAAAAGATTTTACTCACTCTCTGGCGAAGATACAGAAGAAATTGGTTGTTGCGAACAAAATGTTGTCTCGAAACAAACGAAAATATTGATACCGAAAACGACGAGGAAAATTTTAGAACTAGAACAAATCCTCTGGTTAGATTTTACAGCCATAATGTTAAAGACGACCTAAGGAACCTAAAAAAGTATGTGGCAAAAGTTTTATCAGAAGAAAATGGTCCCTACATATGTCAGTTCGTTAGACCATCTCAAAAAGGTTACGATGTCTTCATTTTTCTATAATTAAAAACACCGGCGCAAAATAAGTCAGAACTGTTCTTGTAGATGACTCGCTGAAGTTATTTTTGAAGGCCCATGAAAATAGACTTAGTGGAGTTAGAGAAATATTTAAAACAAGTTAAAGAGGATCAAAGTCAAGCATATCGAATCTTTTTGTCTTGCACTTTGGGAAGAAAAGACCTTTCTTGTTTTCCGCAACAATGCACAAAAGTGCACGCATTTCATGGCCTTACTATAACGCTTTTAAAGATATTGAAGATATTGCAAAATTTTGTATTGGTACTGTTTCTAGCTTTCGAAGAGTTATTTGTCTGCTAAACAAAAACAAGCAGCATCTGTTTAATAATTTACCTCAAAATCGGAGAATAGTTAAAGATAAATTTATGGCGTGATGAAGGGTGAGCCGATTTTTATTACTCTGTTCCATCTGATTTCGCATTAGATCAGGCCATGGAAATATATGGGGGGAGTGTGGTAGCACTGTCAAAAGAACAAAAAGTTGCTACCGTACTTGTGAAAATTGTAGGTTATCTTTATACAGTGAAACTAGTGCAGTGCTGCAACATAGTTTTTGACGCTATTTAGACTTTGTTTCCACAAAAATCGTTGAATCTCAGTGACCTATTAAAAAAAGTAAATTTTAGTTTTCAGACTTGAACGTCTATTACCTGCATAAAACGAAAATTTGCCTTCTTTACATTGATCATAAATACCAGCATCGTGTCTTATCTAACACAATGAAATGTTTTGTTAGCCAAATCTACGTAAAACTAATAAGAATGCCTCCTCTTTTCATTGTTCCAAAATAAAAACACGGAAGAAATGTGTAGAAATCAGCGCAATTTTATAAGTAATTCAATGGGAAGACTTGTTGCATACTAGTTCTTCGATCGCAAAGTCAATAGGTAGTCAGAACATCAATATGTATACATTTGTGCGAACAAACATTTTGCCACATTAAAGAACAATTAGATAAAGCCTCAAGCTATAATATTTAGAAATCTTTCGATAGAGGTTCAGAACGTATTTGCCGAATATAATAATTTTAGAAAAACCCCATGCTAATTCAATAGGATTAGATTGACAATGGTAAGGAGGCAATTGTAAACATTATACCCGTGCTTAATCAAAATATTACAAACTACATAATTTTTCTTCTGGACCTAAAGGGTTGAATTTTGTTCCACCGTTGCCAGTCCTGAAGTTTATCTTTCTTACCAGAAAATGAGTTGGTTTATTTAACTTCACCGACTGAACTATCTTGCATATTCGCAAATTCATGAAGTTCTCTGTTGAATACGTTAATCACATTGTTCGAACCGGTTTTCTCTAGTTTGTATCCACCTCGTTCCGGAATCGAGTTTTCCAAAGTTTCGAATTTTCAATGGCTACCTTGTGCATTAACGTCTCACGACTTTTAATTTTATAAAATTTTCTGTCCATTCATTTTGCTGATTTAAAATTTAAGATTTTTGACCCATGAAAACCAATTCGATTTAATAGCTACTATTGACTTTAAATTTTTAAAAGGAATCCTTTCATTAAAAATTCCTACTCCACGCAAAATTATTGGAACAATTTTGTAACGTATGAAACTATTAACAGGAAAATAGTGTTTAGGGATTAATTATTGTTCTGTAACCTGTTTAGAATAGACTACTTTAGTAGGATGTTTCAGAAGGAATGCCTTAAAGATGGAACCAGTTAAATGGTAAGCTTAAATTTAAATTAAGGAAAGTCATTTATCCTTTACCTGACTAATGCTGGTAGCGTGTGCCAGCTTACTAAGATCAGGTGAAGGTTATTCCGTTTAAACTACGATGATCTTTTCAGGAGTTTTCCAATACATTGTAACGATGGTGTTCTTATATGACACCATCTGCGTACTTGGGTGGACAGATGGTTTAGAACCCTAACTCCTTCCTTACGATCCATCTGACCGGTTTGCAGAAGTTCGTACCTACTTTCGTACCTATTTAGATTCCATTTCCCAGAAATCCTTCCTATATGTTACAGTAATTTCAATAACCCATCACTTTGCGTGGTACCAATTTTTGGAAAATAGCCATTTTTGTTGAATGGTGTAATGTGTCGTGTGATACATGGTATTTTTTTGTTATTTGATATTAATTGCAAAAAATTCATTAATTTCAACATTGATGAAAGCAATCTAAATGGAGTATGTTAAGCGTCTAATTGGTAATTAATTAGAAATGAAACCAATCGAATTAATTCAATTGATTTTTTATTATAATTTAATATGAATTTTAAAACTGTAATTTTTGAGTTAACTCTAATCATTAAATAAATGAAATAATGAAAACTAATTCAGTTAACGGTGAAATGTTTGTAATTTCATTTCTTTAAAACTTTAACCCGAATGTACATATTAAATATCTAGTTTAAAAATTGGACATCTTTCGGATTAAATGGAAATATTAACTGGGATCGAATGGAGTATTACTTTCCATATCGATCTATATATCTATGCTGAACCACCATTTGAAACGTAATGCATTGGTAAAACTCTATTAAACTTTGACAGGGATTCGCTCATGTTCAGAAACCGTACCCTTGAGAAACTAAATATGACTTTACTGTCCAACTTTTTTTGTAACAGAATAAAATTCCAATACCAAGGGTTGGTAATTATTAATAGATAATAACGTTGTCACAGACATATAATTCTGTTTATATAACTGATACTTAATCGGGTTATTAGGAAAACACTTTACAGAAAATTCTACACTCTTTACATTATCCTTTTAGAGTAATTCTCTAACAGCATAATACTACATGTACTATTTTGGTCAAATAATGTCCCGCATACGTGTGCTTCAAATCCCCTTCGCCATACGATTAATATACCTGTTCAGTAATACGGATATAAATAAATAAGTCAAAATTTTAAGTGAATTTCAGTCAAAATTGAAAAAAGTTCACATAAACATATGGCCGAAATGCTTAATTGTTCTACAAGGATGTTAAAATCTTTACCTTTTACCGTTTTGGGATATTTTCAAACAAACTTGAATAATGGCATAAATTTGGAACGTGGGGTTTGAAGAATGAGAAACTAAATCATTATTAGTTTGACGTGCTTGAAGAGCTCTACCTGTTGTATGCTTACATTCATTGGTACTTTTTACTCTGTATGTTGCCATTTGTGTACCTCTTTGTTTCCACATCAATTTTGAGTAAGCGGTGTACTTGTTTTACCTTTCAGATCCACCGTTTTCGAGATATTGATTTATGTTTCGTTCCACCATTTTCAAATTTTGCGGACTGTTTAGGTAGTAAATGAGAAAGCCAAACTAAATATTTTAATATTTTTCATTACACAAATTGACTGTTCATATCTTAGGAATGTTTATTCATAAAAATCGAGATTAAATGAACGAGATTTCTGCTGTTGAAGCACAACTCAATGAACAGTTCGTTGGTTTCCTACAATTAAAGAGATTATTGGCGAAAGTTTCCATAAGGATTTCCGTTCTTAAGTTTTTCTTATTCGCACCTTGCGTGTTAAAGTTATTTATAGATTGACCAATCAATTCCAAAGATAAAAAGTCTCTGTAATTTTATCGTTAAAATAACGCTTTCTGAGCAAAAATATTTAGATCAGCTAATGGCATATTCATTGCAAAACTATTCAAGCTGTAATTCATCTAGTAGGCTTAAGCTGTATTTGTATTATAAATTATTTGTTGTTAGCTTTCAACCATTTCTGTTTTCTGCCACTTTGTTATCGTTGGGACCTGTTTTGTGCAAATTTGTCAACATGGTGTACTCTAATGCAGAAATGGCGGATGAGCTTTTGTTTAGCCTTGCTAATGGTAATGCCTTGTATTCTTCCCTAAGTTACGATTAATGGTATCTTCAACGTGTGCTCTGGTGAGAGTTATTTCGATTAGGCATCAACTTTCGAAAATGGGCATTCACAAAACCTAAGGTCCTTGATCATATGACTTCATCTACTTAAAGGAACAGTTTTTATCCTTCTCACATTTATGGTATTTTGCACTACTACCACTAGTGTTTCCTAACCCCTTGCATTCTCAATTGGATGAGCAAATGATTGGTCAGAACTTCAATTTCTAGCGCATATCTTATTCAGCCATGAGGCTAATTTTCATGGCAGCATTATTAGTTTTATCAAATCTACATTTTGTTTGAAGCAAATCTTCACTCCATAGCTAAGTGGTGATTTCTCCAGAGTTTTGTAAGCAATCTTCCAGCACTCCTTGACGTCTTTCATTTAGGTTTCAGCAGTTCCAATGCTGGTTTATGCATGATGGGACACAACCTGAATTTTAGTATACGAGCAGGTAATTTTAAATGGAACATCTCAATCGCTGGATGGTAAAACCGTACCTTAATTTTCCTTTAATGCTGTACAAGCGTTTAACCATTAGAATTGCACTCTATCCATTTAAACCTTTGGTGAGACTGACTGGTTCAAGACGTAAGGAGTTCGGAACCGCATTATTGTTTCATGTAGTATCCCCCACCCTCGGAATCGTCGATCGGACACGTTTCCTATGCGCGCCGGATGTATCCGTCATCAGGGTGGTGCCCTTTCAGCATTTATTAAATTTGCCAGTTTCAATAGTATAGTTCCTTATTTTGGAACCCTTATTTATTATAAATTTATAAGTCAATTTGTTAATGAACGAACCATAAATGTTTGAACGGCTTTGGTCGAGTTTTCCATTGACGAATTTATCTACGAATATTTGAAAACTGGTGTCTAATTTCATTACAATCGATATCTGGAAATTGGTTTATCGAAGTTGTGAGACCCATCTTTTAGAGCAGGTTTCTTTTATGAGTTACCCTTACGGATACCACTATGACCCTTAAAATTGGTTCTGGGCAGTTGGAATTTGGAAGTGGGTTTTTAGACTTATATAACTGTTAAACAATTTCCTCCCAGTTAATACATATATTTAAATTAAACTTCTGGAACCCCACTATATATCTACTGGGCTGTCACAGTCAATTAAACAAAGCAGGGCAGAAATCAACTACACAACTGTAAATAAAAATTTCTTTATAATTTGTCGGTGTCCAGTTTTACCAACGACCCAAGTAGGGTCAAGGTTATTGTACGAAGAAAATCCAAAAGAGCCGAAAAAATTCAAGACACCGTTATATTTTCCTGTTCTGCTTCAGTAATAATGTTGTCTGTATATATTGTTTATAAATCCGATCATTTGTGGACTACATGGACTGAGAGGGGTTCAGAAAAAGCTCGATATAACCGTAGCTCCTCAGGCTGGTTCGATATGCTTTATTTGAGGACTGGTTCGTGACTACTACTCTCCCATATTTACGTTACCACCAGGATCCAAAGTAGTTATTGGAGAAAATCTAGCTTCACACCTTTCAATCAATGTCATACAGCTTTGCGAATAGAATAACATCAGATTTTTTTACTGCCACCAAATAGCATACATCTAACTCAACCGTTAGATGTGTGTGTGTGTGTGTGTGTGTGTGTGTGTGTGTGTGTGTGTGTGTGTGTTTAGACCTATAAAACAGGAGTGTCGACAAGCTCTTCAAGCATGGAAAAGGCATATCAATGTTGTCATAAGAAAAAACAGGTTTCCTACACTGTTGAATAAAGCTTTACAAAATACAGCCGTCAACGAAAATAATATAAAAGCTGGTTTTATGGCTATGAAAGAAAACATTGTAAGATTCACGTCCGAAATATTTCAAAACGCAAACTACGGAAAAGCTAACGAACCATCCACTTAGGGAAAAAAGAAAAAAATGACAGTAGCACCAGGTGAAAGTATTTCCTACGAGCAACTAACACAACAAGAAAAGGAGAATATTTCAAAACCAAAGGTCAACCAAGAAAAGAAAGTTGGAAAGAAAAGTGCGATGCAAAATACAGAAAAGAAAATAGATTTTTACTCACTCTCTGGCGAAGATACAGAAGAAATTGATTGCTGCGAACAAAATGTTGTCTCGGAAACAAACGAAAATATTGATACCGAAAATGACGAGGAAAATTTTAGAACTAGAACAAATCCTCTGGTTGGAGATTTTACAGCCATAATGTTAAAGACAACCTAAGGAACCTAAAAAAAGTATGTGGCAAAAGTTTTATCAGAAGAAAATGGTCCCTACATATGTCAGTTCGTTAGACCATCTCAAAAAGGTTACGATGTCTTCATTTTTCCTATAATTGAAAACACCGGAATTGTATTAGAACAAGAAATAGTGGACGGATTAAAACCTACAGAGACGCTTCGAAGACGATGTGTACGCTTTGGAGTCTCTTGTAATCTCTTAATCCATAAAACTACTGTTATTATTCATTTGTGATGGGGATAACGGTTCTAACAACGGCCGAGATGAGTTCAAAGGTTAGTTGAAAATTTTTAGTTTTATCTAATTCCAAACATTTTCGAATACCAGCGCAAAATAAGTCAGAACTGTTCTTGTAGATGACTCGCTGAAGTTATTTTTGAACGCCCATGAAAATAGACTTAGTGAAAGATAGTGAGAAATATTTAAAACAAGTTAAAAAGAGGATCAAAGTCAAGCATATCGAATCTTTTTGTCTTGCACTTTGGGAAGAAAAGACCTTTCTTGTTTTCCGCAACAACACAAGCAGCATCTGTTTAATAATTTACCTCAAAACCGGAGGAAGTAGTTAAAGATAAATTTATGGCGTGATGAAGAAGTGGGCCGATACTGTGGAGACAAAAACGTTAATGTATTGCTGTAACAAAGGAAGCACGGAACTTGCTAGAACTAAATAAATTACAAATAATGCGTGGTTGAAGCAGCAACGATTACAATCGAAAGAATTTTAAGAAGCAAGAAACTGATGATGGGAAGAAATGTATAAACATTTCAAGTGCGATAACACCGCTTCTTTGTTTCGATTGTGGTAAATCAGGTCACAATTTTATCTATGGTAGATATAAAAATGTAGGTGCACAGAATGGCAACATACACAGTGGCAAAAAAGGTAGGGCCAATTTAATGTAAGCATACCCTGACAGGTAATTTCGTGCCATTATTCAAATTTGTTCGGAAAATATTCCAAAAACCGTAAAAAAGTAAAGACTTTAACACCTTGCAGATTAAAATCTAAGCACTTTCGGGCCGACGTCTATATAAACTTTTTTCCTATTTTTGACTGTAGAATACGCCCTTAAAATCTTTATTTATTTACACCCTGTATACTGGTAACCCCTTTTTGTAGGCATACAAAACTTGAATTCAAACACGCAAATAGCTAATACGATTTTAAACTTGCTTTTCTACCAAAATAATATTCAAATACTCCAAATTGTTAAACTTTCATTCTTAAAACCTCCATATCTTTAAGAAATCACGAAATGAAATATTTAAACATTTTTCTCATGTTTAAGTTTTTGACATATTTTCAAATTTGTTTTCCTTAAATCAAACGAGGACATTACCAAACAAAATAGCTTCTAAGCATCATATAAGGTATTTAAATTTAGAAAGTGTCTACATCCACGTCCGACGGGTTTTTCAGAATTCTTAAATCTCCGGCCGATGTGGATTTTAATTTTAATACGTGCACGGCCGACAGGGATTTTCATTTGCACATTTGTGTCCTTAGACACTACCTATATTAGCATTTAGTTGTAGTGCGCATGAGCGATATATAGGGTATAGAACTGTGTATCTTGTAAGAAAATAAATAACGACGAATGTAAATAAATCAATTAGGAACAAGGTTCTTAGTTGATGGTCATTTAAATCCTGGCCAAAGTAAATACATCTCGCAAAGTGAAACTGCTAGAGCACTGGTGGTGCTGCAGTAGTTACGGTCGCCTTCCTTCCACGCTGTTGGTGCAGATTCGAATCTCGGCCCATGTAATTTTTTTTCTTAGGTTACTGTAGTTTTGTTTATCTAATCTACTTTTTAGGTTACAATAGTTTAGTTTATCTAATCTAATTCTGTTAGCTTACAGTAGTTTTGTTTATCTTATCTCAAATAGATATGGCCGATATAGTTTATATGTCGGACGTACAAATATTATAACAAGAATCCCCGTCGGACGTGGACATAGACACTGCCTTAAATTTATTAGAGAAAAAACAACAAATACTATCCTTAGGTTATTATCACAATTACATATTTTTAATATCCGGTGGAAGAAGTATATTTATGTGATACAATACAGAATCTCTATATAACTTGTCGAATTTACTTAAGTAAAGTAGGTAAACAATATTTATATAAACACGTGACTAACAAATGAAGCTTAAACGATAAGTGATAGACACATCCTGCTTAAATCTTAGGTGTTTTGAAATTACATAAAGATAAATAGACTACTTATTCAATTAATGTAATATTATAAATCGATTAGAATATTAACAATTCAGGAAATTAGTCGAAATATCAATGAACGGATGCGTTAGTGCTTATATTCTCTAATGTGATTTCAAGATTTGCATACAGGAAATACAAATAAGCGTTGGTACATTGTAAAGAATTCAAAACATAAATTAAGATTTAGGTTCAATAAATTAAACTGAACTTTAATTACCTAAGTCAAAGAAAATATAGACGTAATAGTAAGAATTCCAAGCTAACAGCGTAGTTACTGTAGTCTTTGCCACAATAAAAACATAAATATGGCATTCGATATCACCATAAAGTGAATGTTATGATAAATAATGTTAATTACAGTAATAATAATTAACGTTAATTATGATTTTTTAACTATGTCAATGAAATGATTATTCATTTTATTAGCGTAGTTAAAAAGTCGATACCTAAGCAGTTAATAAATTACCTAAGTTTTATTATAATTAGTATGTGTTACATTACTGAATATGCTAAGATTGACTGAATCCCTTCTCCATGCGGACATTGTCGTGATTGCCTACACGTACGTCGGTACATTACTTATGACCAAAATAGTACATCAAACTCCTTCGACTTAAAATGTTCTGGGGTTCATTTAGGGTAAACACTCTTTGCAGAAAAAAAAACAATAGTTGCGCTTTTATGATCTACCGTTTCAAATTTTCAGTTCTAGGAAAGTTCTCTAGTAGCATATATAACCTGTACAACAAACACCGTCGGTATAGAATGCCTTTCTGCTCTGGGGTTCGTTTAGGGTAACACCCTTTACAGAAAAAAATTATTCCACCCTTCTGACCTACCGCTTTAATTCTAGTACACCAACGCCTTCTACTTAGAATGTCGTTCTGGGGTTCATTTTGGAAAACACTCTTTACAGAAAAAAAAAATAGAGCCCTTCTGATCTATCGTTGCGCATTTTCCATTTAGAGTAATTCTCTAGTAACATATAAAACATGTACAGCAAGGACCGTATACTTAGAACCCAGTTATGAGGTTTGTGAAGGGAAAAAATATTTTAGATACTATCAGTTATTTCAACATGCTGAACTCTAAGATAGCTTTTTTCAGTTATACGACCACTAGTGTGCCTTGTGCTTTGTGCTTTGTGCTTTGTGTATTACTTATGACCAAAATAGTACATCAAACTCCTTCGACTTAAAATGTTTGTGCTTTATCCTTTATACTTTGTGTTTGGTGCTTTGTAATTTGTGCTTTGCCTTTTGTTATTTTACCTTGAGGTTTGAGTTTTGTGTTCTGTTTCGTGCTTTTGGTTTGTGATTGTGCGCAGAGTATTTTACCATAAATGAACCACAGACCGCAATTCTATTTAGAAGGTGCTTCGGGTATATGCAGTATATGCCACTAGAAAGTTACCCTGGGAAGGAAAGTATGAAACTGTAAGTAAGCAGGGAATTATCCTAGAAAGGAAAATGTGAAACGGTAGGTTTGAAGGCCGCAATGATTTTTTTCTGTAATGGGTGTTTTACTATAAATGAATCTGAGAACAGTATTATAAGTTGTAGGCGTTTGGTGTACATGTAGTATGCGCTATTAGGGAATTACTCTAAAAAGGAAAATGTTAACTGGGAGGTCAGAAGGCGGAAATAATTTTTTCCCTGTAATGTTAATTATTTTACCAACCCATGTACCCGTATGGGTATTCGTTGCGGTCTTCACAGAGGTGTATGTCTGACACCTCGACTATGTTAACAACCTACCATGATACAAGGTAAATTATGGGTAAACGTTCAGGGAAAAGACACTGCATTCAATACTGAATTGAGGGTCATAAGAAAATACGTGAAATACGTGAAATTGTACGCAATGCGCTCGGCTGCTAGTAATTCTCAGGTTGTCAGTGTATTAATCTAAGTGTTAAAATTAAAACTTGAGGCATAATGCCCATTATAAATAAGTGTATTATTTGCAAACTTGACCTAAATGTTGAAAGGGAGCTTTGCGATAAATGCAAAATTCCGTTACATTCTACTTGTTCAGGTTTATCGAGAACCGAAGTACATGATTACTATCAAAGGAACGGCCTGTCAGCTAAAAGTATTTATAAACAACCACAACCTTGATATTATTCTTATCTCCGAAACGCATTTCACCCAGAGAAGCCATTTTAAAATGCCAAATTATTCAATTTACTGCACCAACCATCCAAATGGCAACGCGAGAAGCGGTTAGCAATTATAATAAAAAACTCAATCAAGCATCATCAAATAAACAACTACTGCAAAAAATCCTTACAGGTCACCAACATAGTAATTGAAGATTCCACTGGTCCCCTAACTGTCTCGGCCGTTCACTTTCCTCCAAGACATATAGTAAAACAGGAACACTACGAAAACTTCTTTGGGACACTAGGACACCGGTTCATGGCACGTGGTGACTATAATTCAAAACACACCGATTGGGGCTCCAGGTTAATTACACCGAAAGGACGAGAATTACTCAAAACGTTAGAAAAAAAAACGCCTAAAACACTTATCTACTGGCGAACCCACATATTGGCCATCGTATAGACGTAAATTACCAGACTTGGTTGATTTCGCAATTACCAAGGGCATTCCTCAAGACTTTGCCATAGCTAAATCATGCTTTGATTTATCCTCAGATCACTCCCCAGTCCTGATTTCATTATCCACAGTAGCAATAAGTTCAAGTAAATAACCAAGGTTATGCAACGGTTACACAAATTGGGACGTATTCAGACACTCTATAAACGAAAACTTACCGTTAGACATCAGTCTTAAAACCGAAGAAGAAGTAGAAACAGCCTTCAAATTATTTAACGATGCAGTGCAACAGGCAGGTTGGATCGCAACTCCCGAATCACATGATGTCATTAAAACATACGATTGCCCCATAACAATAAGGCAAAAAATTCTGGATAAAAGAAGACTCAGAAAACAATGGCAGAGACTGAGAACTCCAGAAAGCAAACGCCTATTTAATGCGGCAGCTCAAGAAATAAAAGAACTACTTAAAAAGAACAAAAATGAATGCATTCAAACATTCCTAAGCAACCTAACACCTACCGAAAGCACTGACTACTCACTATGGAAAGTAACCAAAAAGGCTAAACAAGTAACACAAGCTTCACTACCAATCAGAACACTCCAGGGATCTTGGGTCAGGACCAACGAAGAAAAGGCAAATGCATTTGCAGAACACCTTTCTGAGGTGTTCCAGCCACATCCATCGGAAAACGCACCAGAGGAAGAGGACGAATTAATGCACTTCCTAGAAACTCCATATCAGCTCGAGCCACCACTACTAAGTATTGCAACTGGGGAAGTTCAAGAAGTCATTAGAAAACTGCAGTCCAAAAAAGCTCCGGGTTATGATCTGATCACTGGGAGAATCCTCAAAGAACTGCCCTACCATGGTTTCAAATATCTTACGCAATTATTCAATGCAATATTGCGCATAGGATACTTCCCAAATCAATGGAAAGTAGCACAGATTGTCCTAATCTCTAAACCAGGTAAACCTCCCAATGAGATACAGTCATACCGTCCAATAATTCTACTACCGGTAGCAGTCAAAGCAGTAGAAAAAATAATACAAAGAAGACTCCAATACTTGACAATAATAATGCAATCCCCAACCATCAGTTTGGCTTCCGACAAATGCATGCTGCAACAGAGCAAGCACATAGAGTTATTAACAAAATCAATGACGCATTTGAAAATAAACAATATTGCTCTGCAGCCTTTTTAGACATAACACAGGCTTTTGATAAAGTGTGGCATATCGGACTGTTATACAACCTGCGATCAATCTTTTCATTAAACTATTTCCTTCTTCTAAAACCCTATCTCTACAATAGACATTTCCTCGTCAAAGTTGGCACTGTTCTCACGAAACTCTATCCGATAAACGCCGGGGTACCCCAAGGCAGTATACTTGGTCCATTGTTCTATGTCATATATACTGCTGATCTCCCGACCACACCACAAGTTTTAACAGCGACGTTTGCTGATGATACGGCAGTCTCAGCCAATGACGGCGATCCAGCTCTTGCCTCACAAAAACTACAAACTTCTCTGAATTCAATACAATCATGGTTACAGAAATGGAGAATTAAAGCAAATGATACAAAATCCGTACATGTAACGTTTACCACGAGACGAGAAACGTGTCCTCCCGTTAATCTATACAACAAATCATTACCGCAACAAGACGACGTAAAATACCTTGGTCTGTACTTAGATAGAAGACTCACCTGGCGGAAGCACATTCTTACTAAGCGAAAACAACTAGGATTAACTCTCACCAAAATGTACTGGCTAATTGGGCGATATTCAAAACTTAACATCGAAAATAAGCTCCTCATTTACAAAGCTATCATAAAACCAATCTGGTCGTACGGTATACAACTTTGGGGAACTGCTTCAACATCAAACATAGAGATCCTTGAACGTTTCCAATCCAAAGTGCTCCGCATGATGGTTGACGCACCGTGGTACGTGACAAACGCAACAATTACGCACGATCTGCAGATTCTAACGGTCAAGGAAGAAATTCTGAATTTCAGCACAAAATACAAAACTCGACTCAGTGTACACCCCAATGATTTGGTAAAAAAAATCTTATGAATCAACCACTAAATCATAGAAGACTAAGAAGGTTACGCCCAATAAATTACCAAATAGATTTTAATTGTATTTAACTAAATTAGGTTTAGTTTTAGGTATAAGTTTAGCTTCTAAGTTATTTTCCCATTAATCACACTAGGTCTAAAAACCTTTGTATATGGAAGAGTGCTACTGAGCATTCTCTGGCATGTCATAGATGTAACTGTCAATTAATTTGCTAAATGTACTGATACAGATTGCAAATATAGTGGGACTTCAATAAAAAAAAAAAACTTATCACTGTGATAACTGCATAAAATCCATAAATGAGGTTGTTGAATTGAAAAATTTAATTTTAGAGTTAAAATAGGAAATTGATCAATTAAAACGAGGTACACAATCACAATACTCCTGTAATCTTTCGCCGAAAGAACTTGTACATGAGGTAGCTGAAAGACAGCGTCGTGCGAGTAACATTATTTTATACAATATTACCGAAAGTGATGCTGAATCAATCGATTCTGGTATTAGTGAAGATAAACAAGCTGCTATACATGTAATAAAGAAGGTCTCCAATGTGCAGATTGACGGACTTCGCGTAATTAGATTAGGAAAAAATCGCACAGCAGGACAATTCCATCCTCTCAAAGTAATCTTAAGATCTCAAATGGATGCGCTTGATATATTGAAAAATAAGTACAAGCTTACCATCGAACATAATGTTTCCGTTAAATCTGATGAAACTGAAATGCAACGTGATTATTTACGTAAATTGCGTGATGAATTAAAGGATAGACAGACAAAAGGTTAAAATAATCTTGCCATAAAGTTTATTCAAGGATGTCCTAAAATTATTGAGTAAAAAAACTAAATAATTCCCCAAAAACAATTAACTGTACTGCTTTTTATCAGAATGTAAGAGGCCTGCGTTCTAAGCTTCACTTACTAAATACCACTACATTATCTTTTAGTATCGATTTCATATTACTCACCGAAACATGGCTTAAGCAAAACATTATGGATTCTGAGTAAGGTTTCCTCAATTCTTACTTTAACATTTTTAGACAAGCAGAAGTATTTAGTAGAGGCGGCGGGGTCCTTGCCATTAACAACAAATATCAGGCCGAGCGCATACCGTCCCCTTACTCTGAAGTGGAACGTGTGTTTGTCTTATGCAAAATCAATAATCAACAAATAATTATTGCCTGTTTGTATGTTCCCCCTGATAGCAAAGAAGACTATTACCGAAAACACAGCAATACACTTGAACAAATTGCTTTAAAATATCCACTAGCGGATTTTATAATTGCTGGAGATTGGAATCTTCCTCATGTAAGTTAGCAAGTTTCTAAAGATAATCTTACTGTTACTGGAAATAACATTAATCGTGTTGAATCACTGGTTGAAATTCTCAACCTACTTAATCGTGCTCAATATAATACAATTAAAAACGTGAATAGAACTCTTGATCTAATATTTTCAAATATGCCGTCATTACTAGTACATCGTAGTACTGAATTTTTGGTTCCAGAAGACACATCGTCCATCGCTAAGTTTGACATTTGAACTGTCATCAGTGGTATCTAAATTAAGATTATTTCTCATATAGTTATAACTTTAAGAATGGCGACTACATTAATCTAAATCATTTCCTATCAATTTGTGTGTTATATATGTTAAACATGGAAGATGCAGTGGTACTGTTTTATGAACTAGTATTCATAGGTTATGATCTCTTTATTCCTGTAAAAAAAATCAGCAATAACTTAAGATTTCCCACATGGTTTTCAAGAGACCTGAAAAATCGCATTCTGTTAAAAAAAACTGCCCATAGAACCTACAAAGCTACCAACGACTGACACTATTATGAGGTGTTTACTAACCTAAGAAGGCAATGCAAAATACTTAATTACGATTCGTGTATTACTGATATGGGAAATAAGATCAATCCTAACCCCAAACTTTTTTGGTCATTCATTAAAAACAAAATCTGAAGATGATCTACCATCAAGTATGTATTTAGGTAACTCTAATGCTCATAATGGGCAAGATATTGTAAATTTGTTTGCATAGCACTTCACTTCTGTCTATTCAAATGTTACCCTTAATGGTGCAAGTAATATAGACTGTTCAAATAACTACATAAATATCAGCAATGTAACCATTACACTGCATTCAATTTTAACCAAAATCAATAACCACAATGATAGTGTAACTGTGGGGCCTGACGGTATTTTATCAAACCCTCTGCGTATTCTGTTCAACAAATCTCTTAATGTAGTAATCTTTCCTGAACTTTGGAAACTTAACTTCATTACTCTTATTTTCAAGGCTAATGATGAGGCCGATATTTATAACTATCGCGCAATTTCTCTATCATGTCGGTAATTCCTAAGCTGTTTGAGAGTATTATCATTGATGAGCTGTTCCGTTCTTTACGTTATTGTATAATTGACGAGCAGCATGGATTTTTACCAAATCGCTCAACCATCACTAACCTCTTAACCTATGAAAATCATATTGTCCAATGCCTAGAAGATAATTTACAACTTGATTTATTCTATGCAGACTTTACTAAAGCCTTTGATAGGGTTAACTACAAAATGCTTATTATAAAATTAAGTCAACTGGGTCTATGTGATCCATTGTTATCATGGATTAACTCTTACCTTACTGGTGGCACTCAAATAGTGAAATATCACAACTTTTTCTCTGTCCCTATCTCTGTAACACCAGGAGTTCCTCAAGGTGCTCATCTAGCACCGTTACTTTTTCTCTTATATATTAATGATGTTAAGCTTATACTTAAGCATCCAAAATTTCTACGATTTGCTGGCGATATTAAAATATTTAAATCCATTAAATCAATGCAGGATTTATAATAAGGTTTAATAAATAGTGTAAATAAATGTATCAAAGCGTTCCCAATACAAATCGTTAAAATAACTAGAGACACATACCATTCATTAAAAAATAATGCCGTTGGCTCAGAAGGTAGATTAAAGCAGGCCGGTTCATGCTTTTTGCTTAATTACCACAAATTTCTGTTTAGTTATTTCCACTTAACATCAATATAGTAACTTCTATGCAACAATAATAAAAATTATCTCGGACGCCAAGTTATTTTTTGATTATGCTCGGAATAGCTAAACCGAGGATACAATAAAAAATTCACCAAAATGTCAAAATAAAAGATATACAAACTATGTTTATTAAGCGTTTAAATTTGGTATTATATAAAATAAATCTTAAAAATAGCCTTATACTAAGAAATCATTAGGGTTATAAATACCTGTTACAAAATTTTGTACAACTTCTTGAGAATCTCTGATTATTATAAAGAATGCGGAAATGTAAACCAAAGATGATGTAATCTTCGTATCAATGTTGCGCAATATATCGTATTTTCAATGTTTTACGTTGTAAAGTATACCAAAGTTGAAATTACTTCTTACAAATTTATATTCCTTGAAATTTGAATAATCCAAAATTTATTCTTGAAGGTTCAAATAAAAGGTGTGATCTAAATTTAGATCTGCATTAAATGCAAAATGCAATCATGAAATGAAAATGTACGTAAAATTAAAAATTAAAAGTGGTAAAAGTGAAAAGTGTAAAAGTACCAAAAGTAGGAAAAGTATAAAAGTGCCATTAAATCAATGGCACTTTTCACAAAATTTAGGTGGAAACCAAAATGGCTTCTGCATAAAACAGCGTACATCAAGCAATCTAAAAAGGACGCTCGCGATGTCAGGTGATATAGCTATGCGCAAGAAATATGTGCAAAAAATAATTCAAAGATGTAAAAGTATAAACCCTTAAGAAGATATGCAACTTAAGTTACAACAAAATGCAAATTAAGTTGCCTACCACAACTTATAACTCACTAATAACCAAAACACTTTTTTCTTATATTTTACAACTAAATGAACGAAAAACGTAAAAGATTCGTTACAGATTGTGTTGAACTCCAAAATGATATAAATCCATTATGCTCGTGGTGTTCAATGAATGGTATGGAACTAAATCTATCTAAATGTTTCAATATGACATTCTTCCGTATTAAACAACCAGTCAAATTTAATTATACCATTAACCACATTCCCATTGAATCTAGGAACTCTGTTACAGACTTGGGAGTAATTTTTTCATCTGACCTTTCTTTTAGTGAACATATTCATTGGATATGTAACAAATCACTGAAACAGTTGGGATTTCTATTCTAAAAATTTTCATAATCAAATGATTTTAAAAACTATATACTTTTCATTCGTGCACTCCACTCTCGGATACTGCTCTCAAGTGTGGCTACCTTATCATCCTAACGGATTGTTAAAATCGAAAAAGTTCAGTACAAGATTTACGATTCTTTTGTACAAATCAGGTCCACATGCTAGTAACTTTTCCCATATGAGTGCTCTTATCTCTATAAAAGCAATACTTTATTTGCCAGACGAAAACTCTTGGATCTGCCATTTCTCTTTAAATTACTAAATGGTTTACTGGACTGTCCCTTCCTTCTTCAATTAATCGCATTTAATATTCCTGGAAAAATGGTAAGCCATATTAATCTCTTTTGTGTTAAGTATTACAAAACTAATTATCTCCGTAACGTGTCTCCCGTAAGGTTTATGAGCTTAGCAAATTTCTGTCCGACCCTCGATTTAACTAAAGATTAAATTTCTGATTTCTAATGACGACGTTTCCTTTTGTACTCAATATTACAGTTAAATGAATTGTAGTGAAATTATTTACTCTGCACGTGTTTTCCTATCCAGTTACAATTTTATAGCCTAATACAATTGTATATAGTTTCTTTCAATTATATCTAATAATTAATCAAATGTTATTAGCAATCCTTATTATACTTAAAGTCTATTTTTGTACATTTTCAAATTATTGTATCTTTTGTTTTTGGGGTTTTCCTGTTAATAAACAATATTATTATGCATTTCCTGTTTATTTCTATTTTTTAATTTGGTAAATATAACTATGAATTAATTGTAGGTTCAAATCCTACTCGAGGTAAACTTTTTATTTATGTATTTAATAAAATTAATAATAATTTTTAATTACATATTTACCTTTGAACTTATCCGTTCATAACAAAAACTTATAATAATTTAATATTAGTCGAGTTGCTTTGGTATGTGTGGATACTTGCGATATTGCAGGCTCACATTCCATTAATATAAGTAATTTGATAGAAATCTCATTATATTTAGAATTTACATCAGTTCTACAATATATAAAGACAAAATTTACATCGATTGGGGCTTGAATCTCGATGTCTCAGTTGGTTAGCTCGGTACCCTAGCAAAGTACAGGTCGTAGGTTCAAATCCTACTCGAGGTAAACTTTTTATTTATGTAATTAAAAATTAATAATAATTTTTAATTACATATTTACCTTTGAACTTATTCGTTCATAACAAAAACTTATAATAATAACTATAAATTGTATGTAGTTAAGAATGTCAGCACTATTTCAATGAGTCGAGAATGATTGAAATTGTTTGGTTTAAATTTGACAAAAAAAAGGTGAAGTTAATGACTTATCAGTTCTACATACATAAAGACAAAATTTACATCGATCGGGGCTTGTATCTCGATAGCTCATTTGGTAGACCGGTACTCTAGCAAAGTACATGTCATAGGTTCAAATCCTACTCGAGGTAAACTTTTTATTTATGTATTTAATAAAATTAATAATGATTTTTAATTAATGATAACATTTGATAATAAAGTTAAAACTCTATTGAATGAATTTAAAGATTGTTTAGCGATGAATTAGGATGTTGCATTTGCTCTAGAATTTCTTTATCTTTAAATGCAGAGGTGAAACTTATATTTTGTAAACCAATTTCAATTTCCTTCTGCATATAAAGATGCAACTAAGAAGGAACTTCAAAGATAAAGGGAGCAAGGAGTTATTAAATGCGTTGATAACTCCGCTAGGGGCACTCCACTAGGCATTGCATTAAATGCTAATGGCACAGAAATTAGGCTGTATGCGAATTAGAAGAAGATTGATAATAATTTTGCAATTTTGCGAGGGAGTATGATTTTAGAAAACTTGAATTTAAAAATGACTATAACCGATTGCAGTTAACCGAAAAACCTGCTTATGCAATTTTTCCGTCCATAGTTGAGTAAGTGTTAATAGGTATCCGTAACGTGCTCAATATTATTGACGACATTGTCTTCACAATAAAACATGACCGTGAACATTTACACAATTAAAAAAGGTTTTTATTAAATTATCCAAGTGTGAATTTAAATTAAACAAAGACAAGTGTCAAGTTTTTAAAGATAGTATAAATTATCTAGGTAATATAATATCAGCTAAAGAGTTAAACAAGAATTTGGATAAAGTATCTGGACACTTAATCAACTAACATGTATAAGATTCTAACTGATTGCTTGAAAAACCAAAAAGGCATTCTGGTGCCAAAAAGGACAACAATACGATAATC
The DNA here is from genome assembly GCA_036346205.1 of Vesta saturnalis. Classification (NCBI taxonomy): domain Eukaryota; kingdom Metazoa; phylum Arthropoda; class Insecta; order Coleoptera; family Lampyridae; genus Vesta; species Vesta saturnalis. The sequence continues at coordinate 607,233 of JARFJB010001857.1, read as the reverse complement.
ATGCCGAGCAGACGTTGCAAAAACACTTCATGAGAGGCTATAAAGATAGAAACAGAGCTTTACACAGTATTTTGGGATGACATTTGCGGTCAAGTGAACAAAGCTAAAAATCTGAGAAACGATGTAAACATAATTGCTTCAATACCGACACCCCTAAAAAGCTGCATACAAAGCAAAAATTAAATTTTTATTTCTATTTTTAGACAGATTGAAGTTAGAAACACGGCACACCTTCCTCTATTTGACGCCTCCTTTTAAAAATGATCCCAGAAAACGGCAAAGAAGATTCCTCTTAATTCCCGCCATCTCGGTGCTAGGCCACATACCGAACAATCTTCGTACGAAGATTAGGCCGAAACTAATTAGTAGTATCTAATTTATTTACAGTAAAACTACTTGGGTATTAAGAAATAAACACATGTTAAAAGCGATGCCAATGAGCGGTTATTGCATTCTATTAATACAATGATATCAATAATCATTGACACAACCGCTCTTATGAAACAAGATGCTAGTCACCATTTGCCGCAACATACGTGATAGTGCACCCATACTAAATATAACCTCAAAATTGACATTTGACGTTTAATGTTTAGGAGTGTCCAAATTATTCAAAATTATGCAAAGAACAAAAAGCAAATTGAAACATGATTTAATTTATGTTACAGATTGTTACTAATAATTAACAATTATGGGTAACACTACAAGTATGGTATGTTTAATATAGGTGTACTGTCATATCTGTTGCGGCAAATGGTTACTAACGACAAGTTTCATAGGAGCGGCGCCACCTTTCCTTTCAGTTTTACACATTAAAGGTCAAATGTCAATTTTGAGGTTATATTTAGTATGACGCAGTATCACATTGTTGTGGCAAATGGTTGCTAACGTCATGTTTCATAAGAGCGACTGTGTCGGGTATTTTTGATCTCGTCGTACTATGCAAAACAATTTTAATGTTTTTTTAAAAAATCGGGAACTTTTGTACGTCTTTCCAAGGGATTTTAACCAAAAATGCTTCAAACAGCGATTAATAGAAAAACTCTGTAGAAAGACCTCTGTTTACCTGATAACTGCCAGACCACTGGTAGGGTACTCCCCACAGTTTGAGCGTAGGGGCTTATGGATCCAAAATTCGGACTTGTGTTGCATACAGTATATTAACATTTTTGTATGTGTATTGTGGAGTCTTCTGTGATAACATCGAATGAAGAATGATGGGAGTACGCGGTGAATCTTCGAATTTGTTAATGTGAACTTAGCTCCTTATTGTAATACTAAACATTGTGCTGTGCCAATTGTTTCAAAAGTGAATTTTTTGTAGCTCTAAAAAAATCGTCAATAACTCTAGAGTTCTCTATTTTCAAAGTTCTGCTTAAAATCTATCAAAAAATTAGAGATCCCCGCAATAGTTCTAAAAGTTTTCATAATGAGATTTTACATGAAAGCTTATATTTAAAGTATTAAAAGAAATTTATGTATGTCGAGTGATTAATAATCGCAATATTTGAGAAAACATTTTATTGAAATTTTGGAGTTCTGGTTAGACTTTTAGGTTAATGAGATGTTGCATGAAAGCTTATATTAAAAGAATTATGAGGAATTTCTGTATTTCCAGGAATTTTATTATTCGCATAAGGGAAATTTTTGGGAAAACATTTTATTTGAATTTAGAAGTTCCGAGTATAGTGATGTGGTAAAACATGTAATAAAATTTTGCAGAAGAATTTATAATTACAAAGTTATAGGAAAATTTGGAAGCTCTAATTGCTCAATGCTTGACGTTGAGTTTTTGGTTCAGTTTGAGCAGAACTATTTAAATAAATTATAGAAAACTATTGATAATTTTTCCTGAACTACCTTTAGAACAATTTGGGACAGCATGAAGTTTGTGTCCCCTTCCCCCATTATTTTTCAACGTCACAGCTGGTTGGTTTTATTGCCGAAACTATTTTTATATTTTATCAAAAACCCTAGAACTCTTCAGAATGCGACGGGAACTCCAATTACCTTTATAAAATGCTGGAAATGAGGGGCCAACTTCACATTAGCTTCGAATTTAGAGTTTTCTGTTTACTACCATGCTTATCTCTATTACGAAAAACGTTAGTCACCCTTCAGTTACCATTAAATTAATTTTTTGTTGATAAGGTACTTTGTATTAAAACGGTAAGTAATTAACTCAAGGTATTATGTTAACTAAATCGTTTATTTTGGACCGTCGTAATACTTATAATAGATAAATATTACAGATGTCTGACCGTGGTCCTAAAATAATTAAATAATTCTCATAATATAACAAGCAAAATTTCATTTTATTATTACTGTCGATGCGTAAGTAAAGTTAGAAAACGGTACAAATGTACTAACTAGAAAACCATACTTACCTTTTTTTTAATTTATGATATACTTATGAAATTCTAAGAATTAAAGGCATTAATTAATAAAAATTAAAATGGCAAAGAATGGTAGGTATAAACTATATGCGTGTATTTTGACAGGTATGTATTTTTTTAAGTTAAATTTATTATATAAGTTCCTTTAGTGACCAATTTTGGAAGCGTGCGTAGCTATGGTTGCATTATGGTTGTCTCCAGTTATGCCCCGATTAACAGGAAATGATTCTCCTCTTGGAACCAAACTGAGTAAGGTAATATTAATAACAGCGCTCTAATAGATCTTATTGATATATTTAACAGAGTGAGGAATCATGGTTAATATCAGCTAAAAATTTGGGATCAATTGTTGGTTCTGTATTAGCTGCATGGTTAACTGATAGAATTGGACGTAGAGGTATTCTGCTTTTTGCTGCTTTGCCTTTATTTTCTTCCTGGATGATGGCAGCATTTTCTAGAACTGCCTTAAGTTTAATTTTATCACAAGGTATTGCGGGAGTTTCAATAGGGATCACTTACGTGGTACTAAAAAATTATTTTGGTAAATGTTGTATTAATTATTATATACTAGGCATTACCCATATACATAGCAGAAATAGCGGAAAATGATATTAGAGGAAGAATGGCTGTAACTCAAAGTTTTTAAACTCGTTGGGTAAAGTATTTGTACTAGTACTTGGACCATTTGTGAGTTACTCTGTGTTGACTCTCACATGCAGTGTCTTTCCAGTTATATATGCAATTTTGTTCTTTTTTATGCCTGAAAGTCCATATTTTCTGCTAAAAACTGGAAAAATTAGGAAAGCAACAGTCAGCCTACATAGATTATTAAAACACACTGATTCTGATAATATTGATGAAAAACTTTTAGAGATTGAAAATACTCTCGCTCACGATACCCAAAATGGAGCTAATTTGTGGAATTTATTAACTAAAAAAGTTACAGAAAAGCACTACTTATATGTTTTGGTAAGCAATACACCATTTTATTTTTACCGACTTAAGCAAAATCTCCAAAATAAAAAAGTCAGAGCGCATTAATGTCATAAATTAATTGGCTAATATGTTAGCACAGAAACAGTGTGTGGATTTTATGCTGGGTAGTAACAGGTAAGTATCTATAAAAATTTGGGCAATGAAACGAACTTTTTTTTTTGGATTCATGGAGTAGACGTAACGAGGTAATGTCTTTTGCTGTTACCGATCGTATAATAATATTAAGAAACGCGACGTCATCATCTCCGATATCATTACAGCCATTAATTTACGGAACATTTTACGAAAATTTTTAGGTTGGCAAAACTTGATCCGGAATTATGTCATGATGTCACTCTTGCAAAATGTGTCAAAAACAGAATGCGTCCAGTGTAAAACTTTGATGCCAGCAAATTCGCAACCGTATTTTTGTCAATTTCACATATTTCAGGGGGCATACATTCAAGATTATTTTGATTATCTCCCATTTTCGTGTTTTGTGATAGACTTTTGATAAAACAAAAGGCGACTAGATCAAATTTTCGCTTTTAAAATTAAGACATTACCAACCGCCACAATAATCCTAAATCAGTTAAAGTAAAAGCACTCACTCTTAAAAAATTCATGGCTACGCCACTCCATTTTTGAAATTGTATTCGTGCTTCAAGACCGGTCTTATGAAACTTTTTAATATACTATTTTGTAATTTGCTTCAATTTTGATTCGTTAATAGACATATTAACATCCTATGTCGTTATAGCCCTGAATTCACAGAACATGTAACGAAAATTTATAAGTTGGCAAAGCTTGATCCGAAATTATGTCATGCAAGCCACACTTACAAAATGTTTCAAAAACAGATGTTTCCAGGACTGTTATTCTCAACTGCGATCGTATTCAGGCGAATTCGCGTCGAAGCGAGTGACTCAGAAGCGAACGTTTTGAAAAATCCCATTCTTAACTGCGACTGCAATACAAAGCGTTCGTGACAAGCGATCAGCATCGCAACAGAGTAAAACTTTGCGCATTTGAACTATTTCTTCTGTTTGAAAATAACCGCTTCGTATTTAAGAAACATATAAAATGTACATGATTAAAACTTTATTTAAATACTGGATAGAATTTTCATAAGCTGTCTTAATTGAACTGCACAGCCTACATCGCAAATAAAAGTATTCTCGCATACAGTTTATTGCATTCATGAAATTATTCTATTGAAAAGTCACATATAGGAGTTTTTTTTCTTCAAATTGCACATAATAGTGTCATATACAAACGTTTCAAGCGAATGTAGTATTTATGACTACAGCATTATGATGCAATTTTCTTTACACTCCTTGCTTACCTTCATAAACCCAGACCAATAAAGCAGAAGTTCGTATTTCAATATACAGTGCTTTCATTTCAAAACTAGCCACCCTTAATAGTTTTTTTAGCAATGGAATCTCGGCCTAGAAAAAATACGTCAATTTAGATGTCGAGGGACATTCAAAAACAGTGTTCATGGAATTTTACTTTTCACCCCTTAATCCCCACTCCCCTCACTTTAAAATTTCAAATTGCACCCCCTAGCTTGTAATACATCATTTTGAAATATAAATCCAACGGCGTTCAGAAAATTGATTTCCATCGCCCCATTTTGAAATTACAAGCGAAAATGTCAATACTATAGGAATAAATTTTGTTCATTGATTTCATTGTACAAGACAAAAACAATACTTTATTAAATGCTCAAAATGTTCTCTATTCTTAGGTAAACAACAATACAATCTATTCGTGTAACCTCACTTTATTAAGTGCTCAAAATGTTCTCCATTCTTAGCTAGACAATAAAACAATCTATTAACGAATTCTTCTCTAACATTTTGAAATGTTTACGCAGTAATTTGCTGGCAAGCTTGAGTGATGCTAGCTCTAAGGGCCTGAATATTTTCTGGTTGAGGGTTACGATACACGATTGATTTTAAATAACCCCAAAGGAAAAAATCCAATGGCGTTAAGTCGGGAGATCTGGCAGGCCATTCTATTGCGCCTCTTCTGCCAATCCATTTGCCGGGAAACCGTTGATTAAGCCACTCGCGAACACCCAACTCTTAGTGTGGGGGTGCACCGTCTTGTTGATACTGCAAATTTCTTTCATCTAACAGTGGGTTGCCTTCTTCGTCATCTTGATTTTCTAAGGACTCAGTTATAAGCGGACCAATTTTTTTTCCAATAAATTTAATACAAATCAGCGGTTAAATTTTCTTCGATAAACAAAGGACTTATTATTTAATTTCCAAGAATTCCTGCCCAGACATTTTTTTTTTCTGGAAACTGCGTATGGCCCTCTAAGAACACGTTAGGATTTTGAAGATCCCAATATCCACAGTTCTGTTTATTAACAAAGCCATTCAGATAGAACGTCGATTCATCACTGAAGCAAATATTCTTTACCAAATTGCTGTCATTTTAAATCATCGCAGTCATTATTTCACAGAATTCAATCCCCCTATCGTAATCCTCTTCACTGAGTTTATGGAGAATGGTAAATTTGTAAGGAAAGAACTTGTGACGTTTTAAAGTCTTGTGTATGGAACCAACAGAAATATTCGTTAATGCAGCGACTTTTGGAATTGAAGTCGTAGGTTCAGCGGAAAAATGGCCTAAGACCTCAATTTGTGCAGCTTCGTTGAGAACTCGTGGTGTCTTTCTTACTTTGTTACATACTGAGCCAGTTTCTTCAAATTTTCTCACCAGAGTTAGCACATATTGATATCCAACATTTTTTTCAGGATGCGTTTCGTTGAAGACTCGGCTATGCTACGAGCACACTTATTCTGGGCTCCATACAAATAAATAATTTCAACTCTTTCTTGAATAGTGTAAACCATGATTGATTCTTGGTTTTATTCAAATTCAATGTTTCAAACTGAAGTAATGAATTGTCAAAATTCAACAACTTAACCGAAACAGACTATGTTTCAAACTGAAGTAATCAATTTTCAAAATAAAACAACTTAACCGAAACAGACTATGCTTCAAACTGAAGTAATGAATTGTCAAAATTCAACAACTTAACCGAAACAGACTATGTTTCAAACTGAAGTAATGAATTGTCAAAATTCAACAACTTAACCGAGACAGACTTGATTATAAATCGTTGCAGTCGGCAATAAATTACAAACTGAAATACGGCTTACCTTAACTGAACTCTGAAAGCAAAAATAATTCAAATCGATAAAAACACGATTAAAATATTTTAGAGAGGAGATATCGTTTCCGTATCACTTCGTATTTCAGTACTTGATAAACTAGGGGAATTGTCTTGAACAATGAAATCAATGAACAAAATTTATTCCTATAGTATTGACATTTTCGCTTGTAATTTCAAAATGGGGCGATGGAAATCAATCAATTCGGATTTGTATTTTGAATACCTTCAAAATGATGTATCACAAGCTAGGAGGTGCAATTTGAAATTTTAAAGTGAGAGGAGTGGGGATTAAGGGGTGAAAAGTAAAATTCCATGAACAATGTTTTTGAATGTCCCCCTCGACGTCTAAATTGAGTATTTTTTTTCTAGGTGGTGATTCCATTGCTAAAAAAATATTAAGGGTGACTAGTTTTGAAATGAAAGCACTGTATAATACGTTTATTGAATAACGTCAATTTAAAATGACAAACATTCCTTCTACATTTTATTTTAATGCCTTACAATTACTACAATTAATAAAGTGTACATTCACTAATGACATATTCATTAGTCATTTATTAAAACGCACTATTTAATGAAATTTTTATATTGGAAAATGGACATCACTAAGGAAATACCGCATTAACCTTACTTGTGTTCTATTTAGATGATTACCTAATTTTTTTTTTTTATGATTGTGGACCTGAACAGGCTAAATAAGGCCTATCGTGCTAAAGCACTCAGGAACACTTAGGAGGATGGATAGAGGATAATTAATTGACAAAAGATGGCTATGAACCGCTACCTTAAATTTTCCCATATCATAAAGGGAGAGAAAAGCAGGAAATAGGGAGATCATTCCAGAGTTTAGAAGCCGTGTAGAAAAATGTGGATTGCGCCCGTTTGGTACGACAAGTGGAGATTTGTACTGCATACTGATGATGTGAATGAGCGAACCGAGTGTTTCTCGCAAAGATAGCCGGAGATGGTATCAAAGAATGTAATTCACCAGCACAATAGCCGTTGTAATAACGATAATACAAAGAAAGAACTGAAACCATCCTTCTATGCTCAAGGGACTGTATGTGAGAAGTTAAGGACGGGTCATTTATAAGCCTAATCGCTCTCTTTTGAATACGATCAACGATATCGAGAGCGTATTGGGGAGCACTAACCCAAAGGTGAGAATTATATTCCAGATGAGGCCGAATTTGGGCCTTATACAGCAGAAGGAGTTGTCGAGAGGTAAAGTACTGCTTAGATCTGTACAAAAGCCTATTTTACGAGCAGCTGTTTTGGTAGCTGACAGAAGATGGTCAACCCATGAGAGATTTGAAGATACAGTCATACCCAACAGAGTAATAGAGTCTGAAAACTTAAGAACTGAGCCATTCATACTTACAACAGGAAATGATCGATCTTTTTGGCGGACATAAGGCAACACTGAGTTTTGTTAGCATTAAATTTAACTAGATTATTGCTTCCCCATTCGAGAATACGTTGAATGTCTTTGTTGATTGAATTTGCCATTTCAGCTTTAATTTCTTGATTTGACATAGAAGGTGGATTATCACTATGAGTAGACTGAGATGAACTACAGTGAAGAGTGCTATCGTCAGCAAAGCAATGGATGGGGTTAGTTGTTGAAGAAATAAGGTCGTTTATGTACAGCAGAAAAGTGTAGGCGCTATAACGGATCCCTGTGGTACGCCCGCGTTAATGCTAACTTCTTTTGAAAAAAGCCATCAACTACGACACGTATTCGTCTTTTATCAAGGAAACTAGAAACCCAGTTGATGAGCGTATCATTTAACCCAAACGAGGTGAGTTTGGCAAGTAAACACTTATGCCAAACTTGGTCAAATGCCTTTGAGATATCTAAAGCGACTACAACTGTTTCACCGGACTGCTCTACTGTATTGTTCCAAACTTGGGTCACATATGAAAGAAGATCGCCTGTTGAACGACTTTGCCTAAACCCATATTGGTGGTCACTAAGGAGTTTGTTAGTTTCAAGGAACGTGAGCAGTTGCTGATTGATGGCTTTTTCCATGATTTTAGACAAAATGGAAGTGATGGCAATTGGTCTGTAATTTGAGGGATCGGTCTTATCACCTTTTTTGGGAATAGGTTGAACATTTGCTAACTTCCATGATGAAGGGAATTCCCCAGAAGATATAGAGATCGTATAGAGCTTAGATAGGACTGGTACTAGTTCGGGGAACATTTCTTTAAGACAATAGCTGGGATACCGTCTGGGCCAGTCGCCTTATTGAGATCAAGCCTACTGATGATCGATTCCAAGAGCTTGTACCGAAAATGAATTGGTTTCATAGCGTATGAAGAAGAGTTGACTAGGGGCACATCTTTTCCAGAATCATTGAGACACGAGTTTGATGCAAACAAATCCACAAAAACGTTGGCTTTGTCTACAGAATCAGCAACTACCGATCCGTCAATAGATGTCAGGGGAAATGAAGATGTTCGAAAGTTTTTACTAATGGCTTTTGCTAAAGACCAAAATTTACGACTGCCTAAAGGAGATGTAGCTAGTTCATTGCATTTTCGTTGTTCGAACAACTTTTTAGTTTTAGTGATGACACTTTTGCAGATATTTCTAGCACCAACGTATTCTACATGACTGTCAACCGATTTATTAGATTACCATTTAATGTAACATTTATTTTTTAAAGATATTGCATCAGAACAAGCCTTATTGAACCAGGGTTGGGAACGTGAATGACCTACACGGTACTGTTTTTTCGGAATGTATAACTCCATTCCATGAGGATGACTTCAGATACTGAAAGAGCGATGTCCGAAGAAGAGGACGACTTAAAACAATATTCACGCCATGGAAAGGTTGCAAAGAAATCCCGTAAATCACTCCATCGAGCTGTCTTAAAACACCACAAGGTTCTATCGGTTTTCCGAACAACAGTGGAATTAGGTACAGTAGAAATGATTTTATTAGACAATGGTCGGAAAGACCTAAAGGCGAAAGAACGGAAGTTTTATAAACAAGAGGGTTTGATGTAAGAAAGAGATCTAGAAGATGTGGAGTATGGTTAGGGTTATCAGGGATTCTTGTGGGTTCAGCAATCATTTGTGAGAGATCACATGAAATAGCAAATGTTTCTCCACTATGACCAGCGGGGTTTTGTAGTAGATGAAAATTGAAGCCAACTAGAATTATGAACATTGAAATCGCCTACAAATGAAATATCGCAAGATGGAAACTGAGACAGGAGATAGTCAACTTTCATACTAAGGTAATCGAAGAAGTCTTGAAAGTTGCTGTCATTAGGAAACCTATAAATGCAACAGTAGAATTTCACAAAATTAGGACCAGAATGTTTAAACCAAATCACGTCAAAATTTTTATTTTCTAAGGAAGAAACCCTCTTGCAAGCAATTCTGTCCTTGATGTACGAACATACGCCTCCTTTATATCGAAAGTTAGAGTGAAGATGGTATTGAGGAAATTGCAAGTCGGGTGACTCGGAGCTTTCAGAGGAGACTTGTGTTTCAGATAGAAACAATATATCAGGTTGTAATTGTTCAAGATGTTGGTGAATAGCATTAAGATTAGACCTGATACCGCGGATGTTGCAGTAGTGAATCAAAAAGTTGATACTTTCGATGACCGAGGTCGCTTGGGCCCTGCCCTCCCGGACATCCGAGTGGGGCAGGATTTTACGTCCGGAATTTATAACCCTAGAAACCACAACCATCTTATTTTTTAATTTGGGACTTTTAATCCGATAGGAAGACAGTGAGGGGAGAAGGAAGAATAAGGATGAGAATAGATTAAGGATGATGGAAAAGGTAACCGGCAGCCCTTACCGAGCTCAGAAAATCGGAGACCCAATATTAAGGAGCCCATGGTAAGGGTGGTGGTACCTCCCCGGCTGGCATGGAGTATACATGCCTACCACCTATTTAATTTAATTAAAGGAAATTAGACCCATCAAGGAGATACTGTATATCAAGACTCCAAATTTCGCATGGGCACAGTTACACGGTGTTCGAATTACATGTGCCTTTTAATATGAGTTACGGAAAACATCTGCACGCAGAGGGTCGACAACTGTTACTTAACGTGTACGATTACTTTTGTGAAGAGAAGGAGAATAATGGAGCATTGATATGTGTGAAATCTGTTCAAGAGAGAACGGTGGCTGCGATGGGAGTCAGCCAGAAAACGGTTTCTAATGTAGTCGCCTTGCGAAGTAGAGGAGAAGATTGGCAACCTCAAAAAAGAAGATGATTGTAGCCGAAATCCGAAAACCTACCACAACATGTCAAACGTAGTATTAAGGAAATTATTTATGGCATGTATGCTCGAAAAGATCACGTAACATAAAAAAAGCTACGTGACATTATAGGAAGAGAGTTATGCACCGATGTGTCTATAACGATTCTTTGGAAAGTAGTGACGTAGTTAGGTTTTAAGTACAAGAAAACATGCAACAGAAAAGTGCTGTGTGAGCAGACCCATGTCGTCACTCAAAGAAATTGCTTTTTACGAGCATTTCTTAAAAATATTAATTCATGTTATCCTAAACCATGTGTCTACTTAGATGAAACATGGATAATGAGCAAAGACGCATATCGAATATCTTGGCAAGATGGTAGCAGCAGGACTTTAATGCAATCTACCAAAATATTTTACAGCAAGACGTACGTGATAGTCCACGCTGGAACGGAAGAGGGGTTTATCCCGGATGCAGGTTTATGTTTCGGTACCTCCAACAAATCACTTGACTATCATGATTGTATGAATGCGGAGCTCTTTGAAAAGTGGTTGGAGGACAAAGTTTTAAAGCAATTAGAGCAACCATCTACAATTGTTATGGATAATGATCCATACCACAGCAGAACGCTTGATAAACATCCTTCTTCGACCTCGAAAAAGGAAGACATTGCTCAATGGTTGAAGAACAAAGCAATTGATTTTGAACAACGGTTATTAAAAGTTGATTTATTGAATTTGGCAAGGCAAAACAAAAAAGACAAAAAATATGCTGTCGATAAGCTAATTGCATCCTACAGACATGAAGTACATCGCCTTCCGCCATACCATTGCCACTTTAACCCTATAGAAATGATATGGTCTATTTCGAAAACTTTATATGATAAGAATATCGCTAAAACGTCGGGAAAAGAGGATGAAGTGCTAACTACATGGAACCTTGCATTACATAATGTACTCAGGAAATGTGGAAGAAGAGTGTTCAACACACTAATAGGTTGATAAAAGAAGATTTTTAAGCAGAACGAGGTATAGATGAAGTAAGACCATTAATTATAACTGATTGTCAAGACAGCGAAGAGGAGGAGGTCGATAGTACGAACTACAGTTTCGATTCGGAAGAGGATGTATTTTAAATTAAAATTTATTATTTGTAGTAATTGTAAGCCATTAAAATAAAATGTAGAAGAAATTTTTGTAATTTTAAATTGACGTTATTCAACAAACGTGTTATATAACGTATTATAGAACTTCTTCCTTATTGAATTCTTTACATAGTGTCCCCTTGATGGGCCTAATCTCCTTTAATTAGGGAATTATCTAAACAGAACAGAACAAGTAAGATTAATTCCTTAGTGATGTCCACTTTCCAATATAAAAATCTTATTAAATAGTGCATTTTAATAAATAACTAATGAATATGTCATTAGTGATATGTATACTTTATTATTTGTAGTAATTGTTTGCCATTAAAATAAAATGTAGAAAGAATGTTTGTAATTTTAAATTGACGTTATTCAACAAACGTATTATATATTAAATACGAAAAAATTTTTGTAGAACTTCTGCTTGTTGGTCTGGGTTTATGCAAGTAAGCAAGGAGTGGAAAGAAAATTTCATCATAATGCTGTAGTCATAAATACTACTTTCGCTTGAAACGTTTGTATATGACACTAATTCTTATTATTTGCAAGTTAGACCCATTTTACCATTGGCTACAGCAATTTGAAGGAGTTCCCTGTCCGTAGTAATTAAAAAAGAATACATTTTCTTAATTGTCTTAGGAATTTCATTTGTAGCGAATCGTAAAAACCCAAAAAGCTTGTATATTACCTTTGGAAGGGCAAAATTTACTGTGAAGTAGTTTATTTCTTTGCGACGTGTTTGCGAAGCAAGTTAAACATGAAAATAAACGAAAATCAAAAGAAGTTTTGGTCGATTATTTTACAAAAAAATCAACAATTATTAAGTGATAAATTTACGGCATCTTTTACTCAAAAAGATGCTGTAGAAATGTAGAAAGGGCTAGCCGAAAGTTTGAACAGTATGCCGGGAGCTCAAAAGCATGGATGAGTTGGAGAAAGGTAATTTACTTATTTCATTTAGTGCAATAAATAAAGTTTAACAAATATTTTACTGTTTAGACATGGCAAGATATGAGAAGCTGAACTCAAAGGAATGCTACTGGTGGGGGACCTCCTGAAGAAGTGCTGATAAGAATATTAGATGAGGCAATATTAAATATTATAAAACCAGTATTGGTACATGGGCACTCTGCATCGGAATTTAGTGTGGACTTTCAGTTCGAGGCGAAAACAGATGCACGGAATCCACTGTGGAATTTTAATTTGATGTTGATACAAATACATCAGTAATTGATAAGAAGTATCATATAAACAATGACCATTATTACCAAATAATTTTGTAATTTGATAATTTTTTAATACATACATTGAAATTACAGCAGGACCATCAACAGAAATTACTTCCATACCTTGTACTCCTTCAATCAGACTCCACAAAAGACCACTTCGAAAGCTACCAAGACTTATAGCTCCTCAAGCTGCAGTGAATGGCTATACTACTTCGTTAGAGCAAAAATTTAAAATGAAATAATATTATAATAGAAAATTATCGCTACTTGAAAGAACGGTTCAAGCTCACGATCATCAGCTGCTACAATTAGTATTAGAGATACAATATATAATTTAATATAAGCTGTAAAATAGTTTAACTATAACTTATTAATGTGCATACAATTTCTGTTTAATAAAATTATTTTTCTAAGCATTTTTAGATATGCCTTTAAATAACTAAATAAACGCACACGGACACACAAACACACGGACACATGGGCACACGGATACACGCACATACGGACACTCGGACACGACACACGGATACACGGGTACACGCACACATGACCATACGGACACACGCACATACGGACACACAGACACAGCGACACACAGACAGATAGTCACACAGACACACAGACATACATACACAGCCGCAGGCGGGAGCGCATGCAGACGCACGCACACATCCATTCACACGCACGCACGCATTCACACACACACACACACACACACACACACACAGACACACACACACACACACACACATCTACACAGATACACACATACCTACACACACATACACCCACACGCATACACACAGACACTCAAACAGACGCAGACAATACAGATGCAGGCGCAGGCGGAAGCGCACGCAGACGCACGCACGCAGCCACACACGCACACATTCATTCACACGCACGCATGTATGCATTCACACACACACACACACACACACACACACACACACACACACACACCACATACACACATTCCCACACACACACACACACACACCATGCACATACCCAAACACACACGTACGCAAGCATGTACGTATACACGTACGTACGCACGCACATACCTACCCACCCACCCAGCCACCCACGTACACACGCACACACTCTCCCACGCACACACGCTCCCAGGTACACACGCATCTACGCACACGCACGCACGCACACACGTACACGCACACACGCACACGCGCACACACGTACATACACACCCGCATACACACATGCACACACGAACGTGCGCGCACACACGCACTCACACATACACACGCTCAGGCACAAATGCCGACGCAGACGCACGCACAGGCGCTCGTACGCACGCACTCACTTACACACTCACGCCACACGCACATACACGCACGCACACACGTATGCACACACACGTTTTTACGCATACACATACCAACACTCACGCACACACACACACACCCAACCACGTATGCACAATACTCGCGAGCCCACACGCGTATACACGCACATACGGACACACGTGCACGCCCACGTACGGACGCATGCACGTACACACGCAACCACCTACTCACCCACTCCACTTACTTTCCACCCACCCACGTACACACGCACGCGACCGCTCCCACCCACCCATTAAGAAATTATTTAGTTATATTTTAGTACTTTTCAACGCAAAAATGTTTTTAATTCATCCCTATGCAAGTACACGCCCACGTACGTACGCACATACGTACACACGCACTCATGCACAGCCACACACACGCACACGCGCACACACGTACATACACACACGCATACACACACGCACACACGAACGTGCGCGCACACACGCCTACACGCACACACGCACACGCTCAGGCACAAATGCAGACGCAGACGCACGCACAGGCGCTCGTACGCACGCACTCACTTACACACTCACGCCACACGCACATACACGCACGCACACACGTATGCACACACACGTTTTTACGCATACACATACCAACACTCACGCACACACACACACACACACACCCCAACCACGTATGCACAATACTCGCGATCCCACACGCGTATACACGCACATACGGACACACGTGCGCACATACGCTCGCGCACACGTACCCACTGACACACGCACCTACGCATTAACACATGCAAGTACACGCCCACGTACGGACGCATGCACGTACACACGCAACCACCTACTCACCCACTCCATTGCTTTCCACCCACCCACGTACACACGCACGCGCCCGCTCCCACCCACCCATTAAGAAATTATTTAGTTATATTTTAGTACTTTTCAATGCAAAAATGTTTTTAATCCATCCCTATGCAAGTACACGCCCACGTACGTACGCACACACGCACATACGTACACACGCACTCATGCACAGACACACACACGCGCACACACACGCATACACGCACACACGCACATTCGCACACACGCACGCGCGCGCACACGCTCACACGTACTCACACACACACACGCACAGGCAGAAATGCAGACGCAGACGCACGCACAGACGCTCGTACGCACCCACTCACTTACGCACTCACACCACACCCACACACACGCACGCACACACGTATGCAGATACACGTTCTTACGCATACACACACACACCACACACACTCACGCTCATACGCACACAAGCAACCACGTACGCACAATACTCACGATCCCACACGCGTATACACGCACCCAGGGTTGCGCATACGCTCGCGCACACGTACGCACTGACACACACGCACCTACGCACTGACGGATGCAAGTACACGCCCTCGTACGTACGTATGCACGTACACACGCAACCACCTACTCACCCACTCCACTTGCTTTCCACCCACCCACGTGCACACGCACGCGCGCTCCCACCCAACCATTAAGAAATTATTTAGTTATATTTTAGTACTTTTCAATGCAAAAATGTTTTAATCCATTGCCACAATTTGCATATTGATAAAAAAATCACTGTTAAAAAGGTTATTGGTGAACTTGAATTCAATATCTTTTCAGTGGTACGTACCTATATACTTAACCATATCATTTAGTTTTTCGAAGTAAGAAAACTTAAAACGCTATTAGTGTGAAATTGGCGCGACCCAAAGTTGTATTTGAAGTGGATGTTTTAACTTGTTGGAGTTAAGATACCGCTGTTTTGTTTTAAACGATGCATTCAGGTTTTAAAATAATCAACATAAAAGCTATTAGTGTGAAGTTGGTTCCACCCACAGTGCTATTTGTAGTTAATTCTTTTTCAATAATTCCTGGTAGGGATACTATTGGTGGCTTATTATTGCATTTGACATTATGTTATTATGTTAATACTGGTCGGGGCCTAAAAATTCTTAAACATGTCCTTATGCTTTTTAAAATAATCGACAATAAACACTATTAGGGTGAAGTTGGATTTGTCCAGAATTGCAATTAATAACGAAAGGGAATTAAGTGTTGATTTAAAATTAGTTCCGCTCACAATGCTTCTTTAGTGCCAAAAACTTTAAACGTTGTGGGGTTACAAGATAACAAACAAAAACCGCTATTAAATTGAAGTCTTCCTGCTTATTACGTGCATTTAAATTAGATCTTTCTTTAATTGGTGTGTTGAGTGCAATTCAGATTTTCAAGAAAACTAGTGTGACACACAAATAATCAATAAATAAAGCTTTCTAACGTAATTACTTTTCACTTAAATTAAACATAAAAAATAGTGACGTTAATACAATGATGTAGTTTCAAATAAAACAAAAATTTAATATGTGAGTTACCGAGAGGGATACGTACCCGCTATCGTATGTTTCGTCAATTCTATACCGTTCACGTGACTCAATATATATATATATATATATATATATATATATATATATATATATATATATATATATATATATATATATATATATATATATATATATATATATATATATATATATATATATATATATATATATATATATATATCGCCGCTAGACATTAATTCAGCTTATTGGCAAATACAGATGGCTGAAGATTCAAAACAATGTACCGCCTTTACCGTACCCAACAGGGGTTTGTTTCAATGTAAACGCTTACCGTTTGGTCTCGCTAACGCACCCGCCAGTTGGCAAAGGTTCATACATCGTATTTTAGGGCCAGAATTAGAACCTTACGTTTTCGTATATCTTGACGACACCATTATTTGTACACCCACTTTCGAAAAGCATATTGAAGTTTTACAGAAAGTTTTTCGCCGTTTTTCATAGACAGGTCTTACGTTGGGTAGAGATAAATGTACGTTCTATCAATCCAACTCAGATATTTAGGATATGTCGTTAACGCTGATGGACTATCGGTTCACCCACAAAAGGTCAGCGATATTTTAAAGATACCGACGCCAAAAAGCCCAACCGAAGTGAAACGACTGATCGGCATAACGAGTTTTATATAAAATTTTTCAACAATTATTGCGCCTTTGACTAAATTATTGAAGAAATTTGTAAAATTTATTTGGGATGAATATTGTGAAAAAGCTTTCGAAATTATTAAAGATTGTTTAGTTTCCGCACCTATACTATCGTGCCCAGATTTGTCTTTACAGTTTACAGCTCAGACAGATGTTTCAGATTTTGGAATTGGTTCAGTACTAACGCAGACGATTGATGGAGAGGAACGTGTCCTTTGTTATAACAACAGATCGTAGACGAGGAATAAGAGGAAGTTTTTGACTACCGAAAAGGAGTGTTTAGCCGTACCTTGATCAGTAGAGAAGTTACGTCTATATTTGGAGGGAGCACAATTTACCGCTACTACCGATCATGCATCTTTAGTTTGGCTTCATAATCTAAAGGAACCACGGGACGATTCACCGGAAAGGAAAAGATCATGTCGTATCGGACACTTTAACGCGCTCCGTGCCAATTATTGACGCACTTGAAGTAGAGGACCCGATCATGACTTACCAAACGAGACTACAGTAGAGGAGGAGGAAAAGGAAGATACGAACTTCGAAGGGAGTGATAAGTGGATCGACAAGATGAAGAGGAATATCACAGCAAGACCGATTGCGTATGCACAATGGAGAATAGAGAACGAGAAGTTGTTGAAGCATGTGAGGTGTAGTTATCCGAGATTGAGAGACAACGAAGCACAGAGGCGTGTATTAGTACCGAAGGGGGACCGTTCCTAAATTCTTTCGCAATATCACGACAATCCTAAAGCAGGAGATGCAGGTATATTTAAGACGAGCTGATTTTCCGACTATCCTATTGGCCAAAATTAAAGGCAGATGTCGTACGTTATATGTGTCATTGGAATACGTGTATTAAGCATAAACCCAAACAGAAGAAGACAGCTGAACTTAGGGCGCAAAATCCCGTTATCGAAAAGCCTTGGCAAATGATTTCCTCGGATATTGTAGGACCGTTACAGAGATCCTCTAGAACATGTTCATACGTTTTAGTAGTTGCCGATTGTTTTCCAAAATTTGTACTTTTCTTTCCGTTACGTGCCGATACCGCCGCGATTGTAATTAAGAGTATCGAGGAGAACATTTTACTTATGTTTGGAGTACCGCTATATATCTTATGTGACAATGGGTCACAATTCAGGAGTAAAGTCACCCTCAGGCGAATCCTTCTGAACGTGTTAATAGAGCTATGAATGAATGAATACATTGAATACAACCAACGTAATTGAGATAAGTATCTAGCACAAGTGGCATGTGCCATCCGTACAGCGACTCATCAGGTTGCGGGACTGACGCCCTTTGGACGAGAAATGATTTTGGACGTTTCGCAGCATGGTGTACCGACGAACGATACCGATTTAGTTAATGTAATTTTTTCCGACCGAACGCCGTTAGTAGAGAGGGATAAAGTTTTTCACGAGGTTCATTGTGTCTCGCTACTTTGCCGCGAAACTAGCGCCAAAATTTTAGGGTCTTACTATATTAAGAGGAAAGTTTCGTTCCAAACTTATAAACTTTTGGATGTTTCGGGTATTTCCAAGGGAGTGTGGCATACGAAGGACTAGAAGTCAAGCCCAGGTTACGATTAAGATCTTTCCAACATTTTCTCTATGTAGGGACGGAGTAAGAATTTTCCTACAGCAGACGCCACTGGTTGTCGTAAGAGGCGACTAACCAAAGGGTGTGGGAGTTAGAGAAAGTATGTTTGGTCATGAGATGACGATTGTGGAATAACGCAAAGCCTGGGTATCGTGAAGGGCGGTGTGGCTTCTTTCGCCCTCTCCGGACGAGATATACTGATCTAGCTTGCCACGGGGTGGTGGATTTGAGTAGTTGTGGACCAGGTGGGCGGTATAACCTCTCACGTTTTGTGGCTTTTAGGGTAATATCGTCGTATCGTGTGCCTTGTTGCACAATTTTCCTTTTGGTTCAGAATGTTTATCACCAGTTGCTCGGAGCTCATATCGGTTGTGTCTGTACCGTACCGTTGGTTTTACCATGTCGTGCTTTCTTTGATCCTTGTAGGATCGTTTCGATTAGTCGATTAGTTGGAGAGTTGATCTCGATTTTTTTCGTTTACCTGATCTTGACATTATTGCACCGAACGTGACTGTGGGTGTTTTTTTCTTTGGAGTACCCAGGGGGCTGGATTTGAGATCACCAGGGGAGGCTTTTGGAACCGCCCTCTCTCAGCCTCGAATCCCACGAATTAGAAGTAGTTAAGGGAGTAGGATTCGTTAGGAGTTTTGATGGAGTGACTTGACTCTGAGGAGTCAAATCCTCTATTGTTTATGTATACGCTTTGTTAAAAACATACAGGTTTCGCATCTTGTATCGATCCAGGGTTCCACACCCGCTGACCGGTCAAGGGTAAGGTGGTATTTCCGTTTGTGTAATGTAGCTTCATTTTATTTTTTTACCGGATTACTCATCTGTTCCTCTGATGGTGGTTCGCTTCACGAGCCCCACGAGTTTAAAGTTTTGCATAACTTTATTTAAGGTTGGGCCCTATAGTCTCAACCAGTGTTGTGTACGGGCGGTAGAACGCCACTAGCGTTTTTATGGTGTCGGGAGGGGTCTTTCTTGATCGGCACCACCGCATTTTCGTACTTCTTCGTACACCCTGCTTAAGGTAGGTTTATTGGTTGAGTTTCTATCGTGACGATCGTTGATGTCGACGTGTAAATAGTAATAAGAGTGATAAATTCATTCGTTAGGCTGTTTTGTTCTTAGGTTAGTTTTGTTCCTTTACGATTAGTTCCGTCCTTGTACTTAGTTCGAAATGGTAAATGTAAAATTTAAAAATGATTCGCATGTTGCTATTGATCTATCGTCCAGTCCCTTTACTAGTTTGTTGAGAAGTATTATTACGTGTAAATGATAAATATGTAGTTTAATTAACGTATCTTTTGTTTTTAGACTTTGTAAGATTAAGGAGAAATAGATTGTGGTGATGGCTGAACGCTTTTAATAACCTTTTATATCCGCAAAATGCATAGAATAAATACTACCAATTAATCTTTTCTTATACTGAAGAACAAATATAAATCCGACTTTCGTCGATGGATGATATAAATCCAGAAATTATTTTACTCTTCTAGGTATTAAAGCATGGCTTGCACCACTTTGAACAGGAAGAAGAAACGTTCTTTTTAAGAACTCACTCAATAACATTCATTGTTACCAACTGTAACCAGTGGTTCCAAATTCTAAAAATGTGTGTTAAGTAAGAGTGGCCATCAACAATGTTGAATATTAAATAATTTACTTTAGAAAAATAACATAATGAGAACAACGTTAAATAAGAAGATAATGGGAACAGCAGTGAACAAATGCTTAAATAATGTAACATCCGAAATAATGGATGTTACATTATTAATTTTAGTTAGGAAGAGTTAGTTCAGACCTTGCGTATACACGCTATCGGGCGACGTTAGGGCAATCTCGCAAAAGAACGTTCACCAGCTCCTAATGATCGAACCTTCGTTGAAAAGGGATAGTTTTATCCCCGATAAGTCCATGCTGGGATCTGTGAACTGTTCACCCATCACGAGAATAAACTATCGTAATGATTTTGTGTACTTATTCCAAGGAAATGAAATGTGTTTTAACCAAGTGCATTCATAATCCTCTGGAGAAGCTATCGCTTTTATTTGCGGAATAAATAAAGTTTTCGTATAACGTTAACGACATATAATAATAATTAAGCGGTTCTGAACGCAACGCATCTTAGTATTTGTAAATAAAGTGTAAATGTGTAGACTGTAGTATATCGTACAACCAAGTTGGGTGATAAGCGACCATACCTTAGCTTTCTCACTCGACGATCCGGCACCCTTTACGACGGAATTGCGAGCGTAGCCACCACAATTAATATCTTATTTTCGCCATCATCGAAGTGAACCTCCAAAAGTCAACCTCACGGTTAACACCAAGTGTTTCGTATAACATATGGGGAAGTGAACCTGAATTAAAGGTAAACCTTATTGTGCATTTACTGTTTTATCTTTTTTATGGCCGACGAACAATAATAAAATATCTGTGTATTTTTTTTCATTTGTGTATTTTATATATTATTTACATAAGAATACGATTCTTGTGGGTCAATTGTTAATTATTGGAAGGTAATCTTGTTTATGGCAACCGTATTCAATCTTCCGAATTTACCACATTGCGTGAGCGTGTGCGTGTGGGTGTGCATGTGCGCGTGTGTGTGCGTGTGCGTATGCTTGTGGGTGTGCGTGTATGTGTGTATGGATGTATGCTCGTATCCACTATAACTCCAGAACGAGAATACCTACCTACTTAAAATTTTGTATTTAAGCTTTTTTTTATTTAATTTTGAGCTGATTAGATTTTGGGAGAAATCCAGCGGCGGAGGGGGGGTTTATTAGGGGTAGTTTTTGGTTTTTATTAAATATTTCTAAAACAGCAGCATATTTCAAAGATATAAAAGTACCTGAATATAGACCTTAAACATATCGATTAATTATGTTCTATGCAATTTTTTCAAATGACGCGTAATTTAGATGTAAAGCCATTCCTAAGGTAGAACTCAATTTTTTCATTATCTGAATAAGGATTCATTTTATAAGAAAAAGTGTAGACGTATTTTTTAAAGAAAATTTAATTTTACATAAATTTCCTTGATAAACTTTTTTAATGTAAAAATTAAGTTCTAACGTCATTCTAACATAGATTAGTTTTTGTTTTTACAATGTTGCCTGTTTTCGTTATGAACGTATAAAAAAGAGGTTACATAGAAAAATTGAAATTAAAATTATTTCATTTCTTTTAATTTAAGTTAGCGTTTTCGGTGTTTATTTGAGAAAGTAAGGTAGTTACGCTCGATAACGAATAAAATAATTAATTCTTATAACGTGGTATTCAAAATTTGTTGCAGTAAGGAATTCTTTTTTTTTTGATCTAGTAACCTTTTCTCAGAAGAATTAAAATCAAATGATTTAGTCGAACCTGATTGTCTATTCATTAAAATTTTGAAACCATTGATGTTAGAGATTGCTTGTTGATCAATAATTGAATTTACCTGGGTAGTAACTAAATAAAATATGTAGCGTTGTTTGCTTTGGATTTGAGTACATTTAATAGTGATCTGATTAATATTTTTTTAAATCTGGTTGCAGGTTAGAGTAATGTGAATGCAATATTTATTTTTCTTGAGATACAAGTTTCATTCAAATTCAAACAGATTAAGTAACGTAAGGACAAGCATTGATTTAGTTTGAGTAACAATCGTTTCTTTATTAGTGCGGCACGCAAGTAGTTTACAAAGCGTGCGAGAATGTTTGTAGTCTTTCAGGTGTGTATTTAGGCAAGCTATGAACTTACGTGATTAGGAAAAACAGTTCCTATTTCGACTTTTCAAACACGCTGGTGCCTCATTCCGGTTTTTATGACGACTTCAACTCCTATTTTGCCTTATGCATGGGATATTATTTAATGTTGTGCAAAATTAATTAACATCTCACCCACACCCGACCGCTGGCTAGTGTGCAAAAACTGAGTTTATCTGTTATCCCGTTTTACTACCCGTTTGTTCCGTAACAAGCTGGAATCACATTTAAAAAACAATGGTTCGTTAACCTAAAGTTACGTATTATAAAATCACTAACCTCGAAATAACAATGGCTACATTAATTTCTCGTCCAAGTTAAATCATTTAATATACCTAATAGGCGGCGATACTAGCTAGTCTCAGTACTGGCCTTTACGAAAATTATCGTAAATCTGACTGATATGCCAAGGCAACAAATGATTATAACAAATAAATACGCTTGTATTTAAAATTGAAACGATAAAAAAAGCCAGAAGTTAATCTCCAAAAGCCAGCGTATTCAACCGTTTGTACATACAACAAAAAAATTAAATACACACAAGAATTTATTAAACTTTGTCAACCACAAAAAAACAAGCACTTAAAGTACTAAATCGCGGTTGATTTCTACTTCAATTGGTTGTACGGTACACTACAGTTTATATTTACACGTTATTTGTTAACTTGATTATACTATATACAAGTTCTGCTTGATACTTATTATTCTTCTTTAACTATGCACAAAAGCCTAATTTTTATCGCGAGTTATTCGTCACAGGTGAACTGTGAAATTAAAGTCTGGAAATCTAGGAACGAACGTTTGGTTTCTTCCGCATAAAAGCGATAACTACTCCAGAGAACAGAGAAAGCACTAGGTAAAAATAACACTTTCTTGGATTTTCGACAAAGTCCCTTTGGACAAACCCCACTCAACGATAAATCAATCTCGTGATGGTTGAACGACTTAATATGATTCATTCGAGGGGTGGATGACGCGCCTACTAACGGAAGTTCTTTCAACACGGGTTATGGATAAAGTCGTTCCGCAGTCCTCACTCGCTGCCGTAACGATAACCTTTTAACGCCTCTGCGTCTATACTAGCTTTGACTCTCGTGAAAAAGTAATTTGTCGCCACATTGGTTTTTTATATCCCTACTATTAATTAGCCAATCATAAAAAGTTTACTTAAATTTTTTGAATACGCGCCTACACGATTCGAAAACCGTCGGAAAAATTGCATCACCAAAAAATACACTTCATAACCGCGGGTCTTATTTATGTAACCGATATCCTGTAAATTAAAGCATTTCTTGACCCTTAATGCCTCGTACTTAAAGCTAAACTCTTTGTTTAAACCCAAAATTCTTATCGAAATACTCTGACAAATCGTCGCCTCCAACGTTTCAACGAAATGCGAAACATGTTTTCTACATTGAATTTAAATACAAAGTAACAATTTACGCTCAATTTAATTTTATCAAACGTAATTTCCTTCAACAAACGAAAACTTCTAAAACTTACAATAAGGCAAATAACTATTATTTACAAAGAACTATCTAATTCTTCCTCTCAAAGTAGAAAAAGGGTTTCATTAATAATCTTAATTTAAACTTCACTCTGAATTTGATAAACAGCCGAAACTTTTTTTTTGTTTTTGGTTAGAAGAAAAGGATTCTACTTGCGATTACTATTTATAGAAATTTCGAAGCGTTATCAAGTTCAATTGCATGAAGTTATACTACATTTCAGATGTACGATACTAACAAATAATTTATAATTTCGAACTAAACGGCAAATATGTGATAAAATTACGGCCACGTGACAAAATCTATATGTGTTTGCTCACAACTTTGCAATGCCTAACCATTTAGTAATGCTTGTTTGTATTTCGTCAAACACAACATGTCTTTGTTTTAGCCATGAAAACTTTTGCTTCACTAAGTGGAAAATTTTTAATGAATAATTATTTACAAAAATTTATAGAGTTGAGTGGAAGTACAGTAAAACCCGAAATTTCAAGTATCATTTTTGGAGTAGTACAAGTACCTTCAAGTAAGTTGTAACTAATATATAACACTTTTTATTTTTAACACACGATTTTAGCACTTCTAGCATCACTTTTGGTAGATAAAGTAGGCCGCAAACCTCTGATGATCATATCGTCAACTGGATGTGCTATAAACATGATAGCAGAAGGAGTATATTTTTACCTTTACTATAAAACGAATGTAAAACTCGACAAAGTATCCTGGTTGCCAACTACAAGTTTAACATTATATTTATTATTTGTTACTTTTGGAATGCTTAATTTACCCGAAGTGATAATGGGAGAAACGCTGACCATAAATATGAAGAGTGCAACAATTGCGTGCCTGACATTTTATGGATCATTGCTAGAATTTTTTATTTCAAAGTTTTTTTATCCGGCAGCTATAGAATGGGGATTGTATACAGTATTTTGGATGTTTGGTATTGCTTGTATATTAGCAGCTTTCTTTGGATTTTTTGGACTTCCAGAAACTAAAAGAAAATCATTTTTAGAAATTCAAAATAAATTAAGCAAGAATAAAGTAACAGTGCAGAGTAAATCTGATGAAGGTGTAATTACATAAGTTTTTGTTATCTTAAGATGTTGATTACATGATTATAACGAAAGTATATTGCATTATTTGATAATCAATAGACTTTAATAATAACTGCAACTGTGCTTCAATATGAATTTTTTTTAAATTGAGAATGCCGAAATTGCAGAAATCTATACACATTTGCACTTCTGAAGAACTGTTGCATTTGATTTTATTCTTTTATAAAAATTCTTCATTACCTTTTCAACACATCTTGGTGAAGCAATTTTTGAAAATTCGTTTCACGTTCAATACACACTGTGTCGCATAAGCTTAATCAATTACGCGGGTTGCCGACTAAACTAACCGAA
Organism: Vesta saturnalis; assembly: GCA_036346205.1. NCBI lineage: Eukaryota > Metazoa > Arthropoda > Insecta > Coleoptera > Lampyridae > Vesta > Vesta saturnalis. Next base: position 581,381 of record JARFJB010001857.1, on the reverse strand, counting down.
GAGGTCGTGGCTTTTAGTAAAATACAAAATATTTGAAATGTTGCTAAAAAATTCACACTTACTCTAAAATCAATCTCAAAATCGATAATATGCGTCATGCGATCGGCATTTTTAGGTAAAAGGTCTTTAGGTAGATGTTAAAAATCCTAAAAGGTTTCATAAAGCAAGTTAAGTGACCACTTACTATCCCACTCTCAAACTCAAAAATCATATTATTCATTTTAAATTTCAAAAAGCACGTTGTTTTTTAATGCACCTATTAAATAGATTTCAAACTAAAATAATGGATAGATAAACAACCATTAAATAAATAAATAAATAAATAAATGCTACTTTTATTTATGTATTTAATGAAAATTAATAATAATTTTAACCGTTAAATAAGTTTTGCAAACATAAAAGTTGAAAAATATTAAGGTTTGTATCAATAATTAAATTTGTGAAATACAATCACTTAAGCTTTTCCTTTCACCCTAATTCCATATAAACGTTTATTGTTACCAAAATTAGCCAAATGATATCAATCATATTTTGAAAACGCGCTAAAGGGCATAAACAGATATTAATTCTACAATCCTTATATGAAATAAGCTGTTTCAAAAGCATCAATTAATTTATTACTAAGCTTTGGCATTTTCACCAACACTGAAATAATTTATCAATATTATTATTATCATTATTATTAACACTGGGGTGGTACTTTTGAAGTCCATACGCCGCGACCGTAGGTTTAGTCTAACCTCCAAAAGTCCTGCTTCTTTCATGAAGTCCAGGATCTTCGAGGTTGTATTTTGTTTACTTCTTCTTGTGTAATCTTTTCCTTTCCAAGAGGAAGATTTCGTACCATCGAGAAAGCTTCACAATGGCAGACGACGAGGAGAGGTGTTTTGTCGGCTTCACCACAACTTCTACATAACGGCCTGTCTGACAGTCCATTACGTGCATATGCTTTATCAACACTAATTACAACGGTGCAATAGTTCGTTATAATTGAGAATGTGATTCCAATCCTTAACCTTACTTGAAACTATTGTAACCTCATAAATACCTTCCACTTTGCTAAAAAAATATTAAATTGCATTACAAATTTACCTTTAATGTAAATGATTGGCAAAACAACTCTTGATCTAGCTGAAGAATTTAATGGACAGATTGTCTTAGTCGGTGTATCTCTAGCTATCCTAGTTTCAAATGTACCATGATCAATTTAAATCAATATTAATAAGTACTTTTACAACACTACGCAATAAAATATGTACTATTAAGTTTAAAAATTCACATTTAGGATAAGTCCTCTGAAAAGAAATTGCTTCATTTTAAATAGTCACTTCAATAAAGAAAATAATTGCAACAAACTTAATGCATGTATTTAAAAACTATATCACAAGTCTGATTTCTTAGAACTAAAAATCTTAAATCTTCTAGCTACCTGTGTCAAATAGTGTACAACGTACATAGGTGATTGTGGATGAATACGGAATCAAATATTTTTTCATCCACTTAATACTTAAAATGTCACTAACCTATACTTTAGTTGAGTATTTCCAAAACCTATCAATCATGAAAGTTTATTTTGCGAAATATTTATAGGACAACTTGCTTTATAAAGTTCATTCTTCATATGCAGACCTTAGTAGTACGGTATTATTGAGGATTAAAATTTAATTTCAATTTTTTTCTCTTATCTACGAAATCATGAACATGTCAGTACGTTAAATATGTTTGCGTTACACTATAGTTACTTAGCAGTAACGATTTCTTTTAACAAAACTGTCGCAGACAGCATTTTTATGAATTCGATTACTTTCCGACGATCACTTTTTAAGAACTGCGCGTAACGTTTATTTATTTCATACCACATAGGTTACGTAGTTTTAAAACCAAGCCACTTCACGATATATTATGACAATTCGCGTTAGGCCAAAATTACTCTTATCATCGACCGTACTCAATATTGCACATAGGTTCACGTCGTAATTACTTAAAAATAGTCTGAAAACTGACTATCCCAACCATATAATGTGGATAGGTCCACCCGATTCAATCCTAAACTGTGTGTACCCTACTAGTTTTGGTGTTATACAGGGTGATTGGTCGAAACCATTCATTAGAAGTATTAGGAGTTCCAGCCATGGCTGATTTCTGAAAGTTTGTATCTGGACTAAGTGATTCATATTCTATTTAAGGAAAATATTTTCATGATGACTACACTTTCGGTTATACCGGAAGTAGCCATCAACTTTGTTATTTTAAATGGAATCGTACCCTTTTTATGGCATATTCGAATTGTACTCGCCATTTAAGTAGAAATTTTATCAATGTTCCCTATACTTAAATTTAATAGTTTTTGAGATTTAAATTTTTTTTCGAAAATTATTGGTTGAACACTATAACATTTGACAATGCCTACTGGCGCCATTTTAGTACGAAGCAAGTAATATTGACGTTATGCATAGGGATATCCTTAAGCTTTACTTTTTAAGAACTGCGCGTAACGTTTATTTATTTCATACCACATAGGTTACGTAGTTTTAAAACCAAGCCACTTCACGATATATTATGACAATTCGCGTTAGGCCAAAATTACTCTTATCATCGACCGTACTCAATATTGCACATAGGTTCACGTCGTAATTACTTAAAAATAGTCTGAAAAGACTATCCCAACCATATAATGTGGATAGGTCCACCCGATTCAATCCTAAACTGTGTGTACCCTACTAGTTTTGGTGTTATACAGGGTGATTGGTCGAAACCATTCATTAGAAGTATTAGGAGTTCCGGCCATGGCTGATTTCTGAAAGTTTGTATCTGGACTAAGTGATTCATATTCTATTTAAGGAAAATATTTTCATGATGACTACACTTCCGGTTATACCGGAAGTAGCCATCAACTTTGTTATTTTAAATGGAATCGTACCCTTTTTATGGCATATTCGAATTGTACTCGCCATTTAAGTAGAAATTTTATCAATGTTCCTATACTTAAATTTAATAGTTTTGAGATTTAAATTTTTTCGAAAATTATTGGTTGAACACTATAACATTTGACAATGCCTACTGGCGCCATTTTAGTACGAAGCAAGTAATATTGACGTTATGCATAGGGATATCCTTAAGCTTTACGCTGATGCTTCCGGTACTGCCGAATTAACTACAGGGTGTTCAAAATGTGACTTTCATCTTTTGAAAATAAAACCATCAAAACTTAACTTTTCAAATACAATGCCCAATATTTGAGTACATTTTGAAACCTGTAGATAATTCGGCAGTAGCCATAGCATAGCGTAACAATTCAATTAACTAGTATATTTACGTATCAATAATAGTAGTCATCAAAAATATTTTCAATGAAATGAAATATAATATAATTTCAAATACATGTAATATAATGATTTTCGTACAATATATCAAGAATAGTACTTTGAATTGAAATCGGATATCAATTATATGGTTATACATTTATTATCGATGATATTAATTATATATATATATATATATATATATATATATATATATATATATATATATATATATATATATATATATATATATATATATATATATATATATATATATATATATATATATATATATATATATATATATTTATGTAACCACTCACTTTTGTGGCTAGGTGCCTGTAAGCTTAAAGTTTCGTACAGACCCACAATACTGGAATATAGAATAGTTGGTTTTTAGGCAGGTAATTAATATAAACTAAAGATATAGTAGAGTACATACAGTGTAGGATTGTATCGAGTTGAACTAGCTCCCTCACTAGCTCAGATGGTAAGAGCTCTACTCTATATAAGTAGTGGTCGTCGGTCCAAGCCCCACTCGAGGCAATATTTTACTGTGTGTACATAAAAGTTTTAGTAATTTACAAATTAAAATTTTTACACAAGACAACGTTAGAGTCACTATATTGTTTAGTGAAGGAAAATTAAGAAACGTTTCCGGAATTTCCAATTTAGGTCGTCGTTCGAACGTGAACGAATTTAGTTATTTTAAATTGCATGTATTAGCGTTTGACCTCTTACAACAAAAACGGAAGAACGCAAGCAATTCTTTAAATTTGTGCTCACACCTTAAGAAATTCTTACAGACATTACCATTTACTGAGGACGGTAACTGTATTTGTTATTGAAACGTACTTATACATCCATATAAAATATAAATATTACAACTGTGTAAAAAATGTATATTATAATAACTGTATATTTAATTTTAAGAAATGTGTCATTTTTGTATTTGTTGTAGTTACCTGCGCTTTTTTGATAACACGAAAACGATAAGTGTTATGTAACACTTATCAGTTAATTGAAATGTGATTGGTTCAAATTTTGAAATCTGTGTTATTTCATTAGTAGATGGGGTTAGATTGACATACGCATGTAATAGTTAAATTAATAAGTTGAGTTGATCGGCCTATTTCCACAGTGTTGGCTTTTTGAGCGCGACGTTTCGGAAGCGGACTCTGCTTCCGTTATCAGGCTTAGCCCTGAGAAGGACTGTTTTCGCACTTGAGTCGAATTCATGTTATGATTTTTTCCCAATCACTTGACTACTCTCAGATTCCAACTTGGTACCTTTCACTTACAAGCTTGACTCCTTTACCGCTGAGCCACTGAGTAATTCAATTCATATTTTTTAAAACTTTCTTGATTTCTAGATTTAGAGTCAGTCAATCAAAATGATCTAATTATCAGAGCTTTGTTTACACCCTTTAGTTGACTAGGATGATGATGATGAGAAGTGTTTAAGAATCGATTAGAACGAGTGGGTTTATGGTATAATTTGTAATTAAATTTGATGTTTTATTTGTTTTTTTAATTAGAACATCCAAAAAAGGTCATTAATGTGGTTTTCAGTTTACAACCCAAATTTTATGTTTTCATGAATACTATTCAAGTGTTGTCATGTGGCCAAACAACAAATCAATTTAACTAATATGAATAATAATCGTGGGCTTGCCTCGGTGGTGGGCTGATTAGAGTGCTTGCCTTTCACCCGAGCTGTGCGGGTTCCAACCTGGCCGAGGTAGCCGTTTTTCTAAAACGGAGAGAGCTCTCGTTTTCCTCGGATAGGAAGTAAAACTGTAGGTTTCATGGCGATATGATGATAGACACGTTAAAGATCCCTTACTTAAGGTGGAATTCCATTAGTAGGTCAAAATTGTAGTGACTGGTAGTGACAATAACCCTTAGTTGTGAGTGAGTGAGTGTGTGAGTGTGAGTGCGTGAGTGTGTGAGTGTGTGAGTGTGTGAGTGTGTGAGTGTGAGTGTGAGTGTGAGTGTGTGAGTGTGTGAGTGTGTGAGTGTGTGAGTGTGTGAGTGTGTGAGTGTGAGTGTGTGAGTGTGTGAGTGTGTGTGTGTGTGTGTGTGTGTGTGTGTGTGTGTGTGTGTGTGTGTGTGTGTGTGTGTGTGTGTGTGTGTGTGTGTGTGTGTGTGTGTGTGAGTGTGTGAGTGTGTGAGTGTGTGTGTGTGTGTGTGTGTGTGTGTGTGTGTGTGTAGTGTGGTGTGTGTGTGTGTGTGTGTGTGTGTGTGTGTGTGTGTGTGTGTGTGTGTGTGTCTGTGTGTCTGAGTGTCTACGTGTCTGCGTGTCTGTGTGCGTGTGTGTGTGTGCTTGGGCGTGTGTGTGTGTGCCGGATTATCCATCTCGTGCTTATACGTAGTGGTTTGCTTTTAGAGATTTCGCTCTGCTTTTCATAATTCGTGCTGAATCGTGCATAATTGATGCGTAGAGTTACTCCCTTCTTTTATCTTACACTTTTTCTTTCTCGTCACTATTCTAATTTGCTGTGTTCTTTACTTTTTTCAATGGTTTGTCCTTTTTATGTACTAATTTTCCATATTTTAATTTACTTAGCGCTAACTTCTACAAAATTGGAAGTGTCATCGTATCTTGTGTTGAAATTAGTCGGTAGTTATTCTAACGCGATTGCGTCATGCAATATTCCTCCAGTCAGGTGGTTGGAAGATGTTATCTTTTTAGATTGTTTAAAATCTATTTTATGACATGTAGCTTGTGTACATCGAGCTAACAATGAAGTAGGTGAGTTCTAATTTACTCCCAATCTATGCCCCGCTGATATTTCATTTAGTTTAACCGCAGGGATTCCCAAACTCTTTTGGGCCAAAGGCCCCATTTCCGAAATGAATTTAAAAATCCTATCTCTAGTTTTTTTCCTATTGATACATAATGCTTACCAATTATAAAACATTGCGGTTGGTTAAGTGTGTAAACTTGAAATCATTTTCTCATCAAAATGTAACAAAATAAATAGAGATAAAATTCAATATCAAGTGTAATTAATAATTACTAATACAAATTACGTAAAAATATTTAAGTAGGTAATTATTTTTTGAAAAAAACATTAAAATCGCAAGGTAAAGGAAAACAAAATAAAAAATTCAGTGATGGATGAACCTGGTGCCTTTCTTCAATATTGGTGAGAGGAACTGTGTCCCGTAATTTTTATAATTTCTTGTTCAATATTAACCACTGCTTTAGCAAGATGAGAAATTGCGGTTGATCTTGCAGAATGGTTTGTAATTTTATTTAATTTAGTATCTAAGCCAATCATCTCTGCCGATTCTTTCATCCATTTCGACATGATGTTGATTCCAAGTGGCATATTCTTATACCAGCCATAAGAATATGATTTGTCCCAACTCTTATTTACTGTCAAAAACAGTCGAAATGTTTTGATTGCAACAGGGCAGATATTAGAGTTTTGGTTTGGTATTAACGATTTACTACTTGCACATTTTTTGGCTCCACCTTGTGCAGTTTTTGAGAAAATGGGATTATATTCAAATCTTCCCGTCAATACTCCTGCATTATTGGATTTCTCTTTAAAATAATGAACTAAACGTTGGCATCCTTCTCTTCCACGCCATGCCAATTCATATGATGTAATATGGTAAATTTGTTGTTGTAAATCAAAACAAGGTATTACATTATTATAAGTTTTTGTTATGAACGAACAAGTTCAAAGGTAAATATGTAATTAAAAATTATTATTAATAATAATTTATTATATTAATTATTTGTTCCTTAGTTAACATTATAGCACTTCGCTTCTGTTTTTCAGGTTTTCAGGAAGTATTGCTTATTTTCGTATTTTTTGACATATTTTTCCCAATCTCTTCATTTATTTCTGTTTCTGATGTGGAACTAAACCTTTGGAATTCATTTTTACGAGTGTTGATTGACATTAAATGACAATTAAAAATATTTAAATTCTGTGAATGCCATATTATTTTTGCGAAAATAACACAAGAGAAAATTCTCAGTATAATAATGTTGTGATTGGCTTCAACATATCCACGTGATCAAAAATTGATACTGTTTATTGGTTTTTATAAATGCCAAAAAATAATCAACACAGTATAATATTTGTCGCACAAATGATATATTTGTATATTCTGGTAATATACATGAAGGCGATCATTGGTTTGTGCACCTTTCGTTTTCACACGTTTCTTCGGACTAACCATTGCTTCAGTTTAATGTTCATTTTTAATAGCATAGATGCTTCGTTCTGAACGACATAAAGCGTTGCTCGCTTCTTCAACGGCTGCACTAACATTCAATTTGGCCGAGAATTAATTTGGTATGTTAAGAACAAGACGTTTCTCCCTAAGGGTGAATTATTCTCCAGTACGTCGTTTTGAAGCGCCAGCTTGAACTTCCACTTCCATATCGAAGAATCAAAGAACTTTCTACAAAATTAAGTTCGGTAACAGAATTATAGAAAATACTCATCATTACCTTAAAAGACGTTTGTACTAGGTTTAAGCGTTCTGAAAGGCACGATCTGTAATAAATGGAGTTGGTTTAATTTGAAAAATAACGTAGTGCAAACGAACAATAATATGAAAGTAAAAAGATTTCTCCCAAAATCTAACCAGCTCCAGGAGAAATGAAAACAAGCTGAATACAAAATTTTGAATACGTAGGTGTTTTCGTTCTAGAGTTATCATGGATGCTAACATACATCCACACTCACACGCGCGCCACACACGCGCGCGCACACGTACACGCACGTCCAGAACGCATGGCCGATCTTGGCGAAACTTGGCCAAAAGTTGTAAAATGAGCTAATAAGTCAATTTAGCGATAGTGAAAAAAAAAGTCAATTGCATAACCTTCTATATCTACATATGTATATGCAGGTTGGAAGGTAAAAAATAGTAATTTACTAACGAAAAATGAACACTACATTAAATAAATACACAAAAGTATTAAATAGTATATTATATACCACGGAACTAAAGTGACCCATTTAATCCCGCGAATGGAGTTTGTTGCTCGAGGGCTCACTTTAGTCCCGCGGTATATATATATATATATATATATATATATATATATATATATATATATATGTTGCTGTATGTGTTTCAGTCGGTAATACTGTTGCAGGCTTATTTGTCATTTTCTCTGCTTTTTCGTTGCTAGAGAACCTGTTTCCTATTACGATGGGTTTCTAATCAGCCTCTTCTACTGTGGGTTGCTCATTTTGGGGAAGATTTCTGTAACAAATATGTAATTTGTTATACAATTTTTAGCAGGTAGACATAATGAAGGAATGCTACACATTGCGGATCAATCTGAGAATGTTATGCAATATTTCTTTAAGGATTACAAAAATGGGTCCGTCTATAATGCATGGGATAATCAAGTTGGGTTATGCTATCTGAATAATATTACTACATCAAGGTGCACTTGATTGCTTCTTATAACTTATCACCAGTCGGAAAATTAGTAACTTCATACCTATTATAAGAAAAATCTGACCCAAATTTTATCAAAGTAAACTGATAATGCAAGATAAGATCAGAAAACCTGCACTTAATTGTAAATGAAGGTAATATAATTAGTTATTTTTATTTACAAACCAAATACCACTCATTTATTATGATTGTACTTCTCCTTTGTTGCTTGATTGTACAGCATTTTCAAAGTCTGCGAAATTATATGTTTTCTTTTATTGCTTTAGTGATTCTTTCACTTGGTGATGGAATTAATCCGCCGACATAAATGTACGCCCTGGTTAAAAGTAGTTTGCATGTATGGTTTCTGCACCTACACCTGGCAAATTAACAATATTTATTAAGAAAGAAAAGAAAGCCCAATTTTTGTTCTGGCTAGAGCTGTCTAGCCATAAAATAATATATTTAACATCCATATCGCGGAGAAAAAATTAATTGAAAGCACTGATAATGTGTTCTTGATGTCACCCACCGATTGCCCCATGTCACAAAAGGGCAAATGGAACAGTGTCTAATTTTTCGGACGAGAACAAAACTTTCATTGTAGACTATTAGGCGATGAGAAAATATTGCTTTTTGAACATTTCCATCCTGGGTAACATTATTACTTTCTGTAGGTGAACTGATACGCACAAATGGTCTGGGTCTTCAATGCAGTTTTCTTTGTGTAAGGTGTACCTTTTACGAAATTCTGTGGCCTTCTCAATATGATCTTCCCAGCTGCAGTATTTCTCACACTCTTCATTTAAGGACTCCGATGTGTGCTCAGGATTATGCATATTATATGATTTACAGAGTTCACATTCTTCGTTTCCTAATTTGGCAAACGAAATATTTTTGTATTTAAGGACTTTTCTGTTTCTCACATGAGCAAATGAAATCAGGATATTTTTTTCTAAAGTCTGCAAACATAAGGGTAACATTCAAATCACTTGGTAAATATAAACGAATAGGGGCGTGGACTCTTCTGTAGTGAGAAACATTAAATGAGTCAATATGACTCCCTATTTGGGCATTTGACAGTTTGTTAGGATCTGCACTTGATTTTTGGTATTAGCGTTTGCCTAAATAATCATTCGTCTTTTTGTACCCTAGTGTTGTAAGAAACAAATTTTGCAAACACACCTTTTCGCACCATTAGCATCTTTTAAAAAACATGTAAAAGTTTTGTTTTTCTTTGAACCTACTACTTTGCGTCTTGGTTTTTATTTTCCGTTGAATTCGTAACAAATGTTCTTTTCTCTTTCCAGTTTAATAGCCAAAATTCTTGATTAATTTTTGTTCTGTCTTCGAAAAAAACTGTGACACTTAAATCTACAACTTACGCAACTTGGTCTAACTGTATGAAATTAAATTATCTTAGCTTAATTTCAGTTCTTACACTCTAGTAATGCTTGTATTTCTTTCTTCACCTTTTTTTGTGCGCGTTTGAACTATTTCATTTGGGTTTAAAAATATTATAAATTATATAAAAGAATTCTTTTTCGGACACTCAATGAAAATGGACCATATTTCCTTATTACAAATCGTAAAGAAAATTATTTATTTTCTTTATAGCAACCATTTCTTTATAAAGAATTACTAATTATTTATTGGAATAAATATTAAACGTACAATTATTAACGCTTCTTCCTTGTCTTAGTGTCATGGAGGGTGACAACCAAAATGGAGCTGGTATCGTCCATATCCTTCACATTTAATTTTCTTAGCTCCTCACTATGCCATGCCCCATACAGACCGAAAATTAACGCCACTTTAATAATTGGCGTGTTTTATAATGGCTCAAACAATTGTTCGAGTACTCGAACAGCTTAAAAGGCGTTTTATAATCAGTTCTACCAAACACCGCTTGTGTTTTAAAATTGCTCGAACCACTGTTCAAAAAATATTTTCATGCACCGAGTAACGAGGCGGTGTACTAAGTTGAAGTTAAACTATAACCTTAATTTTTAATCGTTTTTCCACAGAACACGCGTTCTATACGTTTTTCACAGAAATGACGTCCAATATAAGTGTATTTACTTGTGCCTAGTGTAAGTTGCAAGGAGGAAGTTGGGAGCTAATGAGTTCCCATAACTGCTTAAATAACCATAATTTGGCCATCAATGAAAATAACATGGTTTACGTAGAAGGTATAGCTACTACTTTCTTGTTAATAATTTCTAACATAACACAATTGGTATACTTATAGATGACGAAAATAGCCATTTGGAGTATGATCAGTCACAACCTACAATTAATGTGGAAGAGAACTCCCAAAAGTAGTGTTGAGTGGCCAAACGAAGCTGTTCTACTTCTTATGGAGGAATATGAAGAAAATAAAACCGTGCTAGATAAAAAAAATACGATGAAAAAACATGTTTGGACAAAAATCTCTAACATAATGCAGGCACATCGTTATATATACAGTTGGGATCAAATTCAAAATAAATGGAAAGGTTTAATCCGTACATACAAATCGAATAAGGATCATAATAGTGCTGCAGGGCGTAACAGAAAAACTTGGGCATTTTTTGATAAAATAGATTATTTAATGGTGGAAGATCCAACAGTAGAACCACCCACTGTAGTGCATAATGAAAATGCGCAGACTAATAGGGCTACCACAAAAGAGGTAGCGGCTTCAGAAGATGGTGCTGATACATCAAGTTCCAGGTTGAAGCAGTACACCAGGAATAAGTAAGTTTAGTAATAATAAAAATGTAAGTAACTTTGCAATATTAACTGTATTACAGGTAGAAGCATTTCAAGAAAAAGAAAGCTTCCAGGAGATTTACAAGGTATAGTTTATGAAATGCTAGAACAAAATGAAAAACACCATGAAGAGGAAATGAAAGAAAAACGTAGATTTAATGATTTATTAGAAATTCTGATTAATAACCTTAAAAGATAAATATTTGTTATTGTAAAATGCATTATAAACTGTTTACAATATTTTGCCTTTTTATAACACCATTTCTATTAACTGGATAAGTTACCACAGAATTTACGTCATTTGCAACATCACCATTATCACAATCTGTGTTCTCCTCTTGAACATAATCGTCAGATGATATACAAAAGTTATGTAATACACAAGCTGCCATAATAACAATAGGTAAGTAATCTGTATTGTGCCTTTCGAGGTACATTAAACGAAACCACCTTCCTTTTAAGAGTCCAAATGATCTTACAATAACCGATCTAGCTGATGCATGACATCATTATACACCATTTACTTTCTGGTAAGGTGACCATTATCTTTAAATGGTACTAATATATGCTCCCCCAGGGGATAAGCAGAATCTCCTAGCAGATGTGAATCAAATGGAAAGTGTTGCTCATCACTGCATCTTTGTGGCATTCCTGATTTTAAAAACACCCGTGCATTATGTGTCGATCCTGGATAGCCTACAAAGCAGTTTGTAAACACACATCCATGATCACAAACAGCTTGCAAAAGCATAGATGGTCGACCTTTTCTATTAATATACGCTGCACCATTTTTACTTGGAGCTTTTATATTTATATGACATCTGTCGATGGCTCCTAAGACATTGGGAAAGTGACTGCGATTCTAAAAATAATGAAATTATATATAAGATAATTATTTTCACATTTCATGTTGTTACTCACAGCAAATTCTGCAATAATTGCAGGTCTATTTCCTTCAGGCCATTTTATTACATCTGTAGCTATTTCATTCAGAATCTTACTAATTCTTAATAAATAATGAAAGACTGTGCTTTTTGTAACATTAAATCGGTCTACAATTGATCTACGGGAACAAAGAATGAGTATCATATCTAAATTTTGAACAACAATTACCTGCAACTTTCTTGCCCCGCTAAAGTCCAAATTGCTATCAAACACTGTAAACTGAGAGGTTCTTTCTTGCAGACGTCCTCGATTTTGTTGTTGTGATTTTGAAGCAATTGCAGTGATTAACAATCCTACAGTAGTTCGTGCCATTCGGAAATGAGATTTAAAATCGTCATCCAGGTAACAATTTATTAAGATGTAATATCCATTTATACGTTCATGTTTTCGGCGGTGATTGATCATTTTATATATCATGTAGATACATTTCCTACGTCTATTTTTTCCACTATTATTAAATAAACGTTCCGCTTGTTTTAGCAATAAACAAATTATTTCACTCTCACTCATTTTGTGGGGAATAATGTAATCTATTATTCTAAACAAAATACGCACTTGGATTTGAGGTTATGAATAAAATGACAGTTGACAAATGGTACGTTTTATAATTCCCATTTGTTCGAACAAATTCTAGGAGCACGCAGCTTGCTCGTGTTGGTAGTACTTGAGTAAGCAGTGCAATAAATAAAACACACCTAATAAGAAAAGTATTGTCGCGCTTCTGTCAAACATTTTAACACATCATCCTGCGATAGAATTTTTAATTTTTTTGCTTCATATCCCTCACTTTGGCGTTTTAAATATAACTGTAATTTCCCATAACTCGATTTGTCGAGGTTTTCTTTCACTCTTTAACATACTTTTCAACATGTAATATGTCGACCACAGCCTGTAATCAAATATAAAGATAAAACTTAAAATAAATAAATAAATCTATTCAGGAAACCTAACCGTTTCATGAAAAAAAAGCAAGCATAACTTCTTCATCGATATCCCTTACATTCTTTGAAGTCCTCCAAGAATTGAAAATATTGTAGGTCTTCTCATATTTATCTCGTGATTTCAAGAGTAATAAAAAATAAACTAACAATAGCTTCAAACGTTAATGTCGATATTTCAGGATGATTTTCATTATTTACTTCCATTTTCACGCGATAACACTTGACAAAATTTTTGTTTGCCTATTTTGGTTTAGTTGCTGCAGTGATGGAAACAGCAGTTTGATTCTCGCGCTTGCCATGTATTTTTTAAATAATTTCTTATATTATTCTTAAAGAAAATTAGGTTCTTTACTCATCGCGTTCCTAATCTCGGCTGCACCTCGATTAGAAATATCGCAATTTGTAAAGAAAAATAATACTTTTCTTTACTTATAAATTTATAATACAAATAACTTACAAATAGTTACCTACCTATTATTTCTTCAGTTGTTTGTATTTCATTTTTGTTCTCCTTGTTTTTATTTTCGTTATCTTGATTATCACCAAACCAGTTCTCGAAGTTAATAGCATTAGTTTCATTCTCTTCCATCTCTTCAGTGGCGCTAATTTTCATTTGTTCATTTCCTCTCTCATCATGATCATTATTAGTTATATCGTCCTCCATCATACCCTCAATCTCATTATTTCCCGTTTGCCTATTTGAGATATCTTGAATATTAATATTTTTATTTGTTTCAAGAAATTCTGAGTTACTACGCTCTAACTCCAATTCTGAAAAATTAAACCAAGTTATTCCCAAATATATTATTCTTTTTATAAGATATTATTAGGTAGCAGATCCAATAATGATATTTGTATGGTCCATAGATTTTTCGGTAAGTATATTATTCGCTGCAATCAATCCCCCATCATCCTCCTTTTTCGATGCTAAATATTCTCTACCTAAAATTTTGTTTTTCTTCAAATGTCAAAGTACAAAAAATAATTTTAATCAAACAACCCCTGTACATACTTAATATACAGTGTCCCGCTTAAGGACTAAGCATCCTCCATTGTTATTTTTTACCCGATTTAAAAAACTTTTTTTACCCGATTTAAAAATAAAAATTTTACGAGCGCGGTTAGTCCTTAAGCGGGACTCACTTAGATAGGTACTGATTGTCTTTTAACTTCAAACCCAAAAATATCTTAGACATTACGAAGTTGTAAACTAATATATGTATTAATAATAAATCACTTACCAGAGACAATATCTTTTACATTTAGAGATATTTGGTAAACAGGATTTGTTTATATGTCTTCTAATAGGTACACATGTAGCGGTATGGTCACTGCGTATATGCACACCATGTGCGGCCTTTTCCTTTTTTGTCCAATTGATAATCATCATTTATAGGAACTGTATAATAACCGCATTCTTCTGTGCCTAAAATTAAACATTAACTCAGGTATAACTTTATACGTAACAAAATAACATAAAAAGGACATTAGATACATACTAATACAAGATCCGCCAGTGAAAATGTTTATTTTCAAAACTTTTTTTTACAGATTTGAGTAGAGGAAAGTTTATGTCTTAAAAATATTTCCGCTCAAGTGGAAACCATGTCGTTGTAAACACTCTTCTAACTTAGATTTAAAATGTTCAGTTATTCGACGGAGTAGGAAAGGTTGAATTCTCTCAATTTCTTGTTTGACGTTCGATGCTAATTCAGGCAAGGTTTGTGATCTATTATTCTATACCCTACTCTTCAGAAATCCGTAAAAAAAATCGCATGCCGAAAGATCAAGAGATTTTGCGGCCAAATTTTTTTTGCCAAAAATCAATGTTTTCATGACTTGATCATTGTTTGACAGTTACTGACATTTAAACAGAAACATTAAGAAGTGATCAGGCGTTCAGCGTGCGTTTTACATAATCGTTTTATAAAATGGTGAGTGTGAGACTTTGTACAACGATTGTTTCGTAATAATTTCAATATTCCACGACATGGAAGTAGTAATGGGACACTTGCCCTTCCCTCATTTTAATTCACCCTACACCCTAATTTTACACCCACGTGAGACGGTTTTTCCACCCTTATTTTATATACCTCGTGTGAGACCGGATTTTCCACCCTTATTTTACTCGCTTACGTGTACGACGCATTTTCATCCCTATTTTTACACACTCGCGTGTGAGACCGTATTTTCATCCCGTTTTTCATCCCTAATTATTTTTATATACCCTCGTGTGAGACCGTATTTTAACCTGTTTATCCCTAATTATTTTTACATACACCCACGTGTGGACCGTATTTTCAACCTTTCTTTTATC
The DNA here is from genome assembly GCA_036346205.1 of Vesta saturnalis. Lineage (NCBI taxonomy): Eukaryota > Metazoa > Arthropoda > Insecta > Coleoptera > Lampyridae > Vesta > Vesta saturnalis. The sequence continues at coordinate 565,704 of JARFJB010001857.1, read as the reverse complement.
CCTAATTATTTTTACTCGCTTACGTATAGGACGTGTATTTTCATCCCTTATTTTAATAAACTTATGACGCCGGTTAAAGTTGTCACCTAAACATATGGCAACACTGCTTTGGATTTTGACGTCACAAGACCGCCTGCGAGGGACGTACATTTCAACCCTGACAGTATTTTCAACCTTTTGTCTGTATTAAGAGCCCTTTTGGTGGGATCCCCTAAAGGATAGGCAAATGCATGCACGTAGGATCGTTTTTTTACCTATTTTTAAGGGTTAATAAACGGTAGGATATTTTTAGTATTAAAAGAAACTAATCAAGGTAAAGATAACGTATACATTTGATTTTAAAATACACTATTAAATACTATAATGACAATAAACAGTTAATGGTATTGCATAATCAGTTAATTACCCTGTTATACAATGTGAATGTACGGTTTAGCGACTATTTAAAATGTGTTTATTAATATTTATTAGGATTCCGTTTTTGTCAAAAAGATTGCATGATTGTTGTTATTAAATTATTAGGTTCCTTTTAATCCATATCTAGATTGTGGTCCTCTTGTGGTGAAAATTCATTTGAATATATTTTAAAATGAAATTGATTTAAAAATAAAACGTGTAATTAACTAATTGATTAACCTGCTTACAGCAATAGTAATTATCGAAAATTAAGGAATGTCGCTTTTATTTATTTACCTTTTTAATACGTATTATTTACATGCAATATATTTTGGTTTTAAATATGAGTCACAATGTCTCGCAATCCTTTTGCTTTAATTATGGGTCATAATTAAATCTAGTTGTCGCTCAAGGTAATCACTACCAAATTAATCTCATGTACAACAAGAAACTTAATATCAATAATGTATAACAAAGTATTTTTATAATGCCATTTTTCGCATAGTTTAATGTCCATGTAAGGATCGTATTTTAGCCTTGAGAGATCGGATTTGGTCTGGGTCAGACTAGGGTTGGTCCAGTATCGGAGATTGTATTCTAAATTGTCTCCTGTGAAAGTTAGCTTTACAAAACACAGACACAACCACAAGCACGAGCACGAGCACAAGCATAAACACAAGCACAGGAACAATTACAAGCACAAGAACCAGTACAGCCAAGCACAAACACAAGTACAGGAACAAGCACAAACACAAGAATCAACACAAGCACAATCACAAGTACAAGCACAAGCGCAAGCACAGGTACATACAAAACACAAACACACAAAACGAAAACGAAAATTCGAAATACGAAAATCGTAAGCACGAAAAAAAAACGAAATGCAAACACGAAAACGAAAAATCGCAAACACGAAAACGAAACGAAAATTGCAAACACGAAATTCGCAACCACGAAAATGAAAACGAAAATTGCAAACACGAAAATGAAACGAAAACTCAAACACGAAAACGAAAATCACAAACATGAAAACGAAACGAAAAATCAAACACGAAAATCGCAAACACGAATGAAAACGAAAATTGCAAACACGAAAACGAATAATCGCAAACACGAAAATGAAAACGAAAATTCAAACACGAAATCCACGAAATGAAACGAAAGTTTCGCAAACACGAAAATGAAAACGAAATTTGCAAACACGAAAACGAAAACGAAAATTCGCAAACACGAAAATGAAAACGAAAATTCGCAAACACGAAAATGAAACGAAATTCAAACACGAAAAACGAAAAATCGCAAACACGAAAGTCGAAAACGAAAATTCGCAAACACGAAAAATCGTAAACACGAAAAATGAAACATTAATTCGCAAACACGAAAATTAAAACGAATTGCAAACACGAAAAACGAAAACGAATTCGCAAACACGAAAATCGTAAACACGAAAAACGAAAACGAAAAATTCGCACAAAAAAAAAATGAAAACGTTCGCAAACACGAAAATCGGAAACACAAAAAGAAACGAAAATTCCAAACACGAAAACGAAAATCACAAACACGAAAACGAATTGCAAACACGAGAAATCGTAAACAATAAATTCACAAACACGAAAACTCTAAACACGAGAAATAAAATCACACAAACCGAAGCATAAACACAAGCACAATACAAGCACAACACAAAGTCAACTACAAGAACAATCACAAACACATGCACAAACACAAGCACAGGAACAAACACAACACGAATCAGCACGAGTACAAGCACAAACATAGCACAAACACAGAATCAACACAACCACAATCAAGTACAAGCACAAGCGCAAGCACAAGACAACATTGCAAACACGAAAAGAAAAATCGCAAACACGAAAACGAAAACGAAAATTCCAAAACACGAAAATCGTAAACACGAGAAAATGAAAGAACAATTTCGCAAACACGAAAATGAAAACGAAAATTCGAAACACGAAAACGAAAAATCCAAACACGAAAATTCGCAAACACGAAAATCGTAAACGAAAACGAAAATTCGAACACGAAAACGAAAAACGAAAAAATGCAAAACAAAACATGAAAACGAAATTGCAAACGAAAAAGAAAATTCGCAAACACGAAAATCGCAAACACGAAAACGAAAACGAAAATTCGCAAACACGAAACATACAAATTCACAAACACGAAAATTCCAAACACGAAATAACAACCACACTAGCATCACAACACAAATAAATACAGCACAGTACAAGTACGAACAATCACAATCACATGCAACAAACCTAAAACAAACACAAGCACAACACGAGCACAAGCACAAACACTGAACAGTCAAACACAAGAATCAACACAGCGCAACCACGCAAGCACAAGCGCAGCACAGTCATCAAACCAAAACGCTAATCGAAATCAAGTCGCAAACACGGAAAAACAACATCGAACACGAAAATCCCAAACACAAACTCAAATACGAAAGTTCGTTCAAACCACGCTCTACAAACGCAACCGAAAAACGAAAACACGAGCTCAAAATGAATTAAGACAGGATTTAAATAAAATGATTTTTCTTTGTTTATCTGTTTTTATTATTTAGCCTTATATCCGAATGGAAGAGTATCAAAGTTTTCAATGCTCCGTCGCTTAGAGTAACTTATTCTATATTGTTTAGATTGAGGTCTATCATTGTAACACATGTCTCTCTCTCTCTCTCTCTCTTCTCTCTCTCTCTCTCTCTCTCTCTCTCTCTCTCTCTCTCTCTTTCTCTTTCTCTTTCTCTTTCTCTCTCTCTCTCTCTCTCTTCTTCTCTCTCTCTCTCTCTCTCTCTCTCTCTCTCTCTCTACTTCTCTCTCTCTCTCTCTCTCTCTCTCTCTCTTCTCTCTCTTCTCTCTCTCTCTTCTCTCTCTTCTCTCTCTCTCTCTCTCTCGTCTCTCTCTCTCTTCTCTCTCTTCTCTCTCTCTCTCTCTCTCTCTCTCTTATTCTTGTTCTGTTCTCTCTCTCTTCTTTCTCATTGCTTGTTCTTTTTCTTCTTTCTTTTTTTTCATCTTGCTTTTCTTTTTCTCTTTGGTTTGTTTTTCTGTGGTTTTTTTTTCGATTTCGTTTTCATCTTTCGTTGCGATTTTGTTTGTGTCAATTAAACTTCGTGTTTCGATTGCTTTGTAATTGTGTCTTTTGTGTAAATTGTCTGATTTGCATTTTGCGCTTGTGTTTTCGTTTTTCGTGTTTGTGCTTGTTTGTTTTGCGTTTTTCGTGTTTGCATTTTCGTGTTTCAACGTTTCGTTTTGTTTGTGTTTGTTTTCTGTTTGCTTGCGTATTGTGTTGTTTGTACTCGTGTTTGTGTATTTATGTTTTGATTAGCGTGTTTGTTTTCGTGTATGTACTTGTGCTTGCGTCTTGTGTCTGTGTTGTGTTTGATTCTCGTGTGTTTTGTACTTGTTCATGTTTGTTTGTGTCTGCTTTTCGTTGTGCTTGTTTGTTTCTAGTGTGTGATGTGTTTGTGCATTGATTTCGTGTATTTTTTTTGTACGATTTCGTGTTGAATCGTTTCGTTTTGTGATTTATCTTGTGCTTGTGTTTGTGCTTTGCGATTTCGTTGGTTCTGTGTTATTTTCGTGTTTGATTTGTGCGTTTCGTTTGTGTGATTTTTACGGTGATGTTCGTTTTTCGTGTTTGTTTTATTCGTGTTGAATTTCGTGTTTGCGAATATTTTCGATCTTTCATGGGATTTTCGTTTCGTTTCGTTCGATTTGTTTGTTTCGTCATTTTCGTGTTTGAATTCGTTTGTTTTTGTCGATGTCTTGTGGATTTTCGTGTTGCGAATTTTCTGTTCGTTTTCTGTATTTTCGTGTTGCGAATTTCGTTTCATTCGTGTTTGATTTTCGTCGTTTCTGGATTTTCGTTCTTCGATTTTCGTGCTTTGCAATTTCTTCTCTGAGAATTTCGTGTCTGAATCGTCTTTCGATGTCTTGGTATGTGCAATTCTTTGTTGTGTTGATTTTGTATGTATCTGTTTTCTGTTGTCTGTATTCTTGTTGTTGTGCATTGTTGTGATTGTCTTGTGTTCTTGTACTTGTGTTGATGTGCTTGTCGATTGTGTTGTTATGACTTTCATTTTGTGATTTTCGTGTTTGAGTTGTGTTTATGTTGATGTTTGCTCGTGTTTGGAATTAGTTTCGTGTTTGGACGTGCTTTGGAAATTTTCATTTATGCAACTGTTTGATCGTGTTTGCGAATGTTCGTTTCATTGTATCATTTATTGCGAATGTTTTCTTTGTTCGTGTTTGAATTGTTCTGTGTTTGAAATAATTCATTTAGTATTTCGTTACGAACTAGTTTGCAGACTTTCGATTTAGCAAAAGTTGCGATTTATCAGATTAAATTATGCGAAAATGTTTAAAAAAACGTTTTCATTTGAATTTTTCGTGTTTCAAGTTTCATTTTTGTTTAATTTTCTTTTTTCGTGTTTGATTTTCGTGTTTGTTTTTCGTTTTCGTTTTTCATGTTTGTGATTTTCGTTTTCGTGTTTGCATTTTCGTTTTCATTTTCGTGTTTGCGAAATTTTCGTTTTTCATTTCTCGTGGTTGCAATTTCGTGTTTGAATTTTCGTTTCGTTTTCGTGTGCGATTTTCGTTTTCGTGTTTGCGAATTTTCGTTTTTGTTTTTCGTGCTTACGATTTTTCGTATTTGCGAATTTTCGTTTTCGTTTTGTGTGTTTGTGTGTTTGTATGTACCTGTGCTTGCGCTTGTGCTTGTACTTGTGACTGTGCTTGTGTTGATTCTTGTGTTTGTGCTTGTTCCTGTACTTGTGTTTGTGCTTTGCGCTCGTACTGGTTCTTGTGCTTGTAATTGTTCCTGTGCTTGTGTTTATGCTTGTGCTCGTGCTCGTCTTGTGGTTGTGTCTGTGTTTTTGTAAAGCTAACTTTCACAGGAGACAATTTAGAATACAATCTCCGATACTGGACCAACCCCTAGTCTGACCCAGACCAAATCCGATCTCTCAAGGCTAAAATACGATCCTTACATGGACATTAAACTATGCGAAAAATGGCATTATAAAAATACTTTGTTATACATTATTGATATTAAGTTTCTTGTTGTACATGAGATTAATTTGGTGATTACCTTGAGCGACAACTAGATTTAATTATGACCCATAATTAAAGCAAAAAGGATTCGAACATTGTGACTCATATTTAAAACCAAAATATATTGCATGTAAATAATACGTATTAAAAGGTAAATAAATAAAAGCGACATTCCTTAATTTTCGATAATTACTATTGCTGTAAGCAGGTTAATCAATTAGTTAATTACACGTTTTATTTTTAAATCAATTTCATTTTAAAATATATTCAAATGAATTTTCACCACAAGAGGACCACAATCTAGATATGGATTAAAAGGAACCTAATAATTTAATAACAACAATCATGCAATCTCTTTTTGACAAAAACGGAATCCTAATAAATATTAATAAACACATTTTAAATAGTCGCTAAACCGTACATTCACATTGTATAACAGGGTAATTAACTGATTATGCAATACCATTAACTGTTTATTGTCATTATAGTATTTAATAGTGTATTTTTAAATCAAATGTATACGTTATCTTTACCTTGATTAGTTTCTTTTAATACTAAAAAATATCCTACCGTTTATTAACCCTTAAAAATAGGTAAAAAAACGATCCTACGTGCGCATGCATTTGCCTATCCTTTAGGGGATCCCACCAAAAGGGCTCTTAATACAGACAAAAAGGTTGAAAATACTGTCAGGGTTGAAATGTACGTCCCCTCGCAGGCGGTCTTGTGACGTCAAAATCCAAAGCAGTGTTGCCATATGTTTAGGTGACAACTTTAACCGGCGTCATAAGTTTATTAAAAATAAGGGATGAAAATACACGTCCTATACGTAAGCGAGTAAAAAATAATTAGGGATAAAAAGAAAGGTTGAAAATACGGTCCCACACGTGGGTGTATGTAAAAAATAATTAGGGATAAACAGGTTAAAAATACGGTCTCACACGAGGGTATATAAAAATAATTAGGGATGAAAAACGGGATGAAAATACGGTCTCACACGCGAGTGTGTAAAAATAGGGATGAAAAATGCGTCGTACACGTAAGCGAGTAAAAATAAGGGTGGAAAATCCGGTCTCACACGAGGGTATATAAAAATAAGGGTGGAAAAACCGGTCCCCCACGTGGGTGTAAAAATTAGGGTGTAGGGGGGTGAATTAAAATGAGGGGAAGGGCAAGTGTCCCATTACTACTCATGGAAGTGTGCCGTCCGCTCATCCATGTATACAGTGGGTAAGAAAGTTTGAAGAATCTGGCTCCACATTGAACTCGAAGCATAAAGGAGCAGTAAGGTCTGTAAGAACGGAGGAAAACATTGATAGAGTGCGAGTAGCATTAACACGTAGTCCACTGCGTTCTGCAGTGAAACATGCTTCTGCACTAAACATTAGCGACATATCGTTACGACGAATTTTGCATAAAGGCTTATTTTTCCACCCTTACAAAATTCAAGTCGTCCAAGAGTAGAAAGATGGTGATATGCTTGCTCGCAGGATTTTCAGCAAAGAAATAATGCAACGTGTACATGATGATGAAAATTTTATACGCCACGTGTTTATGTCAGATGAAGCACATTTCCATTTAAACGGATATGTAGACAGGCAGAATTATCGCTATTGGAATGACGTAAACCCAGGATAGATACACGAAAAGCCATTACATAGTGCGCAACTTACAGTGTGGTATGCAATTTCATAATCTGGTTTTATTGGGTTATATTTTTTCCAAGACACTAGAGGAAACACCACAACTGTTACGGCAAACCGCTACACACCCATGATCAGAACATTTATGACGGAAGAGTTACCTAGGTTTCCGGATATCAATTATTCTTTGCAGGACGTGGTTACAAGTCATATTGCTCGCGTGTCTATGACTGCTTTAAGGGAACTTTTCCTGAGCCGACTCATTTCCAAACATGGCGACATTTCGTGCCCACAAGATCCCCTGATCTTTCAGCATGTGATTTTTTCCTTTGGGGATTTCTAAAGAGCAGTGTATACAGTAATAGACCACAAACCTTACCGGACTTAGTAATAAACATGACATAAGGAATTGAGCGAATTCAACCTGTCCTGCTCCGCTGAGTAATGAAAGTTTTCAATCTACATTACAAGAGTGTTTACACAAAAATGGCTCTCACTTGAGCGGAATTATTTTTAAGACATAAAATGACATACTTTCCTCTACTCAAACATGTAAAAAAAGTTTTGACAATATTTTATAATGCCAACGGCAACCAATCTATTCTCTTTCTTTCCTGTGACGTAACGGCGTTCGAATTATGCAGAATTTTCTTGATGTAGATAAATTTACGTGAAATTAAAACCGTTTCTAGAAGTATACTTGATAGTGTTAGATATATTCACATTTATCAAAAAAAATTTAAAAACATTGTAATAATTTCTATTAAAAGAGACTACACTTCTGCAACCACCTAGACTTTAAACTCGTAAACTGGTGTGAAGTCACCACATAACACAGTTTTTTTTGTCGCAATTGATGATAAGTTTATAAATTATAGGAAAAATATATTTATTGAGCTGCTTAATCAAGTTTTATTGTTTATTTAGGAACTTGCAAAATATTTTTAACCTTCCAACCCACATATAAATATGTAGGTATAGAAGGTTATGCAATGAACTTTTTCACTATTGCTAAATCGATGTATTATCTCATTTTACAACTTTTGTCCAAGTTTCGCCAAGATCGGCCATTATGTCTGAATGTGCATCTGTGTGTCCATGTGTGCGTATGTGTGCGTGTGTGTGTGTGCATGTGTGTGCGTGTGTGGGAGTATGTGTGCATGTGTGCGTGTATGTGCGTGTGCGCGTGTTTCGCCAAGATCGGTCATGATGTCTGAATGTGCGTCTGTGTGAGTGTGTGCGGTGTGCGTACGTGCGTGTGCGCATGTGTGCATATGTGCATGTGTGCATGTGGGCGTATGTGTGTGTGTGCCTGTGTCTGTGCGTGTGCGTGTGTCTGTGTGTGTGTATGGTAGAGTCCACGATAACTTCAGAACTAAAACACATACGTACTTACAATTTTTTATTACATCTTGTTTTCATTAGGCTTGGAACTGATCCAGCGGCGGAGAGAGGGGGTTACGACGCGAAAATTTAACGGTAAAAAAATTTCTAAGGTAGAATTTAAGTGTTCGTTCAAATTTTTTCAATATCTGAATAACGACTAATTTTATAAGAAAAAGTGTAGACATATTTTTAAAGAAAATTTTATTTTACATAAGTTTTCTTTATAAAGTTTCTTAATATAATGCACGATAAGTTTAAAAATTAATTAAATATGAACGAAAATGGTTAAACTATATTAGCGATATCTTACAGAAGCGGGCGGCTTTGGAATTTTTTTTGTTAACATGTTGTATTTATGTCTATTAATCTCTATCGAAATGAAGCTTTAAACGTCATTATTGTCTTTGTTTTTATAGTGTTGCCTGTTTTCGTTATAAACGTATAAAAAGAAGTTGCACAGTTATCCTAAAAAACAGTTATAATTAAATTATTACACTGTTTTTAATTTTTTAAGTTAGCATCTATAGGGAAAGTCACACTGAGAATGCAGTGTGGAGTTTTATGGAGCACACCGTTGCCAGTTGTCGTTATGCTGGGATCGGTTAAACCTCAAGTCCGGTCTCAGGCAAATTTCGCCGCTCTCACAGATTCGCTAAAAACTTGTTGGAAGTTTGATGATGTTTATACCTTCGCCTTTGTTTAAATGTTTTCAATAATTAATAATAATAATAAACAATAAATTTCAAAATTACAAAAGAATTATTTCAGGCAAAGTTAATATAAGAAAAAATAAACAGAGAATTAATTGTACATTTATAAACAAATAAAATATTTACACTTTCTAATTAATACAATTGTTTAACGATATTTAGATCGTCTTGAAAATTCATATTTGAGAATTTTGAGTGATTTTTTCAACTAAAATTTTCCGATTTTGTCAAAAATAAGGGCAGTTTACTTTTACGTATCGTTCGCAAAAAATAAAAAAGTTTTCATTTGTGTCCAACTTTTTGGCGGCACTGTATAACTTCAAAGCCGACTCTGTCACAGTATCAAACAACACAGTGTGGCCTTATTAAAATACATTGTATAGCCACACTGCATTCTCGGTGTGACTCGCACTATAGATGACTCTGCCTGACATGAAGTTTTAAACGTCTGTTTGACATAGATTATTGTTTTTGTTTTTACAATGCTGCCTATTTTCGTAACGAACTTATTATAAAAGAGGTTGCATGATTATCAAAAAAAATGTTATTACAATTATTTGTTTTCCTTTAATTTCCATTTTGCAGGTTGGAAGGTCGTGTCGTACACCAGCTGTTTCAAATTAGGAAACTTATTTGTTTCTTGATTTCTCGCAAACGTACATAAGTTCTTGTTTTACACAAATTTTGAAAAAGTTTTTTCCTTAGACAAAGTAGCTTCAAGTATTGCTTCGAATTTTTAATTTAAATGTCAAATATCATAGACATTACACTTATCATATCGTAATCTAACCGACGCAGTCACAGATATTTTAGCAATTATAGTTTTTTTTTGTACGATTTGTGACAATTAGTTAATAGAAAAAATTATGAATAATGTGGAAATTTGTTGGAAAAATACAACATTTCAGTTACAAAATATAAATACTAAAGGATGGAGAAGTACAATTATTTTTGAAGAATAATTTAATTACAATCGGTTAACCATTTTTTTTTTATTAAGATAAAGTTTTGCTACGGGATCTACAGTTTTACTTCCTATCCGAGGAGAAGGAGTGCTTTGGTTTTTCCCCGTTTTACAAAAACTGCTACCTCGGCTAGGTTTGAACCCACACCGATTGGCTAAAAGGTAACCCATTTTCCCTAGCGGACTGTGGAAAACTAAATTTGAAAATGTAAACTATCACCACTTTTCTGGGTTTTTTAATGGCGTAGTGTAACAAACTTCGAACGTGTTGTTAATAATTCTCCCTTCTGTAGGCAACTAACGTGCATTTCGTGCTATGTGTGCTGCATATCATAGCTGCATAAAATATAATTTACTTATTTTAAGTGGATCCCTCCTCGCATATCGTTTGCACATTCAGTTTCATACATGCTCATGTGCAAAGATCTTTTGGAGAACGTCGTTTTTGTGCGATACATAAAGCTAGTAGAGCATCCATTTATGCACTGTTAGATATTTTTTATAAAAAGTGTTGTAAATTTTGGTGGCTTCTTCGGTATTGTTCTTCAACGTCTTCCTATGGGGATTTTGCATGTTGCGGGGCCTTATGGGCATTATGTTGCTGATGAAGATGTCTTCTTGAGCTTCTTGAGTTGATCTTCGATGTCTTCTTCAGCTTCCGGAGCTTCTTCGTCATTGTTGCTTTTGGTGTTGATCCTCAGTGCTTTCCTATGGAGATGTAGTATGCTGCTGGGCCTTGCATACAGGTTCTTTGCCGCAATTGAGCTCCTTCAGGTTGAAGTATAAAGCCTGAAAGAAGTGTTCGCTTGGAGATTCGAACTCGATACATTTTAAGTAAACCTCTATGTATACCAATATCGGTTTTAGATATTGAAAGTATAAAGTATGTTACCTACATGAATGTTTACGCTGACGGGACGCATTATATAAAATTGCTTATGTTGACGTAACGATGAAGTTGAAAATTATAAAATCACTATTGAAAAAATGTGTTTCCTAGTAAAAGGTATTGAAATTTATCGATAAATATATTTTTCTACGCCCATGTCAGTAAACGTTAAAAATCGCACTGTCGACATTCCTTGTAAGTGACATTTAACAATAACATGCACGTAATGAGGCCTCATAACATACACGTGCGTTTTAACAAAAATTAAATTTCTTGGTTTAATCAAATGGCAATCAAATTTTTATCTACGTACGACTTTATTTGGTCTATTTACATAAGTTTAGTTAAATGAAAACCATAAAAGCTTTTAGCATTAGTGAGATACAATTTGGATTAAAAGAGTGATCCCTCTAAATGTCGACAACACATTATATAATTTCTTTTAAAATAAATCCCGTTCTCTTAGCATGCTATGTAAATAAACGTCATTTCATTTATGTTGTCAATTTGTACAACAAAATATTATTATATCCGAATATTTTCTCAACTTTACCTACGATAATGTCTATTAGTGGTGAAAATGATGAAATTATGAGCACTCCGCCGAAGATTTTAGAAAAAGCTCAAGCTGCCACACAAAATTTGTTACCGCTAAAATCCAAAGAAAGGTACGAAATTACCTATCAAAAATTTATGGATTGGCGACACAAGTATAACGTTAAATCCTTTTCGGAGAATGTTTTACTTGCGTATTTTGAAGAAATATCAAAAACTATGAAGCCATCTTCTCTATGGGCCATTTATTCAATGCTGAGAACTACACTAAACATTAATAATAACATTAACATAGCAGATTATCCAAAACTAATTCCCTACTAAAGCGGAAATCGGATGGATTTAGAAGTAAAAAATCGAAAACCCTGTCTGCAGAACAAATTAATAAGTTTCTGAAAAATGCCCCAGACGATAAACATTTGTTGTCAAAGGTAAATAATTAAAATATTGTGTAATTATCATCACATAAAAATGGGATTTTGTTTTTGTTTACAGGTTATCCTCATTATTGGATTAGGCAGGGTTTGCCGTAAACAAGAACTTAGAAATATTCAAATATTAAAATAGAACACATTCAGGACACTGGAAAATCCTTGATAATTGATATTCCAGGTTCTAAAACTAAAACGAGACGTTCATTTGTAGTGCCAGAAACATTTTAGCCCACATGTAAAAAGTACATAAATTTGCATCCTCCTGGAATGGAACTTCCATTATTTGTTAATTACAGAAATGGAAACTGCGTGAAACAGGTTGTGGGTATAAACACAATCGGTAGTACACCAAGTAAAATTGCTGAATACCTTCAGCTGCCGGAACCAAATATACTGGCCATTGTTTTAGGAGATCGTCAGCCACTATATTAGTTGATGCAGGAGGTGATATGCTATCATTAAAGCGACTTGGTGGCTGGCAATCTTCTGCAGTGGCGGAAGGCTATGTGAATCACTCTCTTAAAAATACAAATGACAACGCATTACGAATATCGGAATCGATTACCAATTATCAATCTTCGTCTTCTGATGTACCATGCAGTAGTACTACAATTATAAATAATCGTTCATCACCATTAAATAATAAGGCACAAACGACTTACAATAATTGTTCAATTGTTATTAACAACTATTATAATAAAGTTTAAATAATTGCGATTTTCTTTATTTAATAGAAGAAAATGACTGGGCGTAGAAAAAGTATAGTACGTTACACGAGTTGTAAACCCATTACGCACTCGTGAAATTTATGCACTCGCCGCTGCGCGGCTTCGTGCGTAAACTTTTTCACTTCGTGCGTAATGGGTTACTTACAACTCTTGTTACGTAATATACTATTACCTACGACCACTGTAGAAAATAGACGAAAACACACGACACATAGCCTCAGTAAATTCGTCATTACGCACGGTAAACAAATCGCACAGTTTTCGTAAACAAAACGCACAGTTTGACTATAATAACAAATGAAAATATTACAATGTCATATGAATCGACAAATCGAGATACTTCTAATATACGTGATAATTAAACAGTAACCATAAATAATTATTATAATGTTTCTAATGTTAATTAAACCAACATGGTAGTAAATAGAACGAATTATATCGTGTATGATCATCAAAGTTGTGAGACATAATTTTGTAAAATTGTTTGAAATAAAATTGATCAAAAATGTAAAGATGCAATAATATACAGAGTATCCCATTTAAAGAAATGAAGATTACTAGTTTTAGATCTCTATGTATACATGAAACGAACAACAAAAACAACGACTAAAATAAAAATCGACGTGTTCAAGCATCATCGACAATACCTGATAAAATGAATACCTGATAAAAATGAAAATATTAAAAGTCGTCCAGACTTTTTTGGCACAGTGTCTATGGTCGTAGGTAAAGTATAGTACGTAATACGTGTTGTAGAGCAATTACACACTCATGGAATTATGCACTCGCCGCTACGTGGCTGCGTGCATAATTTTTCCATTCGTGCGTAATATGCCTTTACAACACTTATTACGTAATATACTATTAATTATTACCTTGAAGTAGTAAATAATTATATATTTATATGAAAATAATTCGCGCCTAGCTTATCTATAAATAGCATCCGGCGTAACGTATATTAGTTAACAATAATGAAATTGACTAATAAATACGTAATTACATTGTAGCACTTTTATAATAATAATATAATCAGTTAAATCTAAAAAAATCATCATATGCTTTAAGTAATACAATAGTTTTATTTTATTTTGCCACCATAATGTTCTTTATACGCCTCCAAATGCGGGCGCAATGTGGTCTTTATAGCACGGAAATGTCATTGATGCTAAGTAGCATGATTGACAGCAAACACATGACATGATATATAATAGCAATATCACAGTATCTTAGTAACAACAAATTAGACTACTGTCGACTTTATTTCACTGCATTTGCATTTAAAAACTTGCCGAAAATACTGAATCTTTTTAATATTTTGTGCCAGTTTCATGGTGCAAAATAAAATAAAACATTAATGTACCACGGGCATAATGTAGATTATGGCTCTCAGGAATATAAAGCCCTCCGCTTCGCGTCGGGCTTTTAACATTCCCTCGAGCCATAATCTTCTGATTATGCCTTAATACATAAATATATATTATGTTGACGTTATGTACAGGGTCCGCCTTTGGGAGCTGATCCTATGAGTATCTGCTAAACCAAACTTATTATAATTTTGAAAATTTGGTGACAGGGTAATGCTGTTAGGGCTAACTCATCTAAAATATTTTACGTTCGTACTACTTCCGGTTATACCGAAGTCGCTATAGTCGCTTATTTTAAATGGAACACCCGATATTAATACATAAACGTTAATGTTTAATTTTTCAACTTTGACAAAATTGTTTAAAACATCTTTAACAATTCTTACAAATATTACTACTGACGAAGATAACTGTAAGTGTTATCGAAACGTTTAGATTGTATAATTTAAATACACTATTAAAAACCCAAAAAGATAAGTATTTTGTCATAGGTATTTGTATTACAATGATGTATAAATAACATCTGCAGATAACCCAGCTATTTTAAAATAACTGGGAGAAGTAGTGGGAGATTATTTAGTCGATCAAAGGGTGAGAACTTATTCGGAGGAACGAGGATGCATTCTACGGGTGGTCAAATTGAGTATCATAAAATTAGAGGCAATGCATTTTTTAACGATAAATGTAGGATATAAAAATGAGATAAAATAATATGAATTTAAAATAAATATATTGGTTTTAAATATAATAATGCAGAAAGCGGGATATATATATATATATATATATATATATATATATATATATATATATATATATATATATATATATATATATATATATATATATATATATATATATATATATATATATATATATGTATATAAATGTTTATGTTTACGTCTTATATAGAAATGTGAATAGGAGAAAGTGCGAGATTATGAGTGGATGAAAGAGTGAGAAAGTATTCGGCGGGAAGAGGATGCACTCTACGCGCTACCTATATATTCTTATTCAAATGAAAAAATGCATTTACTAGTTAAAAAATTATGCATTCGGTAATAAATATGTAATTATATTTTAGTTGCAGAAATAAGCAGTTTTTAAAAAAATAATATACTAGTTACGGATAATGAATGTACTACAAAATTTGTAATTACATCGTATTCTAAAAATAATTGGTAATAAATACATGAAAAATTATATAAAAAATCTCAATATGTAATATTAACATACATTTATTAGCAGTGATTATTAGTGTGAATAGGAGTAGATGGAAGAGTGAGAAAGTATTCGGCGGGAAGAGGATGCACTCTACGCGCTACCGTTATATTCTTATTATCTGTCTAATACTGACTCTGAATTGCTAACGTAATAATGCAGTTGAAAATTATAAAATCAATATCGAAAAACTAGATACGAAAATAGTGTCGATAAATACGCAATACATTTTTATTTTGACTTAAATTAATAAATTAAATATATTTACTAGTAAAAAAACAAATTTGTTATCCTAAAATTTTTGCAAAGAAGCAAACAGATATTTGTATGTATAGAACCCCAACATCCGCTGCGTTACGTATATAAGTAATTCATATATAAAAATTATATTGAAAAATATGATATCCGCATTGAGCTTATCTGTGAATAACATCCGGCATGACGTACTACAATTAATACTATAATAAATACGTAATTACCTACATTGTATTTAAAAATCAATACTGAAAAAATGCATTTAATAGTTTAAAAATAATGCATTTGATACCAAATATGTAATTACATTTGCATAGAAACGTGTAGCATGGGCAGTATGCATTTATTAGTGAAAAATAATCAATGTGATAATGTATAGCAATTTCTTATCAGCGCTACTCAAAATTTATATTAATATGTAAATTGTATGATTTAAGGGAGATAATCATTTCGATTGAATAGTTACTCAACAATAAGTAACATCTTCTATATCCGGATATTCGTTTTCTTATAGAGCAATGAGACCGGAAAAGCGCATTCTCAATATATTGTTAAAAATTCGGTATAAATACTGGATTCAATAGATACAAAATTCGTTATTAATATTACATTCTTAAACATGGATCTTCTAAAGCAATTAAATTTAGTGGGTGAAGGTGAATTCAAACATGTATTCGAATGTTTCTTATATGATTACTGATTATAAAGACCGGTTAAAAATGTTAAAATTATTAACACTCAATACGGAAGAAAAGTTGCGGTAGAAACTATAGAAAATACTATATTTCTCCCGAAGAGATTAACAAAAGAACTAAGATGAGAAGGTATACAATCTTCAATCATGTATTGAACAAATCGCAATCGTTTATGGGAGCAGCATCGATATTGGTAAAGCCAAAATTATGACTAAACTATCCTTTGTTCATTATACTGATAAGTTATTATTATTATTCTGCATTAAAAAATTAATAAATTATATTTATAGGATAACCTACCTAATCATCATTGTCATCACATCATTATCGCTGTTCCTATATATTAATGTACATAAATTTCTATTTATATATAAAATTATAATAAAAGAATATTTGTAATGTCTGAAGTTGTATGTTCCTACAACATATAAGAGTTAATATAAAACTGTGTAGGTAAAATAAAACATACGTTATCATAATTAAACGAATTTATTTATTGCAATGAAAACAATCTAACATTAACGGAGCTGGTCCATATATATAGTCAACATCAGATGATTTATTCCAATGCCTCATACGTCTTATTATGACGCGTAATTGCCTGTCATCCGAAAGTAATGAGGTAACTTATTTCATATTGCAAGCAAATCTTCAACGCCTACTTGTAATAGTTCATATCTTCTTACCGTCGAATATTCTCAGTCATCGCTTCAAACTCTAAGATTATACGGTCCATCTAAAAGTAATAATAATGAATAAAAAATTAAAATATGCCTACATACTTATACTATAATTTCCGCAACTGTATGCACTTCCTATCCCCAGCATAGGTAATAAACGAATGTATGAAGGCTTGTGCAACTAAGCTTCATCCTCATTGTTATGGCGCCACACTTTGATTTAACTCATGATAAATAGGGTGGTAACGTAATTGAATAAGTAATTAATTAAAATCAATCAGACGATACTGATGCTGAATAAGGTGAGTGTTTAACGGATATCAAAATAATAATAATGTATACCTGACAAATATATGGGATGTCAATGATAAAGCTGATTATTCATGGACTGATACACCCTAAGCGTCTAAAAGTAATTAGTATTACCGTACAAACATCTTATTAATACGAAAATGTAAACTTTCACCATTATCACACATAATAAAATACTTATCTTTTTAGGTTTTTAATGGTGTATTTTAAATTATACAAACTAAAGGTTTCGATAACACTTACATCTTCGTCAGTAGTAATATCTATTAAAATTGTTAAAAATGTTGCAAACAATTTTGTCAAAGTCGAAGTCTGCGGTGGCTGGCCATGCCTTGAATAATCTAAATCATGACATTCAACTTGACAATATGTAAATATTGTCAAGACAAACTCATTATTATGTTCGTTCACAGCGCGAAGCTATTGAAATATATAAACACCCTAATAGTTTTAATAGACAAGAAGAAATCTCCGTTTAAATAGGTTTTAGAATCTTATAATTAAAAAAGGAATAATTATACGTCTTGGTTTTAATTTTAATTTTAATTTTAAATGTTAAATTACCACAGCACTATAATTTAACATACGTAGTTGAAATTAAGATTAAAATTAAAAATTACAAGAAACGTTCTGCATTATGCTTTTCATTGTTAATAACACTTGCACTTATTGACAAAGATATCTCTTTGTTATATTTAACTGGATTATTTCATTTGATGTCATGTTTATATTTGTGAATGCTTCTATCATTTTGAAATTGAAGTTTTTCACAAATTTACACTTACATCATGACTTGATTAAATTTTGTTAAATGTGTTTTTGGCTGACATTTTCATTGTTAGCTTTCGCCGTTAGAGAGTGTTCTGATTTGTCATCTTTAAGACAGTTTAACAATATTTAATTTTTAATGACCTAGTTATCCTTTTCTAAAATTTAGTTCTATTGTTGGCTTTATACGTTTGTCAAACTGCAATATTAATAGCAGGCTGCTATTTATATTTTAATTTTTTAGCAAAATTGTTTACATCTTTAACAATTTTAATAGGTATTACTACTGACGAAGATAACTGTAAGTGTTATCGAAACGTTTAGATTGTATAATTTAAAATACACCATTAAAAAACCAAAAAGATAAGTATTTTATGTTATTAATACCTTTGTTGTAGAACGTGTATTATTAACGTGGGCGCTATTTCTCGATAATTCTATAGTACTTGAAGTCGGAAGTTCATTAAAGGATAATGATTTTAAACCTGTAGTACAATTATTTTGGACGACATTTAGTGACATATACCGTCTGCATTTTAATATGGAGGAATGGGGCGAAATTAAAACTAAGCATCTAATACGTCAAACTCTAAAATTAAATTGTTTATTACCGATGAAGGAAAGAGAATCAGAATAAGCAGAGGAAACAGTTCAGTATTATTAGCCGAGAAGGCAACCAACCTACTCTTTTCGGCTGTGGATGTAATAAATCAGAAGCTAAATTATATGAATGATTATCATAATTATTCGATTTATGAAGATTTCATAAATGAAGGTGCCACGAATCTATATAGTGAAGGTTTGAGCGATGAACAAAGT
This sequence comes from Vesta saturnalis, assembly GCA_036346205.1. NCBI lineage: Eukaryota > Metazoa > Arthropoda > Insecta > Coleoptera > Lampyridae > Vesta > Vesta saturnalis. The sequence goes on along the minus strand of JARFJB010001857.1, from coordinate 546,807 downwards.
ATATTATCTAGAGGAAAATTTTTCTGTCAAAATCTTAGATTACTTTTAGCATTAATAGGTCATAGTTATAATTAAAAGATTATTCATTTTTAGTTGAAATTATGCACATTTTTCCGTAAAAATTTATAAAAGATGTAACTTTCAGACCATACGTGTAAAAGATATGTAAAAATAAACGTACATTATGTAAAGCAGTATTTTAATAATGATTGATCGAGGCTCCACCTAGTGGTACATTTTTAAAAGTAGATTAGAGGGTGATCACGACTACATCTAGCGGTATATTTTTTTAAAGTGAGATCTAGTAATCGTTATGGCGGGAAAACTAAAAATTTGAAATAGGTTCTAAGGAGGGTTGGCATGCTATCCTATACTCCAGACGTATAACTTCCGGTTCCAAACGCCTACCTACCGATTTCAGACGCATACCTTCCGATTCCAGACGCTTAGCTTCCGGTATGTAGGTTTTCCCATAAAAATTTGTAACACGTGTGAACAATAAAACGCATATTATGTAAAACAGTATTTTATTAATGATAATAATGTAATTTAATATACAACTTTATCCAGCTTCATATGATAAAATAATATATTACATTTTACGTACAATGCTAGTAAATGGTTCCTACTCGATTAATACAGCGTGCAAGATAACGCAATATATCGAAGTATCGGCAACGGGAAAGGCTGAAGATGCTTCTACTGCTAATTTCAAATCAATAACTACGTTGTAAACAAGTGCAACTAACTGCAAGTATCAGCTGACTTTTCAATTGTTCGTAACTAGGTATAAAACCTTATGGCGAAATATAATATTGATTTCGAAAGTTTAAATATTCTTCGTAAGCATCCACATACTCGTTATCAGCGATATACTGCTATTCTAAATATCTATGGACACGCCCTTTAAAATAGAAGGATTCCGACAAAGTTTGTGGAGCTATGACTTCCATTTTGAAGGAGGGTAGAGCTCCGAATAACTTGCAATCGGATCAAAGACGTGAATTCTATAATAAACATTTTGAAGGGTTGATGGAGAAGTATGCAATACATCATTATGCAGTGTCTAGTGTGAAAAAGGCGGTCATTGTTGAAAGGGTTATAAGAACGTTAAAGAACGCATTATAAAAACGATCTGGCTTTAAAGGTAAATAAAAGTGGCTAGATATGTTGCAGGAAGTTACTTCAAAATATAATAATTATAAAGTGCATTCTACGATTAGAATTAAGCCTAAAGATGTAACATCGTCGACGTACTTACCGATGTTTCATAATATTAAGGTAATAGGTATAGCACAATTTAAAATTGGTGATTACGTCCGGATTTCTAAATATAAATCAATATTTGCAAAAGGCTACACTCCTAATTTTTCCGCTGAACCATTTAAGATTGCTGAGGTGAAGGAGGATCTGCAATTTTACGCTGAAGAACTACAGAAAACATCTCATCCGGATACATTTCTCGCTGAGAAAGTATTACGGAGTAAGGGGGACCTACTATATGCTTGATTGCTTAGTATGGATAAATCACATGATTTCTGGATTAATAAGACAGAGTTTGTATAACATGTGTATATTTTCGGATATGTCCAATAATAGCAGTAATAAATAACTTCTGATATAATAATAATAATAATAATTAATAATAATGATAATAGCTTATAATAAATAATTTTATATAATAATAATAATAATAATAATAATGGCTTATAATAAATAATTTGTTAAATAAGTAATTTGATAATCTATGATATAATAATTATTGTTATAATACCTAATTTCTTAACCTGAATCCATAGTAGTGGGGATATTTCAACGTGCCCAAGGCAGAATAACGATTACATTAGGCAGCAAATACCTCTTGTCATGGCGATTGTTGAGGGCGAGATTACACTGTTCTATACTATAAACGTGGTGGCTTTTCGATATGATGCTGCTTTGCGTGACGCTTGTAATATCACCGCTTCTTAGTCATTTTAAGTAATCATTAAAACTAATTCTATCTTCAACAACATAATCCCTAACGCCTTTTAATTTTCTGATTTCATAATCCTTAAGTCTAAAGCTGTACATTTTAGATGCCAAACCCACCCATTCATTAATTACTCTTCCACTCATTTCATCTTTTATCAAGTCAATTACTTTACTATTGCATTTTGGAATGTTATATGAGTTGTCTGCAGGATAATTAGAAGTGTCGAAACTCGAAATGTTATTGCGTATAAGATCGTACGCATCCTCACATTGCATCTCGTACACTAGACTATCGGTATCCATATATAATAATTTCATGCAATCATCACTGAACTGACGTTGCGTGACATATAGTGCCAGCCATTCCTACATATAGTGGCTTATTAAAGCAGATTTCCACCTTAGATAACACGATAGCCATCAATTCCTCACCAAATATCTCTCTGCAGTGGAAATTCGGCTTTGAAATGTAATAATTGGCTCCATACCTACCACTTCACCTTGTGAGAAGCTTAGCAATTCTGTGATTTCTTACATTTTCCACAGTTTTGACGAAATTTGAGTTATTTAAGCATTTGTACAAGTTTTTGTTGAAGGGGTTAGTGGATTCTACTCGCAACCTTGTATTTAAGTCTATATATGGTTCGAGCTAACGTGATTGGTTGAAGCTAATCGCGCGATTAACTTTATCAAGCACAAGGCCTGCTTGAAGGTATTGCCATAATGAATGACACACTTAGTCTTAGAATGCAGCGTTGCGAGCAGTTTCCTATTTTTACCACCAAGTGGAGTACCGTGTTCAACGCAGAATGGAATGTATTTATGACGATCATGCAAATTTTCCGGATATAATAGATCCACCTCTAGGATTAATCCTTTGCATGAAACATCCGCTAAATTTAAAAGCGATTCAGATCTTAATACATTTAATTGTATCGCTAAGCCACTTGAAACCATCCCGCGGCAAACATTGACTTTGAGCCCATCCATATAAATTAACCATATCTGTGTAAAGGATATAAGAGGATGGTTTGCTCGGATCGTAATCATCCACACGCTTATTGTTAGCCTTGCTATATTTAGTACAACATTGCGTTATTCCACCTATTATACCCTTTTCCACGAGCAATAACATATTTACATCGGTGAGCAGCTCCAGTCTAACTTTAGCGTAATTTAACATATACTGCCAGGTATATATTCGGCAGCGGTGTAAAAGAATGCCGGATCTAACTTGTGCGTTGTTATGCACTTATTTTTAAAATTTGTAAATACTACGTCAGCAAGTAGAAGCACATCACATGTCAGATAAACATCGCTATATTGAACTCAATTTTGAATTTGAAACTTTCACCAAACGTTTTGAGCATGTGCATAATCATTATCTGTGATATGTGATTGCCTCAACTTGCTGTAGAATCTCACTTTATTCGGAAGACAATTTTCATTAAATTTAGCCCACGTATCTACATATTCATATGGATACAGCCATTTTTTAGTTAATAACTGAGGTTGCTCATCATTCAAATGACACCCTTCTGCCTAAAATTTTGAAATCATTAAATGATAAATAAGATGATTTATCCAGGGACTCGTTCATGAAGCGATATGAATTTACATATCTAAATTTAACTATTTTATAAATGTCTTTGGTGAATGATATATAGCGTTCTTTAGTCTTGGGTAATAATGTAATGTTATCGTGGATGGCTTGGGCAATATCTTTTATTAGAAAGTGAGTCATAACTGGAAAAATTGTGGAAAAAAACTGGTATTATTCGCGGGCTTTATACCGGATATTCCATGCTTGATGAGCACTACCTGTAAACCGACCGGTAAAATGACAATGATCTCTTCCTTTAACATTATGATCTAGGAAGGGATGTTCGCAAATATGGAAGTGAGTGGATGCACTATAATCCAACATTTTCATGTCGCTTAACGTTTCCATCGGTAATGGATTATCGAAATACTGCTGCAGGCTACCTGCAATATTAAACAGCTCATTGCTGAACCAATTAAAGCACTCCTCACCCCTCCGCAACCGAAATTTTGATAAGGAATCATTACGTGCAGTGGAGATAATATGCGATGCTGCATACGTTATGTTTCTTATACTTAACGGCATTTCGCGATTCGTCATCTTTAAAATCCTTCACTAAACATTCCAAGTCGCAATATAAAATAAATGGTGTAGTGTGTTTAAACTCATAATTTTTAACATACACATTCGATCCTGGCTTAGGCATCTCTATCCTACACTTATTAATTAACTTACAATCTAACTCGTGATTACTTAGCTTAATTTGTAAACTAGAATAGTGGAGGCATCTATCGCATAGATATAATTTACCACGATTCTTCGTTAACTGTGAACGCACTAATCCTGATAAATGTTATCATCTATTTCGCTCTCAATTTCATAATGCTGTTGGATCGTTAATAAATTAACATGTTGCTGCTTCTTATAATTACATAAGTATATGGGTACTGTGGTATATGTAGCTAAGTCTTTTCTAGTAAGAACATACACGTTTAAGAATAAAGTAGGATTTTGTTTTAAAAATTTGGGGATTTGGTTTAAGCCATGGGAAACTATATCTTTTCACATTAATAACACGATTATTATTTTTTATTTGAGGAAGTCAACGTAAATAAGAGGACGCTCTTATTATAGTTATACTATTTGTGTTCACAGCTAACGATATAATTTTTGATACAGCCCAACCACTATCCTGTTCTTGACATTGAATCAATCGCTCCATTAAGTAATAGACTACATATCTAAGATGTCTTTTATCATCAATACTCAGTGATGAGTCAGCAAAGCATGTTTTAACTAGCCTTAAATTAGAGTCAATAATGCTGGTTATTTTGGTGATTTTACTCTCATCATGAGTATTAAGATGTTTATAAAAACGTTCAATCATTTCTAGGGATGAATTAATTTTCTTGATTAAAGCCATTTCTAAAAATAAATCATTAAAAAAGATTTAGTATAGAATTTAAACATTGTACCTATAATATCTAGCGAACGAAGCGCAGCAGCAAGTAATACAATCTGATGAAATTGATCGAACCTGTAATTTATTGATATAATTAATGCTTCAAATATAAGTATATAGCTTACCTGGGCGATACAAGTAATTAGAATAGCAGCCAAGTACAGCGGTGAGCACTTTTATAATATAAGTTAAATCTAAAAAAATTCATTTATATAATTAATACTTAACGTAGAATAAATAAAACATACCTGAATATATCCGAAGAACGAACTGCAGCAGCAAATAAACAAGTAATTTTTACGCAGTAGTGGTTAGGAAACCTAAAAATCATTAATATTTGCATTTAATTTCTAAATGCAATATGAAACTCACCTGGTGAATAACACTATAACGACTGATAAAGAACCATATACTAGATTCTCTTATATACGTAACGCGCCGGATGGTGTGGGTTGTTCTAACAGAAATGTACATCTGGACATAAAAATGTTACCTGTTGCAATTTTTTATTGTGTATCGAGTATTAAATTATAAAAATGAAGTTGATATATTATTAATACATTTTGAATAACGACTGATAAAGAACCATATATTAGATTCTCTTATATACGTAACGCGCCGGATGTTGTGGGTTGTTCTAACAGAAATGTACATCTGGACATAAAAATGTTATCTGTTGCAATTGTTTATTGTGTATCGAGTATTAAATTATAAAAAATTATAGTTTATATATTATTAATAAATTTTGAATAACGCTGATAAGAAATTTTTTAAATCCGGACACGTCTGCGTTTCTACAGTTGGCTAACATCTGTTTTCTTCTTTGTAAAAAATTTTATGATAAAGTTTGTTCCTATGCATTATAACATTGATTATTCTTTAACTAATAAATGTACTACTTATGCTACCTTACATATGATTTTATTATGCAAATAGATATTGTAATTACGTATTTATTAGTAAATTTATTATAGTACGTCATGCCGGATGTTATTCATACATAAGCTCGATGCGGATATTGTAATAATTCTTCAATATGATTTTGGTATATGAATTGTATGAAAATTTACCATCATAATCCATATATACTATTATTCAATTTACTGCTTAATTCTGCAACTAAAATGTAATTACATATTTATCATCGAATGCAATTATTTATCAGTGAACTACATCAAATTCTCTTTTATAATTTATTACTTTAAGTGAATAATTAAAAATGTATTGCATATTTATCGACATTATTTTTATATCTAATTTTTTCAATATCGATTTTATAATTTTCGGTAAATTCATTATTTTTAACTAGTAAATGTATTGCTTCTAATATTACGAAGCTCAATTTGGCTGCGAGTAGAGTGCATCCTTGTTCCTCCGAATGCTTTCTCACTCTTTCATGGACCATAGCTAGAGATTCTCGCACTTCGACCTAAGCCATTATTTTTAGCTACGTAAATGCAAACTCTTTGTGCGAATCGTGCATTGAGACGTACTAAGGGGTAAATTCAGAAAACCAGATTATGATTATTAGGAACAAATGTAAATCGTCATATTAAGAAACTAATTTGAACAATTTAACTGAATTATTGACAAATAATGTCTATGCTAATATATTTCTCATTATAATCATATTGTATATTTGAAAATTTACCATCAGAATTCATATATATTATTATTCAATTTATTGATTAATTCTACAACTAAAATATAATTACATTTTTATTATCGAATTGTATTCTAGTAATAATTGTTAATAAATGCATGTTAATTTTATATATTGAAATTTAAAACTGATATATTTATTTTAAATTCATACTATTTTATATAATTTTTTTATATCCTGTATTTCTCGTTAGAAAATGCATTGATTCTAATTTTACGATGTTCAATTTGGCCACGTAGACTACATCCTTGTTCCTCCGAATACCTTCTCACTCTTTCATTGACTAATAATATCGGACTTCCTCCTAATTCATTATTTTAAAATAGCTACGTTATCTGCAGGATGTTATTTATAGATAAGCTTGATACAGATTATTTCATATATTGTAATACAAGTATCTATGACGCTACAGCAAGCATTTGTAAAGATATAGCGATTTCTACATTATGTAACTAAAGCTGTAGTAAATACATATTTTTAAATTACTACTAATTTTTATATCCTATATTTCTCGCTAAAATCCATAACTTCTAGAATACAATTCAATGATAAATATGTAATTACATTTTAGTTGCAGAATTAAGCAGTAAATTGAGCGAGTAGAGTAAATCCTTGTTCCTCCGAATGCTTTCTCACTCTTTCATCGTCCAAAGCTAGAGATTCTCGCACTTAATCTCTTTCACATTACAATCACATTGTACATTGTCTATACATTTTTCAATATAATTTTTTTATGAGAATTATTTGAAAATTTACCGTCAGAATTCATATATATTATTATTACTCAATTCACTGTTTAATTCTGCTACTACAATGTAATTACATATGTATCATCAAATTGTATTCTAATAATAATTGTTAATAAATGTATGTTAATATTATATATTGAAATTTAAAACCGATATATTTATTTTATTCATATTATTATTTTATTTATTTTTTATATCTCATATTTCTCGTTAGAAAATTTATTGATTCTAATTTTATGATGTTCAATTTGACCACGCGTTTCTCCGAATGATTTCTCACTATTTCATCGACTCTTGAATAGATGTTTTAAATTTTCATATTCTAGATTAGATCTTAAAATATTGAAATTTTGGGTCGTAAAACTAAATTCCCTATACATTAGATTATCATTATCATTATTTAAAGATGGTTTAACGAATTCTGTACAGGATTCTAAATTAACCTTTAAAATATGATTATAAATGTTAAGAATTTCCCTAATCCTAATTGAAAATAACTTATAACTGTCGTGAAACAATGTGCCTAATGTCCTATGTCCTAAATTAATTATAATGCCAATGCTTACCCTAGATTAAAGGCTGTAGTCAAATCCTTCCACTCGACTGCTTCCGAGAGGCCCTCCAATAACCGGTTTTCTCAACTGCTTTACTATTATTCTGTACCGCTACAGTTTCCCTGCAACGCTCGCCAGATGTCTGTTATCATCAATACTCAGTGATGAGTCAGGAACGCATGCTCTAACCAGCCTTAAATTGGCGTCAATAGTGCTGGTTATCTTGGTGATTTTATTCTCATCATGAGTATTAGGATGTTTATAAAAACGTTCAATCATTTCTAGGGTTGAATTAACTTTCTCGATTAAAGCCATTACTAAAATAAATCATTAAAAAGGATTTAGTATAAATTTTAAACATTGTACCTATAATATCTAGCGAACGAACTCCAGCAGCAAATAATATAATCTGATGGAATTGATCGAATCTGTAATTTATCAATATAATTAATGCTTCAAATATAAATATATAGCTTACCTGGAACGATACAAGTAAATAGAAAAACAGCCAAGTACAGCGGTGAACACTTTTATAATATAAGCTAAATCTAAAAAATTCATTTATATAATTAAAGCTTAAAGTAGAATGAATAAAACATACCTGAATATATCCGTTGAACGAACTGCAGCAGCAAATAAATAAGTAATTTTTACGCAGTAGTGGTTAGGAAACCTAAAAATCATTAATTGTATTTCATTTCGAAATGTAATGTGAAACTCACCTGGTGAATAACACGATAACGACTGATAAAGAACCATATATTAGATTGCTTTTATATACGTCATGCGCCGGATGTGGGTAGTTCTAACAGAAATGTACATCTGGATATAAAAATGGTATCTGTTGCAATTGTTTATTGTGTATCGAGTATTAAATTATAAAAAATGATAGTTTATATATTATTAATAAATTTTGAATAGCACTGATAAGAAATTTTTTAAATCCGGATGCGTCTGGGTTTCTACAATTAGGAAATGTGTGCTTTCTTCTTCGTAAAAAATTTTATGATAAAATTTGTTGCTATGCATTACCACACTGATTATTCTTTAACTAATAAATGTACTGCTTATGCTACCTTATATCTAATTTTTTCAATATCGATTTTATAATTTTCGGTAAATTCATTATTTTTAATTAGTAAATGTATTGCTTCTAATATTACGAAGCTCAATTTGGCTGCGAGTAGTATCCATCCTTGTTCCTCCGATTGCTTTCTCACTCTTTCATGGAGCGTAGCTAGAAATTCTCGCATTTACTCCTAAGCTATTATTTTTAGCTACGTAAATGCAAACTCTTTGTGCGAATCGTGCATTGAGATGTACTAAGGTATAAATTCAGAAAATCACATTATGATTATTAGGTACAAATGTAAATCGTCATATTGAGAAACTAATTTGAATAATTTAACTGAATGATTGACAAATAATGTTTATGCTAATCTGTTTCTCATTATAATTACGTTACATATGAAAATTTATCATCAGAATTCATATGTATTATTATTCAATTTACTGCTTAATTCTGCAACTAAAATATAATTACATTTTTATCATCGAATTGTATTCTAATAATAATTGCTAATAAATGCATGTTAATATTATATATTAAAATTTAAAGCTGATATATTTTTTTTAAATTCATATTATTTTATCTAATTTTTTATATCCTATATTTCTCGTTAGAACATGCATTGCTTCTAATTTTACGATGTTGTTTGTCCACGCGTAGTATGCATCCTCGTTCCTCCGAATACTTTCTCACTATTTGATCGACTAATAATCTCACATTTCCTCCTAATTCATTATTTTAAAACAGCTACGTTATCTACAGGATGTTATTTATAGATAAGCTTGATAAAGATTATTTTATATATTGTAATACAAGTACCTATGACGCCACAGCAAGAATTTGTAAAGATATAGCGCTTTCTACATTATATATCTAAAGCTGTGGTAAACACATATTTTTATGGTTACTACTAATTTTTATATTCTATATTTCTCGCTAGAATCCATAACTTCTAGAATACAATTCGATGATAAATGTTAATTATATTTTAGTTGCGGTAAATTACAAGTAAAGTGCATCCTTGTTCCTCCGAATGCTTTCTCACTCTTTCATCAACGATAACTAGAGATTCTCGCACTTAAACTCTTTCTCATTATAATCACATGTTTAGCTATGACACCACCACCTTTTAGTGAGGACATGAACCGGTTATTTTTAACTATGATACAACTACCGTTTAGCAAGGACGCGAACCAGATGTGTGTCTAGCACAGATACGAACCATACATATCTGGTTATTTCCTTTGTAACATATTTGCATAGAAGAGATTCAAACCACACATGTTTGGTCACCTACTATTTTTAATGATGACGCGCATCAGCTATTTTTAATGATGGTGCTGTCACTATAGTTTTAGCTAAGACGCGAACCGACTATTTTTAGGTATGACGCGACCACCTTTAGTCAGGATATAAACCGGCTGTTTTTAGCTATGATACAACCACCTTTTAGTGAACCAGCTATGATCAGACCTCCAAGGTTACCTTGCAAATCTAGTGACTTTTGAGTTAGGATTGGCCTTATATTACTACTCACTAACAAAAATTCCTAAAACTTAAAATAACGAAAATACCTGTTTACACAAAAACTATTATAATTGTAACGGAAGTATCACTTGCGCATGAAACGTGATTAAATCATAAATTGCCCTTATGCAGACAACAACCAAAGAAACTACACGTTTTACAGAAATTCCAAATTTTAACTCTATCCTCAATTTGCGACAACACAACATTTTAAATCTAAATTTCGAAAAATGAGACACAAAAAAATTATCTAACGTAATTTGCTTAAAATATTCACACCAGTGACCTCATTTATCAAAATGACAAGAAGTTAATTTGACACCATCATGTCAAAAGTAATCGTGCTGTATTACCTAAGTAACGCATATGATGATCTCTCATGTTGAATTAATAATTGGTCGAAAAACGCCAAAAGTCATCGAAAAGGGTACAAAGTTGCAAATGTTAAGGTGCTATAAGTAACTTAAAAATTGTGCAACGTGGAAAAGTAATCGTGTCGGAAATATTTCAAGTACGTAAGAACTTAAATCACTTTTTCGTGTGCACATCAAATATGTATTTGGTTTTAGGTTCCACAACAAACTATTTAACCTTCCATTAGGGCGCCGCTATATGTAACGTCAAGGTCGCGGTGGAACATCCAGTGACATAACAACAACTTGGTCCAATTTTTAATTATCTCTTTGTAGGTTCGCTGAAATTGTTTACAGTAATTTACTATATGGAAGTACGATAAATTTAATTAAATAATTTATGACTCAAGCACTTTTTTCAAGTATTTTTATAATTTGAGAAGTAGGTACACATATTTAAGAATACAGTATCTTTTATTCGGACTCACAAGCTAGGTTTTCTTCACAATTTTCACAAATTGCTTTGACATGTTTTTAAACATATACAGGTATTACATTTTTTGCATGTGTAGGTTGTTCTGGCATCCTTCTTCGATTCCTTGTAGCAAGCGTCACAACGTTTTCTTTTACTGCTTTTCGGCTCACTCGATTTGATCATCATCGGCTCGTCCCAGGTTGGTTTCATCTCGATTGGTCCCAAGTTGACTTTTGTCGGCCACAAGTGTTGCTGGTTTATATTTTGCCAGAATGTTCTTCAGTTCATCTGACAATGTTTGAACCAGTGACTCCTTCTTTAGTTGTTCAGCAATTAAGCTTAGAGCTACTTTCCTTAGATACTCTTTCCTCGAGGTATATTCGTTGCCATTTCTCAAAAATATAATTCTACCATTTACTTCTGCTACGTTTAATAAATGGTAAAAGACAACCATCGGCCATCTTCTTGTAGATCCGACCACATTGTAAGTAGCGCACGGTTTATCCACTACATCCACTCCTGACTTTGTAGCATTATAGAACTGAATAATCTCAGGTTTTCTTTTGCTGTCATCTACAACTTCACTGTTTGAGGTATGTAAACTGGAGAGAAATACCACGGCCTTACCCTCGTCGGTACATAGGATACAAGGGTTTCATTTTGGTATAATCAAACATGCTGTAATACTGTAGCCTATTTTTGGAGTGGCAAAACTTAGTGGTAACTCCTTCTGTTTTTCCGAACAGTCCCGACATAAGATAACTTTTCTTCTCTAAGGCCTTTAAAGTTTCAAACTTGTAAACCAATTATCTGCGGTAATGTTCCTCACTTCCATAAATTGGTTCACAAATTCGCATGAGAATAGCTTCTGCAGAATTTTCATTTTGTACGGTCCAATCAGGTTGTTGGCCGCAATAAATCTCCATATTTACAGCATAAAAGATTTGCAACAGGTAGGCAAAATTTTATGCCATATTTTGTGGGTTTTGACGGTATATACTGAAATCCACAACAACCACGAAATGCGGAAGCATCTCATCTACAGTGACGTTCTGGCCTAAGTGATTTGCAATTTTCAAGACAAATAAAATTTCCGAATTGCTGACAATTTGTCAGTCTTACATCTTTCTTATCGTGTAGATCGGTCGTCGAATCTGATACATCGTATAAGAAAACGAAATCGCCTTTCTGGCATTGCCATTCTGAATATATCAATTCCTAATCCAACAGTTGCCCAAAAATCGGAAATATTTTGTGCCTGTCTCGAAAAACTCCTGCTAAGTATAACAACCCTATAAAATCCTGTATTTCAATAAAGTCAGTAGGTCTGCAATCTCATTCGCGACAAAATTTTCTTTTATGGTCGTTATATATTTATTCGTTCCCTCGACAATGCTGGTCAATATCAACATTATGTGCTCGTGTCTGAGTTGCTTTCCATGCTGTTTTTCTCCATTGTGTACCATTTTACCTACCAAGAAATTTTATCTTTACAACAAACTGTTTGTACAGTGAAAATACGTTTACTTACCGATGTAATAACCGGCTTCTTTATCTTCATCATCAACATCGTGATCCGAGTCAATAATTCTTATTTCAATGTGATCTTCAGTTTCTGAATCATCCGATTCATTGAAATTTTCATCGGGTTAAACCACATTTTCGTCAATTTCCTCGAAACTTAAACGACGTAACTCTTCTACGTCGGCAGGATTATCAAAGTAATAACGTTTTTCTATTGTATGCACTTTGTTAGGTACACGACTTCACGGCACAGTTACAAACGTACAAGAAAACGTAATTTACAAACAACGGACCTTATAAATACGGTACGGACACACTTGAACGAAGCCCGCAACAACACTTCACGGCACAGTTACAAACGTACAAGAAAATGTAATTTATAAACAACGGACCTTATAAATACGGTACCGACACACTTGAACGAAGCCCGCAACAATTCTGAGACGTGACTAATCGCGCTGGCATTACTAATCCCATAGCAGGTACCTGACGTATTCTTTGACATTTACAGAGCAATAAAACTAAGTCTTTGCATGAAATTCGGGCAAAGTATTCGTAAAAGATCGGTTAGAGATGTCAAATGTGTGCAATGCTGTAGCTATAATTGTTTCCGTTATAATCTCAAAATGATAAACCCTGGGACCATAATGGCAAAACCTCAAAGTTTAAAGTCGACATATTGTGGTAAACGCACAAAATCTGAGTTTTGGGATTTCACCTTTCGGAAAGATCTGCAACGTCCAATTTGGCAAATTAATTCAAAAATGAATGTTTTACTTTGGACAAATTGTATCACGTTAAAACAAATTTCGATTTGATGGGGATCGAACAACATTATTTAGAATTTTGAAATGAGTGGGTTACAAACACAAATGTGTCAATGAATAGAAAATTTTATGTGAAATAAAACACGTCGTTGTAGCCAAAATTAAGTTTTCAGAAAATTTCTGTAGTCGCAAAGTTCAGCCTAAGATGTCTGATTTGTGTATCTAGATGAAACGTGGATTTATCAAAATAGTTTGAATATTCATCGTTGGGTGCACGACACCGACACCAAAAGTAATCCATCCAAAATTAAAAGTGAAGGTGAAAGGTATACCATTTTACAGGCGGAGGAAAACTGCGACTACTTATACGATTCGGGAACGAGGATCGATTATCATAAATATATGAATGTGAACCGGTTTTAAAATTGGGCGATTAAACAGCTGATTCCTGCGCTGTCCAAACTACCAGGAAATTACGTGATGGTTATGGATAACACATCGTATCATTTGGTGCAGTTACCCAAGCCAACCGCATTTTCTAGTAAGAAATATTAGCTGCAGTAGTGGTTGTTTGCGACGGGGTCGAAATTAGAATTTTCGCAATTTTTAAAAGTGATTTAATTGATAAGAGAATACCTGTTTATACTTAAAAATACTTGAATGTTTCCAATCAATCGATTAATCTATTACAATTAGTCTTTTTAAATTTAAATCGAATTTAGGCGCGGAAACGCTGCGTCATCAAATATGCGGGGCGAGCGCTGATGACTGCACGACTAGTATCGATGTTGAAAGTTCCTGTACTTTGCAGAGTTTAAACGCTTTAAAAACATTTTAAAATGGGTAAAAGTGGTGTTTTGTGCCAGGATGCAAAAATACCTACAAGACCGCTCCTAAAAGGTTTTGTGTCAGTATCGCAGAAAAATATATAATATAATGAAATGCTTTAAAGCTGCAAGATGTGATTTACCGATATCAACAACAGTTTTTTTCGGATGCCAGAATCATTTTAATGTAAGTAATTAAAGCTTTTTCGTTATTACTAAAATAAAATAGAACACAAGTAATATTTTCATGTCAACAACATATCATGTAAGGTTAAGTTTGTATATTATTGTCAAATTTTTAAGAAATGTAAATAAACACAATTACTTTGTTTTAATATAACGATAACGTAATTAATTTAGTCAGGAGTATTTTCTAGATAATAATTTATAAATTGTTGACTGTTCTATTCATTATTTGTTGCAAATTTACTACTGTTTTGGTTAAAGTTGTAATGGCTCTAAGAGCGATCTTTCCAAGTTGTTGAATATAAAGATTTATTTTAATGTGCTTGAAAGTACTAAGTAATTGTTTTATTTAAATGTCTAATATGGAATATCACAAGGTAACATAGCATTCATAATTTGTTGTGGTTCCAATTGGACGAGGATATGGACAATTACATTCGTCATAAATTAAGGCGCTCAATTTTTATGAAACGAGAGATTGTTACACATTTTTGATTGCCAGTATGATAGAAAACGAGCAGCAACGCCCCAAACTGTTTATTTGCTGTATAGATAACCGAGATATACAGGTATGGAAAAATATTATCGCAGGTCTGACTTACAATAAGTAAAACAAAGACACTACAATCAGTTCACGTGTTAAGTGAGATAGAATACACAACAAACTAAAAGCGCTGATGCCATGAATGCGTTTTTGAATAGGCTAGCATCAATGACACATTTAATTGTTATTGTCAACGAGAAATGAAAATCAGTGTTTTGCAAGTCCGACACAATACTCATGTGTTCCACTGAAGAAAAATACAGATTAAGTGGTATTATTCAGGAAGCACTGCATAAGAAATAATGGGCAGGTTTGCTTTTTCCTTTGTAAACAGGTCAATTCCATCAGTAAGTACGATTATACATACTGTTTGTAAATTTGAAAGATGTGGATGTTTAAATATTGTAGAAAATGCAGTAGCATTGATGGTAATGGTGGTGAGCATCCTGATCGTAACTTAAACGAAGAGCGCTAACTCCAAGAAATTGCAGTGTGTAGTTTAGCAGAAACTAATTTCCCGTGCAATAGTGCATAAGTTGCTGAAGAAATGAATATTGAACCAATTTTGTGAAGATATGATGAATCGGGCTAATGAAAACGAAAGATTTATTGAAAATATTTTGTTTGCCGACGAGTGTTGTTTAACTTACAAGACCATCACAACCCGTATCTCGCTGTTGGTTACTCTCGGGAAAACAAACACATTAGTATTCCTTACCGGACACAAACCCCAAAAGTTAATGTGTGGCAGGAATTTTAGGCAATTCCATAATTGGTCCATTTTTATCAACGGAAACTTGAATGCGGACAAATATTTAGAACTGTCTAGAAACCAGGTAGTTCCAACTGTTCAACGCCTCAATATAAATTTTGATGACATTTGGTATCAAGAAGATGGCTGTCCTGCTCATACTGCAATAAAGAGTTCAACAGTATTTGGAAAGTACGTTCCTAACTGTATTATTAGTGGAAAAGGTACTATTAAATATCCTCCTCGCTCACCTGATATCGCGCCGAACGACGTTTTGTATGGGGATACGTATCTCAGCAAATTTATGGGTACAGGCATGAATGTGCTAACAATTTGGACGAACTTCACATCAAAATTACAGATTCTTTAAATAGCATCACCCAAGAAGTATTAGAAAACACCGGAACTGAATTGTATCACAGATTAGGTTACTACCTTGCGCAAGGTGAGGTCTTTTCGAAAATCTTATAAAGTAGAGTTTTGACAAAAGTATATTCTGTACATTTTAAAAATAGTTGGTTTTCAATAAGAATTATAATGCTAAAGTTAAACCTTAAGCTTAAGTTATACTATTAATGTAAATGTTAATGTTCTTGTTTGTAGCTCTCGTAAGTTTCTTCTTGGTTCTTCTTACGAGTAGTAATCGAACCATGTCTTAAATTCGCAATTACAGTAAACTTCGATGTTTGAGGTATTATCATTTAATGTTTAAGTGTAAAGTATTCACTTAATAGTTTCAAAGAACACGCGACTTTTCAGCATCATCTTAATTGCTTTGGTTTCGTGAGAAATGTTGAAGCTAGATTGAAGGAGACTTAAGTAGAGTCACGGCAAAATCTTTTCCGTTGTGGGGTGACATTGTTAAAGAGAGACAAACTTAACATACCAACTTCTATAATAACCCTGATAATTACAAATAATATATCTATGTTAGTGAAATACACGTTGTTGGGTTGTTAGAACTGCCGAATAAATTACAATGTTGTCAGCTCTTCTGTTTACACATAACTTCTAATTTTGACGTTTTCCACATTTTGAGATTTTCGATTCGTGTGGCTTGCATTGTTCAAAATGTTACAATTGCTTAATCATCGCAAAATGATCTAAGAACTGCTAAAATATTGTTACTTAGTTGAGAACGAGTATTTCCATCAACAACTAGTTTTCAAAATAAATGTAAACAATATAACCTAAGTATTATGTTGACGTCGAATTTCATACGTTTGCCAACAATGTCAAGCGCTGACGTTTATCCCACATTGGAAAAGAGTTTGCCGCGACTATAGTTCATATTTTGTGCCTAAATGCATATATGTACAAGTGGCAACATCGGTAAAGTTATGTCTCTCTACACTCATATAATGCTTATTGGGTTTCTTTCTAGCTTATTATAAGTCAGACCCGCAATAATGTTTTTCCATACCTGTATGTGGATAGTGTGTAATAGGAGTATTATAGATGTACTAAACGTAACTTGCAAATGTTTGTATTCTTTGCATTCCTTTGTTTTCAACCTGTAACATGGCAATCATCATACCACACTTTATTAATAAATGTAAACATTGTTTTTATCATTGAATGAAATGTTTTATTTGTCTTTTTATGAATTACATAATATAGTATAACAGATATATACTACACTACGTATAAAGTAAACAATGAATGCCACAGAGGTTCATTCTTTTAAGTACTGTAGAACAAGTGATATTAACATAACACGTTTATTCACCACAAGTTGAAAACAATTTCGTGAAAATGCAGTTTTCCCAAAACCTTACAGCTTTTGAAATAAGGTCACCGGTAAAACATTCAGCGTAATCTATTTCTATAATGTCTATATTTTTGTCGTCTTAAAATCTACACAAAAAAAACCTTTTGTCTTTATTGTCTTTATTAATTACATTCAATTACAAATAAACAATAACCGTTTCTTTATCCAGAAAAGTTATATCTAATCTAATCTCGTATAATTTAGCGCGAAATTTTGATTTTATAAAGCTCCCGTTACAGCAGGTAAAGTAAGTACATCCTGCTAAGCGATAAGCCGGATGCCCCGTAAAAGTAATATTATGGGTTATTGCCGGAAGCAATTTGTATAATTTGTATTAATAAAATCGTCCTTGATTTTTATGAAGGAAATTGTTACGTGTTTAAAAGGAGCTGGAAGAAAAGGAAGAAGGAGAGGTATCTCTGCTCATTCACAGCTAGTGAGCACACTGAACTAGCTCAAAAGTATCGGATAGGGCAGGGTGAGAGAAGAAGGATGTTGAATATGCCGGCGCCAAGAGCCGCTCCCTAGATAGATAAAATTCACCGCTGTCCCGACTCTTGGACAGTGGTGCAGAATGGAATGAGCAAGGAGATTGTAGGAAAAGGGAAGTACAAGAGGAAATAGGAATAATAACACTGCTGTAGTCCGAAAGAAACAACTATATTTTATTTTTCAAATTAAAACTAAATAGTTGAGGGTGTGGATCAATTAATCCACAACAAAACAATATATGTAAATATCCCAAATGTACAAAAAGAAAATTAAATACCGTTCGCAAGCAAAATAATTAGGTTCGTCACCTGAGAACAAGTAATTTGTTTATTTAATTTTTTTTAACAGAACAAACAATTCCCCTTTGTATATCTAAAGAGAACATATATCGACGCCTATACAAAGCGTAAATTATTACCAGATACTTAAAAAAACAACTTGCGGTGGTTTACACAAAACAGTTAATAAAGAAATAAATTTTTATAGTGAGCACAAATTTTATAGCTCAGCAAGCATTTTATCTTTTAAACAATAATGAATCAAATATATATATATATATATATATATATATATATATATATATATATATGGAAATTTAATAATTGCATAAATTTCAAGAAAAAAAAGGTTGATAAATAATATCTACACCAAATGCAATAAGAACATGTGTTTATATAACGGTTAGTTAGGCTACTTTTACGCATCCCAATTAAAGTAATGCTGCGCACAATACAAGAATGGCAGCCAAAATCGGTACAATTAAGTGTTACTATTATAGTTACAAAACAAAATGAGGAAAGAAAATAATGGTAAAAGATTAGGTAATGAAGGTCACGTGGTTGTGATTAATAATATAGCAATAAGGATATACTGATAACAGGTATACAAATATAGGTTAAGATATTGTAACTGACTAATTGGTTTACATTATTTTTAGCAGGTGTACTTTATCATTACTTGTCTAAAGGTTTACACAATAGTTAATCAATTAAAGCTCATGTGACAATAGAAAAAGAACGATCTAACCTTTATATAAGCAGGTAGTAATTACGTTCAGTCGATGCTCTCGGATCACGAACATATGCAAAAGTTGTCACGATCCTGTTTTATTTTAGTTACGATTCAGAAGTTAAACCAGAATAGTACTTTAATGTAGATAATATAGAGGTATTAATTGAAGTTAAATCGTTGAATCTGAAAGTAGAAGGTACTTCGTTGAAGCTAAAAGGAGAAGGTAATTCGTTGAAGTTAAATAATCTTTATTTGTTATCCCTTAGATGGAACGGGCCAAATGAGAATCTATCGAAGTGCTTTCCTTGCTTTACGAAAGCATCAATAATTTGTGTCTTGATTAAAACGTCTTCAAACGCTAGGAAAGAAATTAGGTATTACTAACAAATCAGAGAAATTCACGGTAACTTACTCGATCTTGCCGAAGAACATTTTCTAAAACCGCATGTAAGCGAGCAACAAAACTTGCAGATAATGATTAGAAAAGCACCAATTGTTTTATTGCAAATTATGCTTCTTGAAGATATATCCGATTATTTAAATCGTGTAGTAGTATATGGAATTTTCAAGAAGACATCAAAAATTTTCAGCTTGGCAAAATGGACGCCACAGGAAAGAAAGAAGACGTAATTTTTATGTTGAAGTTGTATTATTCAAAATCTATTGTTATCGATATTCATCTATATCAATAAAAACAAAAATTCTAAATTGTGATTTCTCTACTAACGCCATCTAGAGAGGAATTCTAAAAGCTTGTAATATAGTTCACCTTAATTACCTATATTTTAGGATACGTCACTAGAGGGAGTAACAATGCAGATTTTAAATGTGAATTTATAACGTTTGAATAACCAAAGGTACGAAAATTTATATTAGGCTAATAGTAAAATTATTTACAAATATTCTGTAGTTCAGGTTATGAACAGAAACAACGTAAGTATTCCTAGAAAGAAGGTTTGAGTAAACATGTACAACTTGTACAGAAATTTACAGTGAAATAACAAAGTAACTTAAATATACAAAACCCAAATTATTTCGTTACAAAATGTAATTGATTTTAGCCAGTAAAATTATTTGCTGCCAGCCCCATTTAAATTTAAGTTGCGAAGAAAAAACTTGCATTTACTTTATTTAGTTTCATTCAATTTGTGTTTATCAGAAGTGTGTAAAATTCCAAAACAAAGTGCCAATAAATCTGTTCTCAAGAAGTGGATTAATAATAAAACCGATTTTAAAATCATTGACGACAACCATATTTTTTGCACAGTTTGCAACAAAAGGTAAGCCTTATTATGTCTAATTGTTTTACTTTTCAAAAATATATTTGAAATTCCATATTTTCAATCAAAAATTAAACTATTAAATAAAAAGTGAAATTAAAATTTTATAATAAAACTTACAATCCAAACTTTTTAAAGTTCTAACTTCAAATTTTTTTAAATAATCAAATAATAAATTAACTATTGAGATTCAAGAATTTTAATATGCATGTACCTACATATTCAATTTTATTATTGAAAGTAGTAAGATTTTAAGTTTTTACAACCTTCTGTAAACTTTAACAATAAATAATATACAGTGTGTCGAGATTCAGGATGCATGTATTGCTATATTCGTTAATATTGAAGATAGAATGTCGGTTAAATGGGGAAAGTTTTAGAGAATTTTATGGCTATCATCATGGTAAAGTCAGATTTGAAGTAACTTTTTTGTTTTTGAAATAATTGAAGAAAACAAAATTGTGCATTTTCTACTACCTCCTGTAGCTCTTTTATTTGAAGTCTGACAACATTTTGATTTGTACATTATTATGACACTTTTAAAAGACAATTTAAAAAAGTACCAAAATGTATCTAGAGTCATTTGTTTTGAAATACACAAACTATTGTTTTTCATATGAAAGCCATCTTGATTTTTACATTATCGAATAGTATTTTTATCACCTTTTCAGCGATGTATCACATGATACGAGAATTTACTTCAACTATAAGATGGAACAGAAGTTTAATTAACTAAATGCCACATTAGGATCAAATTACAGTATTTACGGTTTATTTGAAAAGTTATCGCATAAATTGTCAGAATGTCACCAATATCAGAACATGACAAACAAGTGACAAAATTAAATTCACATGCACATCATAATCTATTTTAATACGAGAAGTTATGTGCAGGAGTGCTTTCTCCAATCAGCAACAAGGTCATCTCAAACAATGGGAATAAAAAAGAAAATTAAAATCTACGGTAACGTTACCGTAGATTTTAATTTTCTTTTTTATTTCTATTGTCTGAAACGAATTGGTTACGAGCTGGTTGCTGATTGAGAAGCCATTAGCATGGCTAATTAACTATAGCATGAATCACATTTAAGCATTTTTTTTCTAACATTAATTTTTTAATTTTTAACTAATATGTATTTGAAAGAATTTAAAAAAATAATTTTAAACAAATGTAAACAATAATAATACAAGCAAACTTACCCTCATCGAATTCAATTTCGCAAATTCACGTATTCTATTATAATTAGGTGTATTTTTTTTCCTTTTTTTTTATACCTGTATATCTATTAACTTGGATTTTTTTTGTTTGTAACCTGGTTGGGATTGAAAACAGCCAGCGGCTGAACCCAGATAATAAAGAAATAAAGTTGATTTATAAATAAAGTTGATTTATTATTATTATTATTATTATTATTATTATTATTATTATTATTATTATTATTATTATTATTATTATTATTATTATCATTTACGTAATGAGGTTAAGGATCTAATTTTGCACACGGATATGAAATAGAAAAAAAGCATTACTTACTCTAACGTTTTCGAAACCCCATTTTCCGACCTTGTCCTTTTAACACTACTCTTCAAACTATCATCAATAACAAAATTTCCATTCGTCGGTGCAACTACAATCGCGATATCGAGATTATCGTCAGAATGATCCTGTTTTGATGATGGACCACCATTTAATGGTATATTCAAGTGAAAAGGTCCTGTTGTAGGAATTTCTTCTTGGGAATCCTCATCTATATAACCATAATTTCCAAATTGAGCATTGAGTTTTTGTAGTAAGAAATCAAGATGGGCTTCTTCGTCGAGTTTAATTATACGAATGCACCTCCCCATTGAATCAGCACGATAACCTTCAGCACAAGCTGGTAAAGATTCAGGGCTAAATTTAGGTACAATAAAAACCGATTTTGGTGTAATCCTTCGTTTTGTAAAATAATCGAGGTCGTGGTGTTGTTTATTTTGATTATGATCATCGACTAATAACCAGGCCTGCCAAGCTAATTCGGTTGACCGTTCGTTTAAAGGTCTTGAAGGGTGACAAAATATTTTATAAAAACAGAAAATTAAAAGTAAAATTGCTGTGCGAAATATTTCCATGGTTAACAATTTAGATGTTTTTCCTTATGGGGAGTGGTAATTCGTGTCATTTCCTTAATTTCATCGATGATTTTTAAACGTCTTCTTCATAGGACTAATCCAATACGACTGCCTGGCAAATTGTAAATCTGCAAAATATAAATACAATCATAAAAATAACAATTCAACTTTTCCCTTCTATTTTATAAGCGTAAGTTTCCAGTTGGCAAGGTTTCAGGGTGCGTAATTTTAGTTTAGTACAATCTTCGCCTACACATTTACTATCTATCTATTCACATGATCATAAATTTCCTAATGCCATCTCTTTTTATGTTATGTGTTTGATAAAAAATTTTCAAGGTAGCACTAGACTGCACTAGTCTGTAGATACTAATCATCATGTTTACGTTTTCCACTTTTCTCTCTATTTAACCATGCCCGGCTTTAAAATGCAAAACAGCGATTTTATGAATGTATACGAATATCTTTGTTGGCACATATTTTGTAATATTAATTACTTGTGTTATCGTTCACAATATGGAATTAACACCTTACGTATACATTAAAACTTTTATGAGGCTTTATAGTTAGTCCTCGTTCGCTGTACTACCTCAGTTCACTCTACTTGTAGATTAAAATAACATGTGAATGAATTTTTACTGCGTTAGAGTAGTTACAAAACGTCGTGGCACTCGAGATGCGCGGCGCGATTTTCTACAATTTGAAAAACTTAAACTATGTTATAATCGGGAAACTTCGGTAGCAAAAATGCTATCCTAAAAATATACGGCAAATGAATAAATTTAGTAATTATCGATGCTGAATACACTAAATGTATTTTTATTGAATGATCATTTGTAACAATTTCAATTTAGGTATGTATCGAATTACCTATTTCATATTTGCATTAAAATAATTTTTTTCGTTAGTAAACTGTGACAGGATCACGATTTTCTAGCGATTTACCGTCAAATTTTTGTTGTCAAGTTGAGCTTTATGGATAAATTTGTTTTACGTGTGTCGCGACCTTTAAGGATGGTGTGTTGCGAGCTTAAGTTTTTTTGTTTGTGAATTACTTTTCCGTAATTTAGATTGTTTTCCTTATTATTCCCCGTTTATTGAATGTTGAGTAACGTCTTATTTGTAAATAGTTGTATATAATGTTTATTTCGTTTGATTTCCTTAAGATTTAATGGAAAGTTTTGTAAAATTAAGTAACTTAAAGAAAGAATCTAGATTTAAATGTGTTTGATATCATTTTGACGACATGAAGTCGGTTAATTGCAGTGGTTCAGTTTAGTATTGAGTATGTTGGTTTTGAGTCATAGAGATAGAATGTGGGACTAACTGTTATTATTCACGTTGATTCTGCTGACGTTTGGAGTTTTGAAAATTGTCGAGTCCTTACGGTTGGAAACGAAGTTTGCGTGTAGGGGTATCTTATCTTCGCCTTCCGTTTCTTAATTGGTGGAACTAAATTAAATGAGATTTTTTGTGAGTGGTGGGATTCAAAATCCAAGATGGATTTTTTGGTAATCATTTGGGGTTTTGAAACTGACCGCGCTTTCGAGTAGTAGTACTGTGACGATTGTTGTTACGGCTTAAGGGGTGGTTTAGAACGTTGATATATTGGACCTTTTGGTGTTTAACGAACGAACTTTTGTGTTGTCAAGGTAGTTAGCTACTTTTTGAAGAAAACCTGTGAAGGGATTTTAAGTGAAATTGTTCAATCACCAAAGGAATAAACCTAGTGCCGATTTCGATTTTACGTAATCAAGTTACCTGGAGATCACCGTCGTGTTATTTTAGTGCTTATGTGAACTCATTGGTTTATCTCGCTTTTGCGGATTTATTAAATTAAGGTTCTTGAAGTGCCACTTAATTGCCGTGTATAGCGTGTCGAAGTACAAAGAAACCTTCGCAGTAAGTTAAAATTACTTTTATTTAAATAAAGTTAATAACCTTTTGGATTGGTAGTGTAAATAAAACTAAAGTTGAGCGCACAATTTATTATTTCAAAAGAAGTTTTTAATTAATGCAGTAACATTTTACCGAGATTCAATCAAGGAATCGTTTGTGTACAAAAGAATAATAGACAACATTTTCACTCATCATTTTGTGTCAGACCTGGGAGATTCCGTATCCGTTATAGCAGTAATTGGTCATCTGGTTCATTTTCGATTGTTATAACACAGAGGAGGTGCTAATTTAGACATTAAGGTAGTATAACGTTGTGTTTTTTTAAGTATTTTCAAGATTTCGTGTTTGTGTCTCGAATTATTATTTTTGTTAACGAAGGTTTGAAAGCAGAGTAGTGTACCTTTTAAATTAAGTTGTTGCTTTGGTTTAGTTATTGTAAATAATCATAACACTTTTCATTTTAGTATTAAAGGGCAATTGACCCTGAAGTAGCGTGGTTTAATAATCCACGAAATATATAGGTTAAGCAATTTAGAACGGCGTTACGCAGAATCCTGGCCAGACCTTCTGTCGCCCATTAAGAATTTGTTATCTTATATACGCATTATCGTATGTTTACATTTATTTATTTTTTTATCTTATTATAGCTTTGTTTAGGTTTTATAAAATTTGTTTTAATTCTGTGAAAACCCCTTTTGTGTTACATAAAAGTTTTTTTTGTGCGAATTGCAAGTTTACCGGTAATTTAGAAGCGTAAATTTTAACGTAACGAAGTTATAGTTTCTTTATTGAGTAATAGCGTCAATGATATTCAGTGTTTTATTTGATTTCTAGTTAAGTATTAATTCATTTAGAGTGCATTCTATAGCTTGTTTTTTTTGTTGTTAAGATTATTAGATAACACCTTATTATTTACACTAAGGCGTAGTAACGTAACGTAACATTATTGAGTGATTAACACGCTTTTAGTTGTCAAGCATGTAGTGCTATTCTGAAGCTCTATTTCAGGTGGTTTGCTGAGCTGTTGTCGAGGACACCTGGGATTGATTGCGGATAGGTAAGCGTATGTTTTTTGTATGTTTAGACACGCTATGTACACGCAATTTTGGCACGACGTCTCTTATTTTGACTACCAAACATTCTGGCGCCCTAAACCGAACTGATTACGTCTTCATCCCCAACTTTGACTTACGTGCGTTTTACTATTCTGGATGTGCAAAAATTTATCAACATCATACCCACACCCATACGCTGACTAGTCAGGGCAAAAAGGCCAATTTTATCTGTAATCCCGTTCTACCACCCGTTTATACCGTTACAAAACATAACCTAACCTGTTCAACATCAGTTGTTTTTATCAAGGATTTGAAAAAATGAAGTTCAACGTTTTATAAACTTTTAGTTACCCCCAACAGATAGACAGAAAATAAGAATAACTTCTGATAAGATTTTTGGTTGTTAATCTTAGCAATCATCGAATAGGCAAATTCTTAAAACTCATCGTTGATCGCAGGTCTAAATATTTATATTTTTAAGAACCAACAACAGGAATCAATCAATACTTTTGTAGAAGTATTTCAAATTCTAATACCAATATGTAAAATAAACCACAAATTGATAAAATATTTTAAAATGTAATTTTATTAACATACAAAAATAAATAACTACAGAAGTTTAATTAGTTAGAATCTAATCTACTGTCGCTGTCTTTGTCACTACTGCTGTAATCAATTTCTTCATCACTTTCACCAATGTCCGAGAAATATCGCTTTCTGGCCTTTTAATGTAGATCATAACGCGTTCTGTACCTTTTGCGATTGCCATAACGCGTCTAACACACAAACAAACCGTCCAAACACCGATTTTTGCGCATCTCAGCTTGTAAACCGTACCACTACTCGCAGTTTCGCTTCAGAGTACATATACCCATCTGGTGTTTGATTCGAGTGCGTGCATGAAAGTCGCTAGAGTGAAAATTTATACTAGTGCCATGGAAGACCTCAAGTTGCGTTTCAATGATGATCTGCAAAAAGTCATATGTGATAGTAATGACAGTAGCAATATTTTACAAGAGAAAGATACGATCAAATACAAATAGAGGTATAGTCAGCAAAAGCTTGTAAAAGTGACGGTACACAATTTGTTCGAAACAAAGGTGGCGATTGAAAAGCGACGAAACGGCTAAGCTACGTTATTTCTGCATGACCGACGAATTATTTGAGATCATTGATTTCGCTCATGAAGGTAGATACAGGACATAAGAGATTATGAGGTTTGTTATTTTTTCGCAGTTTTTTAGCGGAAATAAGGTCCAATTATATTCTTTTATTTGCTTTAGTTATGGATTCTGAACTGAAGAAATAATATTGTAACATAACATGGCAAGTAATGAGGTTTAATTTTTACTTCGTAGTGTCAATTAATAAAGAAAGTGCAACGAAAAAGTATACTGGTGCGGCCAATTCTAACAAATAATTAATTGACATCCAAGATTTTCGATTCATCCTCAATTATCATTAAACAAAATTTACCGTGATACGGGCATTAAAAATAAAGACGGTTGAAGAAGTTGCCTATCACTTATTACATATTTTCTGTTTGTTCGGCGCACCTTTGATTCTACAAAGCGACAATGGCAGTGCATTTTCAAACCGCTGGTCGATGGAAAACCTCGCCATTCGCAAAGTCAAGGGTCCGTAGAGAGATCGAACCAAGATGTAAGGGACATGCTGATTACATGGTTGGCTGATCAAAACAGAATGAGAGGGCTGAGATTTGTGCAAAGTAGTAAAAACCGTTTTCTGCATACAGGAATAACCTACAGGCCTTATGAAGCTATGTTCGACACGCCTCAAAAGATCGGTCTCAAGGATTCGTCACTTCCCAAGGAACTCCTGTCCAACATTGAAACAGATGAAGAACTACAAAAGTTGTGCGATCAGAAGAATTCAAACGAACGTGAAGATGAACATTTGTGTCTAGTTCAGGCAGAAAGTTTGATAAACAGAACATGAGGAACAACCAGAGAAGAATGTGAGTGCAATATGTGGAAAAGAAATTTCATGTGCTCATAAATGTTCAGTTTGTTGCTTACCTATTCATACCATCTGCGGGAAAGGTAACGTACGGAATCGAGTTGAAGAACAGAGAATCACATTACGAAGCGAGAAAATGAGTAACGTACCGGACGAGGCTAAGGGTGGACTGGATAAGCAAACGTAGAAAATGATTGCGCTTTCGAATTCAATGGTACCACCCATTGATGTAGGAAAAACTGTTATTGTACGAGCACCTGATGTTGACAGCGGTAGCTTGGCCCAAGAAATGTGTTAGCTGTTGTACTCAGTATTAACGACTCTTGACTTTATCAGCTTGGTAATAAATTCAGATCAGCTATTTAACGTAATTTTTACTCTATTTTCAGTAAAGAAATGTGGAACTTTGCAGTCGCTGTATTGCCGTAATGAGTTTACATTAGCCGGCTTCGACTTTGTTGATATTTCATAAGTTCCGCCAACGTCTGTATCTCTCCGAACTGCTTCTGATTTAGCATCTGGATCGAAACAGGGCTTTATCCAGTGTAATTGTAAACGCTATTGCGTCGACAAAAAATACGCGTATAGAAACAAGAAAGTTGTATGTAACAGCAAATGTCAACACTAGTCCGTATAAAAATAAGTAGATGTAAGTATGTCCTAGAACTAAGTATATGTAGTAAATGTTGTTTATTGTGTGTTTTCATGTTTTATGTCTCTTTAAGGATTGATATCATTCTTAAAATTTGAATGTAATGCATAAACAATAAAAGTATTGTTC
Organism: Vesta saturnalis; assembly: GCA_036346205.1. Lineage (NCBI taxonomy): Eukaryota > Metazoa > Arthropoda > Insecta > Coleoptera > Lampyridae > Vesta > Vesta saturnalis. Next base: position 518,458 of record JARFJB010001857.1, on the reverse strand, counting down.
CATATTACACTGGCCTTTGGACGTTTTGTTTATGTGCTCGACGCTTTTGGGCAATGTGACGAATTTCAGCACGCTTTCAGGCTGGCTTCAGAAAGTCAGTACGCGTTCTGGCAATCGCAAAAGGTCCAGAACGCGTTCAGGTGTACACGGCTGGTAAGCAATATTTCGGACATTGGCAAAATGCTAGTGGCCAGAACGCGTTTTGGTCGTATTTTTCGATCATTGGCGGAAATTTGTTTCCTAACATATACACTAGGGATGGGCGAAAATATCGGTTAATCGATTAATCTGGTTTTTATAAGTTTTTGAAAATAACTGATTAAACGATCATTCGATTAAACCATTATTAATAAATTACTTTCAGTGACCGATTGAATTTCACATTAAATTTTTTGTCCGTACTGCCCTAATATTTGTATTATATACCACTAAGTTTAGCGTTATATTTTCAGTAAATACAAGAATAAATTTATCTTTTACACAATTATATATAGGTAAACAACAATACAATCTATTCGTGTAACCTCACTTTATTAAGTGCTCAAAATGTTCTCCATTCTTGGCTAGACAATAAAGCAATCTATCAACGAATTCTTCTCTAACATTTTGAAATGTTTCCGCAGTAATTTGCTGGCAAGCTTGAGTGATGCTAGCTCTAAGGGCCTGAATATTTTCTGGTTGAGCCTCTTCTGCCAATCCATTTGCCGGGAAACCGTTGATTAAGCCACTCGCGAACACCCAACGCATAGTGTGGGTGCACCGTCTTTGATACTGCAAATTTCTTTCATCTAACAGTGGGTTGCCTTCTTCGTCAACTTGATTTTCTAAGGACTCTGTTATAAGCGAATCAGTGTAGTTTTCCAATAAATTTAAATACAAATCAGCGGTTAAATTTTCTTCGATAAACAAAGGACCTATTATTTCATTTCCAAGAATTCCTGCCCAGACATTAATTTTTTCTGGAAACTGCGTATGACCCTCTAAGAACACGTTAGGATTTTTAAGATCCAAATATCTACAGTTTATTACTGTTTATTAACAAAGCCATTCAGATAGAACGTCGATTCATCACTGAAGCAAATATTCTTTACCAAATTGCTGGCATTTTGAATCATCGCAGTCATTATTTCACAGAATTGAATCCTCCTATCGTAATCATCTTCAGTGAGTTCATGGAGAATGGTAAATTTGTAAGGAAAGAACTTGTGACGTTTTAAAGTCTTGTGTACGAAACCAACAGAAATATTCTTTAATGCAGCGACTTTTGGAGTTGAAGTCGTAGGTTCAGCGGCAAAATGGCCTAAGACCTCAATTTGTGCAGCTTCGTTGAGAACTCGTAGTGTCTTTCTTACTTTGTTACATACTGAGCCAGTTTCTTCAAATTTTCTCACCAGAGTTAGCACATATTGATATCCAACATTTTTTCAGGATGCGTTTCGTTGAAGACTCGGACTGTGCTACGAGCACACTTATTCTGGGCTCCATACAAATAAATAATTTCAACTCTATCTTGAATAGTGTAAACCATGATTGATTCTTGGATTTATTAAAATTCAATGTTTCAAACTGAAGTAATGAATTGTCAAAATTCAACAACTTAACCGAAACAGACTATGTTTCAAATTGAAGTAATGAATTGTCAAAATTCAACAACTTAACCGAAACAGACTTGATTATAAATCGTTGCAGTCGGCAATAAATTACAAACTGAAATATGGATTACCTTAACTGAACTCTGAAAGCAAAAATAATCCAGATCGATAAAAACACGAAAAAATATTCGAGAGGAGATGTCGTTTCCGTATCAGTATTTCAGTACTTAATAAACTAGGGTATTGTCTTGAACAATGAAATCAATGAACAAAATTTATTCCTATAGTATTGACATTTTGCTTGTAATTTCAAAATGGCGATGGAAATCAATTTTCTGGTTTTATAAGTTTTTGAAAATAACTGATTAAACGATCATTCGATTAAACCATTATTAATAAATTACTTTCAGTGACCGATTGAATTTCACATTAAACTTTTTGTCTGTACTGCCCTAATATTTATATTATATACCACTAAGTTTAGCGTTATATTTTCAGTAAATACAAGAATAAATTTATTTTTTACCCAATTATATTTTTAATTATCGTTTGATTAATCGATTATTTTGTTAATTGGTTATTTGTTAAACATATATTAAATAAATGCTTATTTGATTATAGGATTAATAAAAAAACGATTATTTTCAGTAATCGATTATCGAATGTCCAAACTTATAATCGCCCACCTCTACTATCGGTTTCAAAGAGCAAGACACCTGAGTTTAGAATGTTATAAATAATTTTTTTATTTGGCGTTCGATTGTTTTGAAAATTGGCATGAATGTACCTTGTATACATGTATCAACGGTCATTAAATATGAAAATTGTAAGTGAACTTGTTCGGCAGTTATTTTTAAATAAATCAAATACAGGGCATTTTTTTGCACATATTTTACATACGGAGATGTAACTTCATTACATTTAGCTGAAAATATATGAAATTTTAACCAATAATGCATCCATCTTACCCGAACGGGTTAAGCAATTACAAATCTTCCAAAAGTTTTCAAATTTTGATAAGAAAGGACCTTTTATCAGTAATGCTAACTTTTTTTTAATGCACATTTTTGCGTTTCGACTGAACTAAATTGTAGGAATGAATTTATAGTAAATAATCACTATCAAACGAAATGTATTAATTATATGACTTCGTCGCAATCAATAAAAACTTTAATCTTGCCCGTTGACGAAGAGAGCGCAATATTGTAATAAGTTGAGAGGCGAGTAACTACGAGATTATTTTCACGCCACCGATCCCTGCTGAATCAAAACTGCGATTTCTGTACATGACATGCATTTTTTCTTATTGTAATAAAATAACAAGACTTTGTATAATTCGTATTATATGTATTAGTAATAATGAAGTTACATGACTTCGAAGTCTCCGTATGTAAAATATGTGCAAAAAACAGTCCTTTTTTTGATTTCTTTATAAATAACTACCGAAGAGGTTCACATACAATTTTCATATTTAATGTCCGTTGGTAGACGTGTGTAAGGTACATTCATGCCAAATATCAAAAAAATCGAAAGCCAAATAAAAAAATTATAATATCCTAAACTCAAGTGTCTTGCTTTTTGAAACCGATAGTAGTAGACTAAACGCCAAATACGAAGACACCAAGCTGCGTTATCATAATCTGATATAAAATCTGATTTATCCGAGTCTCCACTCCTACGTATAATTAATTCGACATCCATAATATGCTCTTTAGTAATGTATTTAATAATATTATAGATAGCATTGCCGGTTGGTCGTCGTTTCTCCGTGACATGAAAATTGTGTACAATGCGTCGAATGACTTGTTCCCCACAATTATCGACAGATGATCTTGGTGCGGTTTTCATTATTTTATTAGAAGACTTGAACGATTCTATTTCACCACGTTGAATTGCACTCTCTTCTCTAATAATTCTAACAACGGTACTTTTAGATACTCCAGTTGCTTTCACAACGTTATCAAGAACGTTAACTGTAAAGAAATGTAAACGTGAAAAAGCTGACAGATGTTAATCGTACAATAATGACATACCTTCATTCATATTTTTATGAAACTGATAAACATTCCAAATAATTTCGCGGGCATCTTGCGATAAGACACACAGCTGGAATGTTTCATGTACTATCAGACGATGTACTCGCATCACCCATTATAAACAATGAACTAAATAAATATATTATATTAATACATATTATTGTGGATTACAAATACAACTTACTTACTTAAATAAAAGGTGCTGAAACGGGAGGAGTTTTGATGAAAACTGTTTACAAATGATAAAAACGTGCACGAACAATGAGGTTAGAAAATAATAAACAACACTACATTTTGTGAACGGAACATAACATCTACTTCTCACTCATATCATTATTCCATTTCTTTTTAATGCAATATTCGGTTTCTGCGCAAGTGTCTTCGTATTTGGCGTTTACTTCTATACAGTGCTTTCATTTCAAAACTAGTCACCCTTAATATTTTTTTAGCAATGGAATCTCGACCTAGAAAAAAAATACGTCAATTTAGATGTCGAGGGGGACATTCAAAAACAGTGTTCATGGAATTTTACTTTTCACCCCTTAATCCTCACTTTAAAATTTCAAATTGCACCTCTTTGCTTGTGATACATCGTTTTGAAGGTATTCAAAATACAAATCCAACGGCGTTCAGAAAATTGATTTCCATCGCCCCATTTTGAAATTACAAGCGAAAATGTCAATACTATAGGAATAAATTTTGTTCATTGATTTCATTGTTCAAAACAAAAATAATACTTTATTAAATGCTCAAAATGTTCTCTATTCTTAGGTAAACAACAATACAATATATACGTGTAACCTCACTTTATTAAGTGCTCAAAATGTTCTCCATTCTTGGCTAGACAATAAAGCAATCTATTAACGAATGATGCTAGCTCTAAGGGCCTGAATATTTTCTGGTTGCGCCTCTTCTGCCAATCCATTTGCCGGGAAACCGTTGATCAAGCCACTCGCGAACACCCAACGCATAGTGTGGGGGTGCACCGTCTTGTTGATACTGCAAATTTCTTTCATCTAACAGTGGGTTGCCTTCTTCATCAACTTGATTTTCTAAAGACTCTGTTATAAGCGAATCAGTGTAGTTTTCCAATAAATTTAAATACAAATCAGCGGTTAAATTTTCTTCGATAAACAAAGGACCTATTATTTCATTTCCAAGAATTCCTGCCCAGACATTAATTCTGGAAACTGCGTATGACCCTCTAAGAACACATTAGGATTTTTAAGATCCAAATATCTACAGTTTATTACTGTTTATTAACAAATCCATTCAGATAGAACGTCGATTCATCACTGAATCAAATATTCTTTACCAAATTGCTGGCATTTTCCTATCGTAATCATCTTCAGTGAGTTCATGGAGAATGGTAAATTTGTAAGGAAAGAACTTGTGACGTTTTAAAGTCTTGTGTACGGAACCAACAGAAATATTCGTTAATGCAGCGACTTTTGGAGTTGAAGTCGTAGGTTCAGCGGCAAAATGGCCTAAGACCTCAATTTGTGCAGCTTCGTTGGGAACTCGTAGTGTCTTTCTTACTTTGTTACATACTGAGCCAGTTTCTTCAAATTTTCTCACCAGAGTTAGCACATATTGATATCCAACATTTTTTCAGGATGCGTTTCGTTGAAGACTCGGGCTGTGCTACGAGCACACTTATTCTGGGCCCCATACAAATAAATAATTTCAACTCTATCTTGAATAGTGTAAACCATGATTGATTCTTGGATTTATTAAAATTCAATGTTTCAAACTGAAGTAAGTTGTCAAATTCAACAACAAGAAACAGACTATGTTTCAAATTGAAGTTCAATTGTCAAACTTAACCGAAACAGACTTGATTATAAATCGTTGCAGTCGGCAATAAATTACAAACTGAAATATGGATTACCTTAACTGAACTCTGAAAGCAAAAATAATCCAGATCGATAAAAACACGAAAAAAATATTCGAGAGAGGAGATGTCGTTTCCGTATCACTTCGTATTTCAGTACTTAATAAACTAGGGTATTGTCTTGAACAATGAAATCAATGAACAAAATTTATTCCTATAGTATTGACATTTTCGCTTGTAATTTCAAAATGGGGCGATGGAAATCAATTTTCTGAACGCCGTTGGATTTGTATTTTGAATACCTTCAAAATGATGTATCACAAGCTAGGGGCTGCAATTTGAAATTTTAAAGTGAAGTGGGATTAAGGGTAAAAGTAAAATTCCATGAACACTGTTTTGAATATCCCCCTCGACATCTAAATTGACATATTTTTTTTCTAGGTCGAGATTCCATTGCTAAAAAAATATTAAGGGTGACTAGTTTTGAAATGAAAGCACTGTATACATTACATTCACAGTGGTTAACTATTTATATTATTTAAGGCCAATACTTCCATCAATCGATTAACATAACCACTGATAGATTTACAATGCTACTATCAGTTATTACCCATGATATTAATCATCAATTAGGTTTAACGTTTAACCTACACTAACAAAGGATGAAAGTACTCGCCCTTAATGTGTTAAAATACAGCTGTTATTTGTAATGATAGTAACAAAAAATGTCATCTATTTTGAAAATGTTCGGCAACGTGTTGCATATTGAAAATGATTAACCTATTTTGTAATAATTTATAATAAAATTGATTAAAAAATCTTGGGTATAATCAAATCAATAATCCATTTAATCGTGCTGACAATGTTTGACAGATTTCTATTTTCGCGCAGACCAATATTTAATGTTCGCTTATGTTTATGGCCGGGTGTCTTCAAGACCAAACTTTAGTAGATTGCCTTACACGCTGTCTATCTATTCCATTCAATTAATACACCCATTAGTGCATACCGTCCCTATAGTGTAAAGTGCATAAAATTGTCTTCTAAGAACATTTATGTGAAATTCCACACTAAATGACTATTTTAGTTGAAATGTGAATCAAGATAGAAAAAGCGTAATAATACGATTAAGTGTGTTTAAAATTGTGTATTGTATTAAATTATTCTAAAAATAGTTGAACCGAGTCTTTATTGGACTAGTCACAATGATTTTTTTTCTAATAATTGTGGACCTGATCAGACTAAATTTGGCCTAGCGTGCTAAAGCACCCAAGAACACTTAGAAGGATGGGGGATATTGAATTCTCAAGAGATGCCTATGAACGGCTACCTTAAATTTTTTCATATCATAAGTGAGAGGAAAACAGAAACTAGGGTCATTTCAGAGTTTAGAAGGCGTGTAAAATAATTTGAATTGCGCTCGTGTTGTATGACAAGTGAGATTTGTGTCATATTGATAATAATGAGCGAACAGTATTTCTAGCAAAATTTGACGAGATAGTCAATCAAAAATGTAACTCAGCTGCACAACCGCCATTGTAATACCGATAATCCAAGACAAATTGAAACGATTCTTCTATGCTCAAGGGAATGTCTTCAAGACTTAAACTCATTATAGATTGCTTAATCGCTATTATTTGAATATGATCAACGATGTCGAGGACGTAATGGGGAGAACCAACCCACGGGTACGAATTATATTCTAGATGAAGTCGAATTTGGGACTTATACATCAAAAAGAGTTGCCGGGAGGTAAAGTACTGCTTGAATATGTACTAAAGGCCTATGTTATCACCCAGAAGTTCAACATACTCAGCCGCGATAACTCTAACAATTTCGAAATTAGAGATAATATAAAACTTTAAAGTTTATGATTAAATTGAGAAATCAATGATTACGGAAATAGTTTATTTAGTGAGATTCGGGGTTTGGACTATTAGCTTTAGTGAGTTTTTAATTAAAAAATTTCTATTGTGGTAAAATTATTTAGACAGAATTTTTAAAATAAAGGAAAGCTTCCTACGTTTTTACTGTCATCTTCTAATTAAAGTTTAAGCAAATTAAAAAAAGCTCTATATGTTTGGAATAAAATAAATTAATGACTTCGTAAAACGATTACGTGCTTGAATTTTCGATAAATAAATAAAAGAATTATTTTGTAAATTTAATGTGAATTATATTAATTGAAAGAAGAATAAGTGTAGTATAAAAAGTGTCGTTAGAGCCATATGTTATAAACATTGATCTTCCCCCAGTGAGCATCCGCTTACGAACATTAAACTAAGATAATATTGAAGTTTTATTTGATTTGAATGTTTGTATTGATATTCAATATGTAGTTAAAACCAGAAAGTTATTTAATTTTAACATTTGCTTTTGTTTTATAGATTGTTCGAGTATCATGCGCCTTAAACTGCCTGGGTGCTTTGCTTTGAATTGTTTATTTTCATCGTGATACATAGTTACGTAACAAATTGTGCATGCGTATTTATACGAGATTTTTTCTTGAAGTTAACACGTTTTGTAATGCTATTAAATTGGCAAATATTATTTTATTTACAACTGTAACGTAATGTTTTAGATTATCGCACACGTACGGAATGACGTTTAGATTGAAGGCGTTTCTTTTGAAGCAAGGTTTTCTAATTTTTTAATAAAGTTCTTGATTGATAGATACTAGAATCTGAAATTGAAACTTTAGGGTTGGTTGATCGTTATGCGCCAAGTTTTGTAGTAAGTTTAAACGTGGAGTAAAATTAAAGATGAGTGAGTTTTCAATAGGAGTAGAGCATTACATAAAGAGTAAGAGTGAACTATGAGTAAGGTGACACATTTACATGATTATATTATTTATACTGCTATCTTATATAGCACATACTTTACATCTTTGTTTATGTAAATCTATTATAAAAATTAAGACAACACGTCCCCTCATTTTAATAGGAATCATTTTATTGCTACAGAATAATATAAACGACACTGGAATGCTGGTGTAGGTAAGGTACATATGTGCATAAGTTCTTAGGTTCAGTTTTAAGCTGCTAATGATTCAGTAATAAATAAAATTTACATTGTTGTAAATAACGTGCTTGGTCGCTTGGTGGCTTTCAAAACTATGCTATTGTTGTGTAAACAATTAGTTATTAAAACTAGTATTTCATTGCCTTAATCTACACATTAATTTTTTTATCGGTGAGCCTAATCAAAGTTACCATGCTAATATTCGTATATTCAATGAGCGCAATCCAAAAAGTCCAAATGAATCCCACAGAAAGTTCATATAAAACAGAAAGACGCGGTTACAGAATTAGAGATTCGAGACATTTTCCACTTCGAGCATTCTCTCTCTATACCACTGACCATTCCAGACCAGCTTCAGGAGTCTTACTTGAGATTTTCCAACACAAAGGACTCGTCCAACCTAAAGCCGTTAAAGATAAGATCTCACATGGTACCTAAGTTTGAAATTATATGCACACACTTAGTCCGGATAAAGGCAGCAGACAGGGTAGACGCACAACGTCGTTTTGTTTTAACACCAGACGACGATGAATGTAAGCTAACCTAAGAGCTGAACGGACAGACGCCCTTGTCCGATAGGAAGGTTAACACAAATTACGCCTAAATATGCACACCACCGTAAGATACGTATATGGTGAAGTAACATCTTAAAACAAACAACCACTCCAAATCCCACTATTAGAAGAAGTATTTGCGCAACGCAATTATCTTGATAGAAAATTAATTTGCTACTATCTGAATATATTAAATCTAGGGTTATTGTAACCGCCAATCCTGAAATGACTCATGTCTATTTACGCAATGATTTCCTGATTCCTGAAGGTATAAATACCTAACTGTTAGACTGTATGTAATTAAAGTCTCTTGTTGGCCTTTATAAAAAGGTCTGCCGTAGTTTAACGCTTACAGAATGTTTTATATTAACCTGAGACCATTGCAATTAATATTTGAATACCGCCAGTAGATTTTCAAAGACTACCTTCCTGTGCATATTTCCCGTTGACTAGAGACTCAGTCTTATTAATCCTAGTAAAAATTAAACCCGGTTCCTAAAATTGCAAGTCCTAATAGACAAGGTATCCTGCTTTGTTTATATTAAAGACTCGCTATTTAAAAACCTGTAATTCATATTTGATCCCGCCAGCGAAAATATCAAAGATTGTAAAACCTTTAAAGTCAGTGTACAAATCCTAAAGTTCTATAAGTACACTTCTTAGGTTCTATAAGTACTTCTACACCCAAGGCTAGAAATTTTAGCTACTTAATAGTTTGGGTAATAAAAAGAAGATTTGGTGCATTTTGCTCAATCGTAGATTAAAGTGAGCCAGGTTCTTAAAATTATCGATTTGCCTTATTAACCAAAAAATATTTAGATGTACCTAGATATGTTCGCTTTAAAATCGAGGTTGCTTCTTCCTGAAAATAATTATTAAACACTCAGACGTCAACTTGTTTTTAAATGTGGAATAAACAAGTAAACCGTTATACAATAAAAGTTAAAAAAAAATTTCTACAATAACAAAGTTTATTACACAACCTATAATTAATTATAAACAGAAATACTTAAACCTGTTAGTAACGTTAAAAACTATGAATAATTATTAATGGTGTGAGTAATTAATGGAATGAGAATACTTTGTTTGTGGTCACACTGCATGCTCAGTCAGCGTTTTGGAAAATTGATGCGTAATATTACTTCAGGGTTGAAATAAATCTGGATTTGGATACTTTATAATTCCCAAATGACTAAATTTGTAAGACTAAAGTGTTTTAGAATTCCACTTCCCATTAACGCAGGTGATTACCTCACTCTTGATTAATCGTAATCAGTAATAGTGAAGTTAAAGTAAAAAATAAATCGTAAACGTGAACGTAAATATAAAAAAAATGCCATAAAATTTGTAGCACTTAATAAAAAATTTAACAAAACAACATGGATGCTACATCCACCTTCAGAATATCATCAACAAGCATCGCTACAGTAGTGTTTAAACATGAACATCTCTGAAACTGATGTGCTAACGGTATGCGTACGAGTTCTAACTAAAACAGTTAAACGCATGTTTTAATGAAACTAGATATGCAACACACGCTGCACGAAATGCATGTTAAGTTGTCTAAATAAACGTAAATTTTATTATAAACGTAAAAAGTTTGTTACAAGATCCCGTCCTGCCAGTATTAACTAGTAATCAGTCTTGATTAATTATTGATTAAGGAAGGCCCCAATCAATTTATACCGGGCGGGTGTGCATGAGTGTGTGCGGCGTGCGTTTGTGTGCGCGGTCGTGTTTGTGTGCGTGCGCGCGTGCGTGCGTGCGTGCGTGGTACGTGTGTGTGTATGGATGTACATATGTTAGTATCCACGATAAATCGAGAAGGACAATACCTATGTACTTAAAATTTAAGCTTATTTTCATTTGGCTTAGAGCTGATTAGATTTTGGGAGAAATCCAGCCGCGGAGATGGGGGTTTATTAGGGTTAGTTTTTGGTTTTTACCAAATATATCTAAAACAGGTGCATATTTCAAAGATATAAAAATACCAAGATTTAGACCTTAAACGTATCGATTAATTATGTTCTATGCAATTTTTTGATAGGACGCATAATTTAGCGGTAAAAAATTCGTAAGGTAGAATGTAAGTGTTAGTTTAAATTTTTTCAATATCTGAATAAGGATTCATTTTATACGAAAAAATGTAGACACATTTTTTAAAGAAAATTTAATTCTACATAACTTTTCTTTATAAAGTTTCTTAAGATACTGCAAAAATGGTTAAAATGTATTATTGATATTTTAACGGGCGGCTTTGGAATTTTTTTTTAAAGTAACATGTAGTTATGTCTTTCTGAAATGAAGTTTTAAACGTCATTCTGACATAGATTACTGTGTTTGTGTTCACAATGTTGCCTGTTTTCGTTATGAACGTATGAAAGGGTTTGCATAGATACCCTAAAAAAAATAAATTTAAATTATTTCATGTCTTTTAATTACCACTTTGTTTAAACTTACGTCGCATGACAATTATAAATATATTCCATAAATAGCAATATATTCTCTTGTAGGCGTACCAACATATTTCCATATTTGAATATCTTGCTTTATATCTCCAGGATTGGTGAATATGCAATGTAATGGACGCGCCAACGCGACGTGGAAAACACCTAGTTAGATTCCAAATGTTTTATTTACATAATAAATTGTTTTTTCAGCCTTTTTGTTTGTGTTTATTTAATTCGTTATTACGATCTGTAATTAAAATTTACAAATTTTTAAGTTAGCATTTAGATATCTATTAACCTCTGTCTTGTAATGAAGTTTTAAACGTCAGTTCGACATAGATTTTTTTTTTTACGTTTACAATGTTGCTTATTTTCGTAATGAACTTCTTATAAAAGAGTTTGCATAATTATCATTAAAAAATTGTTATTAAAATTATTTCATTTCTTTTAATTTCCATTTTGTAGGTTGGAAAGTCGTGTATTGTTCCACACCAGATATTTTACTTAACACTTGACTTAAAACGTAAACAGCTTAAACAAATCACAATTTTAACTTGAATGTCAAAATTTCCGAACAAAATTTTCATGGCAACTAAACAAAAACCTGTCATTTGTTTCTTGATTCGAAATAACTGTTGTCATTTATTTACCATTATTATTGTAAAAATTGTTGTAATATTACTAGTAGTGGAAAAAATAGTATGCAGGGTGACCAGCGAGTTACGGGAGATAAGAATTTCCATCTGAAAATTTCGACTATCTGCACGTACTAGCTCAGAAGTGGTAGAGAGCTGAGACTTGGTACAGAGTTTAAGGGATCCTTCCTGACAGGAAAAATGTGATGTTTAAGAATTTTCACTCAATATGGAGGTCTCAGGTTCAAATCCTTTTAAGCAAAAAAACCAATTTTTTTATTTATTATCCAATTTTGATAAAACTTAAAATAAAAATGTACTTCCACCTAAAGTAAATTAAATTACATGGTCAAATACACAAAAAAATGTTGGTTCAATCACCTTGGGTAATTTAAAAAAATACCTCCGCTTTTTAGATTTTTAACGCGAGTGTAATGAAATTTAAATGAAAGTACATGCACCTAAATTGAATTGAAATCACATTGGTAGTTAAAGTTTTAAGTAATAATAACATGTTACATATTGACTATGATTAGTCCTAACAAACTTCCGTTTAAGAATTTTATTTTGAACTCTTTGTAATCATCTATGTGGGAAACAAAACAGTAACAAATGATATCAGCTGTTCATTCCCAATTGTTGAAAATATTGTTCTGTACTAACCTAACCTAACAAGCACTTAGTTTTAAATCAGTTCTTTGCTATACATTTGAACCTGTATTGACAAGGATTGTAGCTTATTAAGTAAAGATTTGTTTATTTTTGTAGTTAAGTAGTTATGGTTTCTACATTTTCAATAGAAGAAAAAGTTAACGTTGTGAAGTGGTACTTTCAGAGAAACTCGGTAAGAAATGTGGTTGACTTGTTTGCTGGTATGTATCCTAATAGGCCTTTTCCTTCAAAAAGCACGGTAGAGCGGCTTGTTAAACAGTTTAATTCAACAGGTTGTTTAAACCAAAATCATGTATAAGTAATTAGAAAGAATCCAGTTCAGTTCACAGAGGAAAACAAAGTGTTAGTGTGTGCCGCAATAGAAACAAAATCAAACACATCCGTCCGATCTTTAAGTACTCAACTTGATATTCCTGCAAAAAGCTGCCAAAAAATGCTTAAAATGGAAGGGTATAACAGTTTCAAAAAAAATGTGCAAAACCTACACAACGGTGATGACGATAAACGAATGTTTTTTTGTCAAACACCAAAATAAACAATTCCTCAAGAGCCTATTACAAAATTATTTTTACTGATGAGTGCAGTTTTTTTCTTGGACGGAAAAGTGAATTCTCAAAATATTAGTGTGGGCTAAGGAAAATCCTAGACTCTTTAATGAAGCTCACAGTCAGATAAAACAAAAACTAAACATTTGAGCTGGAATTTTCGGAACTAAACTTATAGGACCTTATTTTTTGGATGGTAATGTAACCGGATCATCTTATTTGGAATTTCTTCTTGTAGTTGCGCCAGCCACTGAAGAGCTCAATATTGTTAATCACTACGTATTTATGCATGACGGGCACCCGGACACGGCCATGATGACGTTGCTGAGTACTTAAACGCAGTGTTTCCTGATAATTGGATTGGACAGCACGGACCTTGCAGATAGCCACCTCGTTCTTCGGACCTTAATCCATTGGACTTTTGTATGTGGGGATATCTCAAGGACAATGTATTCGTTGACCAGAAGCCAACAAATTTAAATAAACTCAGAGCAAGAATTGTTAAAGTCTCAAACAACATTACTGTTGGTATGATGAGAAATGTCATGAAAAGTTTCTACGGTCGCTTGGGTCATTGCTCGGCTGTTGCTGGTTTCCAATTTGAACATTTATTATGAACATCTTCGTTGTATTGAAGCATTTTTCTCATTGATTTTTCCCTTTCTAATATGTAATATTTTTCCCTTTCCATTATAAGTTATTTTTTAAACTAATGTACTCATTTAACGATTTAACTAATTTAAAACAAATAAAATCGTAGCTTAATTGGCTGTGAAAATGTTTTTGTGTATTTGACCATGTAATTTAATTTACTTTAGGTGCAAGTACTTTGATTTTAAGATTCATCAAAATTGGATAATAAATAAAAAATCTGGCTGTGTTCTTGGATATTAAGCAAGCATTTGACAGGGTCTGGCACGCCGGTCTCCTACAAAAAATCCGAAACCTTAACATTCCCGACCCCTTCTCCAAACTCCTGCTTTCGTACGTGACCAATCGATCGGTCAGGGTGAAAGTAGGGAAAAACCTCTCAGATCCTTTCCAACCCACAGCAGGCGTTCCGCAAGGTTCTGCCTTAGCCCCCATCCTTTACATCATCTTTGCTTTAGATATCCCTCAAGTCACCCAACCCGTAGTAGTCGTTGCGCAGTTTGCAGATGACACCGCCTTCTGGTCGGTTAATCGGAACAGCGAAACGGCCTCCAACCGCATATCCAAAACCCTTCGGAACTTTTCCAACTGGGCCAACCGGTGGAGGGTCTCCATTAACCCCTCCAAACCCCAAGCAATCCTTTTCCGCCACCCCAGTTACGCCGAAGACAAATTCACTAAACTTATCCTCCAGAAACGTCTCCCTCACCGTTAACCAAGAGAGATCCCCCAAGACCAAATCACATACCTAGGTATCCTATTCACCAGAATCACTAATTGGCTCCCCGATGTTAAAAACACTTAACAGAATTAGAAACCGTGCAAACCTACTAAGCCCTCCGATCGAATCAGAGGTTACCACCCAAAACACTCCAACACACATATAAAACTTACATCCGCCCTGTTATGGATTTCCGAACACCAATATACACAAACATTAACCCTAACCACCTTTCCTCTATAGCATCTTGTGAACGCCGGATATTTAGACGTATACACGGGCTACCCTTCAGCAACCTCACAACACAACACGCAAACATACCAAATATTCACAACTGAAATAAATCAAACCTTTAACCTTTTTTTTTTCTTTAACGCCAAATAACAAACCCGCAACAAATTGTCTTCTTTTTCTTTTTTTTACACCAAAAATAATAAATTCATGACTGTAAACCACACAATTACAAAAAACATCGCAACACCAACAATAATGGAATGACCAGGGCTGAAGAGGAGGAATCCTGAACAGTCTACGAATAAGCATAAGATATAAGCATACTAACCAAAAGCATTAGCATACTAACCTAAAAAAAAAAAAAAAATTAAAAAATCAGAAATTTAGGAAAAATTGTGGCTGTTTTTCGTGAAGTCGCCAAAAATAAAACTAAGTGTAGATTCACAAAAACTGTAGCAAGCGTAATATCTAATTTTCTAATTCTCCAAATAATACTAAAATTAAAAAATTTGATGTAGGCAACTTCAAAATAAATACATTACCACTCTGCATCTGATTGAAAAGGCCCTACTAAATATCGTCTTTTGGGTAATTATGCATAAATACTATTGATACTTGAAAAAATAATTATATTCAATTTCACGTAATAAAGAACTTACTTCATTCTTTTCAACGCGCGTTAGCTGGCTAATTCGTAATCTTTTCTTCATACTCATTCGTACTACGGATATAGGTTTACCGTATTTGCGACCCATGGTAAGCTTTTGGCCACTTTTCACTTCTTACAACTGAACTTTTGAGATTTCACCGTTTCACAACGCCGACGTAAGACTGCTAAATCAACTGATAACTTATATACAAAATCTTTCTATATATAAAGATTTTCTATTTCGGCTTAGCGCTTACAATAGGATTATAATTCCATTGAGTTTACCTCTATTTACGCTTTGACCAAAATGCGTACGTTTCTATTGAAAGTCAAACGTTAGAAAGAAACAGCTGTATATTCGAGATGTCTCAGTGTAAGAAAGCGCTAAGCCGAAATAGAAAATCTTTATTTTTACTAGCATTATTTCTTATAATTGATGTATTACATCTGGGATATTTACCTGAATAATGAACTGTAAGCTATTTTTGTTTGTTTTTTTTAGTTTTATAGTATTTTATCGTAAAGGTTCTGTCTGTAAAAGAGTTCATTATTTGATCGCTATTTTTCATTATAATAGTCTTGCAGGTGAAAGAATTTACGATTCAGTTTCGTTTATGTTATATAATACATTTATATAGTTATGACTATCATCGGACATCATGGGCGTAGCCAGCTAAGGGCAGGGAGGGGCAACTGCCCCCCCCCATGGAAGAGCAAAAATAAATTAAATAATTTTTAAATTTTAATAAACAAAAAATTAAATCTAAAATATACATATTTTTCTGTTCTGCATATTTTTTTTGTTATCTATTATTAGTTTAATTTAAGTATAATTAAAATCTCAAAGTTTTGTTTTCATTTGCCTTTTCTTTTTATCCTAAAATTTTACATTTTGAACGACCATGGACCATGGTTTGCCCCCCTGTTATAAATCCTGACTACGCCCTTGTCGGACATAATACCATCGAAGTCAAATAAAGACCGTAATTCTAATTATAAATGATAATAATAGTTTATAATATAAGTTGCAATTAAAACTACATTTATTTGGAAGATTTTGAAATTCCATTGGGTGATTTGTGTCTAATAATGCATCATAATTAGTAAATTGGCAAGAAGTAATGTGTTCAATATTTGCTAAAATATGCATGCTACCTACAGAGAAATGCAAACATAATACAATGATAATTACCTTTATGTGTACAAATATGAAAACCATATCTGTTTGTTATTCAATTTAGAATTATGCTTATACAATGCAAAGAGAAGTGCAAAATACAAGATATTATCTATAACCTCTAGGGTTCTTGTAAAACGCGCCAGTTAATGACATTTTCGCCGCAGGGACTTGTGTTTAATAAGTTGCCTAATCCCCAGATTTGGTTACAAAGCAAAACATTTGTCACTAAATACTGGCCTTAAGTAGTTCATATTCTGTGCCTACATGCAAATATGTACAAGTGGCAACGTCGGTAAAGTTATGTCTTACACTCATAATAATGCTTATTATAAGTCAGACCTGCAACTTATACGATGTACGTAATTAATAATTATTATACCTGCAGTTTTTTTTTGTTTTTATTTTCCCTTTCTTTCATTCTATATCCACTTTTTACTTAAATAAAGTACCTAATTTTCAAAAATATATATTTTGAAGAAAAGCAATATTCTAAATTTAAGAAGTAACTTATTTCTACAAAGTAAGAATTTGAATTTCTTATTGCAAGAGATTAATTTCTTAAAAATTTTTATAAGAATTTTGTGGCAACAAATTAAGAAAAGCGTATTCTTAAAAATAAGGATAAGAATTACTACATAAGAATATTGAAACTGAAATTAAGAAAACTAACATTTTTAAAACAAGTTTTAAAAGTATTTCATAATCTTAATAAGTACTAAGAAGAAGGGCTCTTATAATTAAACAAAAGGGTTCTTACATTGAAGATATAGTAATCCTTATTATTTAGAATATACAGTGTGAAAATAAGAAAAATCGTTACTAATTCCTGGCAGCTTCATATTAAAAAGGATAATCGCATCATTACTTATTTGCTACACAATATTATATTTGTTTGAAATAAGTTCATTATTTCTAATATCGAAAAATCAAAATAAATATAAAACAAATACTTCTACCCTTATAGAATATTCTTGGTTCATAATTAAGCACGTTCTTTCTTATTTTTAATCGGATTTTTCTTAATATAAAGAATTTATTTTTTTAGTGATAATAACTTTGCTATACTTACATGGACATTTTTTATTTAACAAAAAAAGGATCGAAAAAATTGCGGCACTGCTTTTTTTTCTTACACGATAAACGTTCTAGAACTGATTTAAAAGTCATCACATCACGTGCGCTTCATCTGAAGCTGAAGGTGGTTAACAAATATTTGTGTAAAAAGTTTGTATTAACACACAAACTTCGTGTAAATTTTACCACAAAATATTTTTGTTAACGAACCCAGAAAATAAATTTTGGTTCTTTCTCTTTATTGATTTTTTTCGTTACAGTAATACACAATTTAGCTATTGGTAGTGTGGGTGAATTGTGATTCATATAATATTTACACACGCGTTCACAATTAATAAACAAAATCGTTTACTAAAATATGTTATTGAAAGATCGACGTGAAACCGTCAACTTTCTTTTCATATATAATGACACTCCACACCAATGTCAACAAAGTAACTGCCGGCAAGTGGTCAACCTACTCGGTCTTCGTCCTATTACAAAAGGTGCTCCTCGGTGGGGATATTTTATATCACATTTTAATATTATCACTTTATTTATTGAATAGCCATTCCTTAATTTAGTAAAAAAACATTTTTATTATACATTAAGTAGTACTGTTGGTATTTTAATTAACATTAACAATTGTTTTTCTTATAACAATAATAATTGAAATCAATTTATATTCTTTAACCATACTTCGTGGAATTCCATATTTAATACAACTAATGTTTTAAATGAACACGCGCGCATGCACGTACGCGCACACACGCGCTCACGACACATCACGCGCGCACACACACAGCACAGCACAGCACACGCACGCACACGCACAGCACACACACACACGACACGCACAGCACACGCACACGCACCACGCACGCACACACGCACACGCACACGCACACGACACGACACGCACACCACACGCACACGCACACGCACACGCACCACGCACCACCACACCACACACCACACACACACACACACACACACACACACACACACACACACACACACACACACACACACACACACACACACACACAACACACACACACACACACACACACACACACACACACACACAACACACACACACACACACACACACACACACACACACACACACACTCACACACACACACACACACACAAACACACACAACACACACACAACACACACACACACACACTCACACACAAACACACACAAACACACACAAACACACACACACACACTCACACACACACACACACACAAACACACACACACACACACACACACACGCACGCACACACACACGCACCACCACCACACACCACCACCACCACAGCACGCACCACGCACGCACCACACGCACACACACACACACACGCACACAGCACACACACACACACAAGCACGCACGCACGCACGCACACACGTATTCACGCATATTTGAGATTTAATAGGCCAGTTAATATTGAAAATTTAAGGGAACGTTATGTGTAGAGGAAGCCAATCTTGCAATTAATTCCATTTAAGCGATTATTACCTAATATTTCCACTCATAAATTAAGACATTAGTCGTTTATATTGACGATGGTGTATATAGTGTGCGTATTATTTTGTATGTACTGCGTTTTGCTCAATATAGTGATAGTGTACAGAATTTATAAATATTATTTGTAATCACAATGTTAATTTTGTGATGCTTCCCGATTTGAATTGATAGGTTTATTTTCTATAAAGCATACGTTTAACATAATCAATGAGGATAGTTTTGTAATAGCGATTGTTTAGTTTTGTGTTTTGTTTTTGTTTTAAGTTAGTTTATGATAAAGTTTTGTTAGATAACTAGTTGCTCGCGTGTATTTAAATTTTCAATAATTACCGAAGTATTGACACAATAAATGTCATAGTCGTTTGTAAGTGACACATAGTATTACATAGTACGTTCGTTGTTTCTTTTTCCTTTTAAATCTAAAGACATATTTTTTAGATATCTCTAACACAATTTTTAAAGTTATTCATTATTACCCACTTGGTGTGTAGTTACGCACTCGTTTTGCATATTTCATTCTTATGTCATATTAATGTTTGTAGTTAACCAATATAGATGAATATCGAAAGAACGGTACTGATTGACATGATCTTCGTTATGGGATTTGCTGATCAAAATTGTTTGCTCACTCAAAGGATGTATGCGCGAAAATATCCCGATAGAAGATAACCTTCGGTTAGAAGTTTAGAAAAACTTAAAGAAAAGTTTATTATAACAGTTCGGCTACAATATCCAAGGAAACCGATATACCCCGATCTACCGTTAGTAAAATTTTAAAGAGGAACAAGTATCATGACTACAGTATACACTTCCATCAATAATTGTTGGGTCCTGATTTGGAGGTTAGAACATTTTGCCAATGGGGGTTAGAAATGGAAAGTACAACACCTAACCTTTTTCAAAATGTATTATTCTCCGGTAGGTCAACTTTCGTCCAGAGTGCTAGCCCAAACCGTCATAATCTTCACTATTATGCAACGGAAAACCCAAAAATAGTAAGATTAATTAATTTGCAGCAACAGTGGACTGTAAATGTTTGGGGTGGTATTATGGGAGATTTTATAGTTGGGCCACATTTCTTTAACCGACATTTGAATGGTGCTGAATATTTGTATTTTTTGCCCCACCTTTTGCAAAACATTCCTGTTGTTTTAAGGCAAAATATGTGGCTACAGCATGACGGTGCTCCTGCGCACTTTGCGTTAAATGTCATAGACTACTTAAATCAAGAATTTTAAGGTACATAAATAGGCCGTGGCGGTCGCGTTTCTTGGCTGCCTAGATCGCCAGACCACCAAATTAATTTTTTTTTATATGGGGTCACATAAAAAACGTTATAATTAAACTGCTCCGACTACTGCAGAAGACATGAGAGAACGCGTTTAGAAATAGCGTAAGAATTGTGGTGTTACGAGAAGTAAATAAGTCTTTTCAGACAGTTTGAGAATATGTTATGAATTAATGAGTTTTTGGATCGTCAACATGTAGCCAGTTGAGTTTATCAAAATAAAAATTTCAAAGATGAGACACCTTACATAAACGGACCTTAAAATTTGACGATAATTCCGAAAACGGTATAAAAATTAGGGCATTCCATTTGATATAAGCAAGTTACTGAGGATAAATATTTCGGGGGTTGTAGAGGACTATTTGTTAATTAAAATACGGCAAACCGTATCTTATTAGGTTCTCTTAGAGTCCCTGAATACCAATTCTGAAATTCGCAGAGGTCAGTGTACAGCACCGAGTTTTGTGGAACCCTGCAGCTGTCAAAATGTTCATATTTTTCAAAATAATTGGAACAGCGTAAATTTTTAAGATAAAGCATCTTACATAAATTAACATTAAAATTTGACGATAAATCTCGCTCTTTAATCTGAAGCACTTATCGATTAGAAAACACTAAATCACAATAGTCAAGATCAGTTGGTGTTATTTAATGTAGTTACACGCAGCACATTAAGTTTAATATTGATAAGTACCTACATAGACAAAATTAATGTAATTATAAAAACGTTACACACAATTACATTACCCTAAAATCAATACAAACCACAAATATGAAACTTTTAGTAAACTTACGAAATGGTAGGTATGAACAATATACTTGTGTTTTAATAGGTTATATATATATATATATATATATATATATATATATATATATATATCAAACCACAAATACAAAGTCCCACGCAACAACGGTCTCAAAATTTATGTTGATGCTTCCATGCAACCTTTAAAAAACCGTTTAGTTCAGCATAAATCTGATGTAGGAGTGAAACAAAAAAGTACGCTTTGGCTAGACATGCAATTGGTTACAAACACAATTTTGATTATGACAAAAAAACCGAAATTCTTTGTATTGAACAAAATTATGAAAAACGTTTATTATTAAAAATGTTATACATCAAAGTTAATGAAAAAAGTGCTTGTATTTTTAAAAGAGACCTGGTTCATTTTTCATCAACATAGATTATGTTTAAAAACATTTAAGTAGGTGTATGTAATTTGTCAAGTTTAATGATAATACTAATTTGCCCATCACTGACGATGACATCAACCGATGTCGAAATATATATTTTCCACTTATAGTGCTGAAGATTTTACATCTATACACTTATTTTAGATACCATAAGGTCAACGGTAGTTTGTTATAATATTTAATTGCAAAATAATGTATGGAGATTCTTGCTCTAGTGAGTCGGATGTTTGAAAACGCTATACCATGTGATCTTGTAGTATAATTATGGAACGAATTTAAAGTGCTATAATTATCGATATTGTCCAATATATGCAATAAACATTGATATATGCACAAACACGGAAAAGTAAGAATTCAAAAGCGCCGGAAATATTCCTTACAGTAATCACGACAGCTTATACCATCCACCGCTCTAATCGCTCCGCGTTGAAGAGCAAATAAGCTATTCAGCGTAGGAGAATGCCCCCATACTGCAAGTAAGATTGTATAACCGCGTAATAAACTGTTATTGAGGATTCTTGGGATAAGAAGTTAGACTGCGTGGTAAACAAATATTACTCGATATTTTTTTACTGACCATTGTGGCATGTTCCTTCCGCGATAACGTTGCTTCTAAATGAATTCCGAAGAAATGAGTAGATTTTTAGCTACGTTTACTATAGGTCCCCGTTTTAATGGGAATAATGCATTTATCGTTTTAGCTTCATTGACACACAGTTTGTTAGAAAGAAACCATTCATGCGTTTTATATAAAATACTTCTACTAGTGGACACGGTTACGTCTTTGTGTGGGCCTCTTATACCAAACGTTGTGTCCTCGACATACAATTTATTACATATATCTGACGGCGAGTCAAAAATGATGAAAAATCATTAATGTAAATAAGGAATAAGATTGGAACCAGTATAGAGCCGTGAGGGACACCACATTCTATTTATACTCATTTGAGCACTCTTGTTTGTAAAAGACTTTTTGAATTTTGTTGGATAAGTAAGATGACATTAATTTTACGGTTTTTGGTTGAAATCCGTAGAAATAAAATTTTCAAATATAATACAACCAGTGGTTTGATTTTTTTTTATTCTTTCAGAAGTGAGTAGCTTTTACAAGGAAAATTACATGAGGCGGCTAAGGAGACGACTGTAATTTTCCAAAAGCAAAAGCTACGAATGACAAAATGACAAATTTGGCAGGAAAAAATTAGAGCACAAATTGTATTCGGCTTGACAATCCAGCGAGAAAATTTTTATTTATTACAGTACGTTATCTAGTTGGCGCGTACACTGAAAAACAAGTCAAATTTTTCTGTTGTTAAAATGGAAAATAGCAAAAATAGGTTCGGAAACAAATCCTTAAGAAAAATTCGAAGTGAAGTTGAAGAAACAAATTGCCTAAATACAATAAGAACTCATAATTCTCTATTTAGACTCTTTGTAGAGTTTTGTGCATCAAAAAAACTTTCCTTAAACTAACCAGCAGAAATTCAAGAAGTAGCCAATATCTTGGAAGATTATCGATTTAATGCCAGCAAAAGAGATAGGACACACTATAAAGAAGCAACTCTGACGACCATGAGGAATACCACTGCAAAATTAGTTCAAGAACTGTACAAATCAGTGCAATTGTCATCGGAAAATACAATTACACAATGAGGCCTGCAAAAAATGTTATTTAATAGCTGCGAGGGAACACATTGTTTGGTTGAACAGTTCAAAGCTGAATTTGATGCCAAGGGAAACTTATCCGGCCGCTATGAGTACAATCCAATATTTTTCAGAACAAGACAAGGGATTGCAAATCTTACTTGCGAGAGTAAATGGCTAATACGAAATATGGAAACCCCAGACGGTGCCCTGCCATGTACGTAAAATATGATTATTACTTTACTTTTTACTAGTGCTTGGATTATTTCCGGAAATTTTTTCAAGTCACAAATGTTTTGAAAATTATCCCGAGTCGAAGACGAGGGATAATTTTCTCAAAACATTCGTGAACGAGAAGAAATTTCTGGTAATTCATTCAAGCACGTGGGGGATTCAGTAATAAAATATCCCAAGAATATCTGTTTTTATTGACGACGGTATATTTTCACTATAATCTAATTTAATTGACCCAAATTTGAAAAATCCTGTAATTTGATTGGTTAATAATTTTCGAGTTGGATTGTCTTATTATAATTTCTAAATCCAAATTGACATTTTGGAAATAGGTTATTGTTTTCAAAATAGTCGGTAATTTGTTTCACCAGTTTTTTTTTTTTTTGAGTATATTGGCAAGAATGAAATGGGCCGATAATTATTTACTTGGTTAACAAGATCTTTTGTGAAAATAGGGATTACTTTTGCGATTTTGAGGCAACTATAGACCGTTTCAAACATTAAATTCAGTGTAGCTTTAAATGGCAGGCGGCTTTGCCATATTTCAGCATACCTGTTAGTCACAAATAAATCCTATTGTACTCCACAGCAGCTAACACCGATAATCCTCTATAAGTACCTGCCTGTAAATATCTTTTTCTCAGCGGTTATCAAACAAATGTTTGTACTACATCTCTGTTTAATCATTTCTTCTTTATTTAGTTATCAGTTACATTTATTTTATAACATAACGGGGAAAAGATATTTATAAATACATTCTGATTACTTACTGCGAGAAATTCGAACTTGTATTCTAATAAGGGACCTATTGCTAGCTTATAAGACAAAAAATAGGAACCTGTGTTAGGGCCTGCACCCCTCACGTGAGCAAGTAAAAAAAGGCTTGGCTGTCAAAAAGGCTCTTAGTACAACAAAAAGGGTTGAAAATTCCATCAAGGGTTGAAAAAGGCCTCCGAAAAGAAACCATAAAATAAGGCCGTCAAAAAGACCATAATTAGGGATGAAAATTACATCAAGGGGTTAAAAAAGGCCTCCAAAAAGAAATCAGAAAAATAAGGGTGAAAAATACGGTCTCCCACGTGGCCGGCCTTGTGACGTCAAAATCCAAGATGGCGGCGGAGGGTGTCCGGGTTCTACTATTATATAATTTTTTTTTAAAATGAATTTATTCGAAAAATGGGTTATTTCTTTACTAATTGTTTAAAAAATTATCTAATTAATTTTATCATCAGACTCTTTGGAAAGGCATTGTGTATGCTCAGAACTATACGAGAATTGTTTTAGAATAATCAGAACTCTTGAAAATCGACCAGCTACTTTCTCATCTGTATCCTGGTAAACTTTCGATGTATCGATGAACAATATTTTGAATCCAATTGTTCCCACAATAGATTTGGATAGTACTCAGAAAGTTATAAAAGAAGTTCTAATGAATGAAAGCAATCCGATGAATAATTAATGTGTGGCACAAAAATTTGGATTTAACACCAAAGTTAAAGACAGAAGTTTTGAGCTGTTCCAATGTGAATAATTTTTCAATTATTAAATATATATTTTATGAAAATATCTGGTGTAGAATGTAATTTTCATCGCCGTCGGCGTCATCTGTGTCACTGAAAATAAAATCACTGCCACTGTCAGTGTTATTCATATTTATAATAATTGGTAATTATTAATTATTATTATTTTATATTATATATTAATAATTATTAATTATTATGGCAGTCATTAAAAAGAAATTGTTTACTATCCTTCTAATTGTCATAATCTGCAATTTCTAAAATTCCATTTCTTTTAATATACTATAATAATTACCTATTAATTATTTTTATTTAAGTATTGATCTATTATTTGTATAAAAACCATAATATCGAAAATCATTTAGCTACATTTTATATGTTAGTTTTATGCATGACGAGTTATATATTTTAAAGAACTACATACAAATATTTTCTATTAGAGAAACCATTGAGATAGGAGTTATCTCAATGAGTGAAACCTACAAAAAGTTCCATCTAATTTTGTTACGACATTGATTGTATGTTGTACTCAACAAGGGCATTGGGTCGTACGGTTGCTGCCGTGAAGCAACGTCGTCAAGAAAATTCATCATTTAGTTTGCACCACTGAAATATAATGGTTATATTTCAGTGGTTTGCACTACCCTATCCTCCCTACACTAAAATTAATGTTTGACACGGTCTGTAGGGACTTCATATCTCTTTTATGCAGTAATTTATTAGTTTACTTAATGGTGGAGTTATTATACTTTTTATAGACTTAACTAAAGTTGTACTTAACTCATAAATATCAACCCTGTTGTTATTTTTTAGACTATCTATAGCGTCGCGCATTTGGAGCACAGAAACTTATTCAGAGTGACCTTACAGTATCCAGTGCTATTTTAGGGAAAAAAATATTAAATTCGTCTGATGTCAATGCAGTTGTGTTTTGTACTGATGGTGGTTTACATGTTAACTAAATTCCCTAGTGGCTTAGTGTTGTTGCCATTATTTTTAATGTATTTATCGTTAATTAATATTTTAGCTTTTTTAACTTCATTACTATATTCATTTCTGTAGTCTTTCAATAATATATGTTTTGTGAATTTTATAAGAATCTGTTATTAAACCCAAAGTTTCTCGCATTTTTCTCAATTTTGGCGTATACCTACCATATGAGATTATAAGATTTGTGAGATGAACATTTTACTTTTATGCTAGGAAAAGCTTGCTTGAAACTTAAAGTGACATATAACATGTAACATTGATAGAATGAACATTAATAAATTACCAGTTAAATATGTTTATTAATAGTAGTAAGGAGCACCTGCGTAGGACTCCTCGGTGTAGTTTTTAATTCCAGCCCTGGAGGGTAGGTAACCGCAGACAATATTGTTTTTGCAAGCTGTGACTTAAATTAAGCCCGCTTTTTTAAATAAAGGTTGGTTTTTCCAAGCTGTAACCTAAATCAAGCCAAGTATTTTTGAAGTGAAGGTTGGTTTTGCAAGCTGTAACTTAAATCAAGCCAGTATTTTTGAAACAAAAGTTGGTTTTTGCAAACTAAAACTTAAGCCAATCCAATATTTTTGAAAGGAAAGTAGGTTTGTGCAAGCTGTAACTTAAATCAAATCTGTGTTTTATAATTGAGAGTTGGTTTTTACAAGCTCGAACTTACATCAAGCTAGTATTTTTGAAATGAAAGTTGGTGTTTGCAAGCTGTAACTTAAATCTAGTCAGTAATTTCGAAATGAAGGTTGGTTTTTGCAAGCTGTAACGTAAATCAAGCCAGTATTTTTGAAATGAAAGTTAGTTTCTGCAAACTGTAACTTAAACCAATCCAGTATTTTTTAAGTGAAAGTTGGTTTTGCAAGCTGTAACTTAAATCATGCCAGTATTTTTGAAACAAAAGTTGGTTTTTGCAAGCTGTAACCTAAACCAAGTCAGTATTTTTAAAACGTAAGTTGGTTTTTACAAGCTGTAACTTAAAACTCAAGCCAGTATTTTTAAAACGTAAGTTGGTTTTTACAAGCTGTAACTTAAAAATCAAGCCAGTATTTTTGAAATGAAAGTTAGTTTCTGCAAACTGTAACTTAACCCAATCCAGTATTTTTGAAGTGAAAGTTGGTTTTGCAAGCTGTAACTTAAATCATGCCAATATTTTTGAAACAAAAGTTGGTTCTTGCAAGCTGTAACGTAAACCAAGTCAGTATTTTTAAAACGTAAGTTGATTTTTCCAAGCTGTAACTTAAAAATCAAGTCAGTATTTAGTTTTTGCAAACTAAAACTTTAGCCAATCCACTATTTTTGAAAGGAAAGTTGGTTTCTGCAAGCTGTAACTTAAATCAAATCAGTGTTTTATAATTGAAAGTTGGTTTTTACAAGCTCTAACTTAAATCAAGCTAGTATTTTTGAAATGAAATTTGGTTTTACAAGCTGTAACTTAAATCTAGTCAGTACTTTTGAAATTAAAGTTGGCTTTTGCAAGCTGTAAGGTAAATCAAGCCAGTATTTTTAAAACGTAAGTTGGTTTTTACAAGCTGTAACTGAAAAATCAAGCCAGTATTTTTGAAATGAAAGTTAGTTTTTGCAAACTTAAGTCAATCCAGTATTTTTGAAACGAAAGTTGGTTTGTGCAAGCTGTAACTCAAATCAAATCGGTGTTTTATAATTGAAAGTTGGTTTTTACAAGGTCTAACTTAAATCAAGCTAGTATTTTTGAAATGAAAGTTGGTATTTGCAAGCTGTAACGTAAATCAAGCCAGCATTTTTAAAACGTAAGTTGGTTTTTACAGCTGTAACTTAAAAATCAAGCCAGTATTTTTGAAATGACAGTTAGTTTATGCAAGTTGTAACTCAAATCAAATCGGTGTTTTATAATTGAAAGTTGGTTTTTACAAGCTCAAACTTAAATCAAACTAGTATTTTTGAAGTGAAAGTTGGTTTTTGCAAGCTGTAACTTAAATCTAGTCAGTACTTTCGAAATGAAACTTGCATTTTTGCAAGCTGTAACTTAAATCAAAGTAGTATTTTTGAAATAAAAGTGGTTTTCCAAGCTGTAGCTTAAATCAAGCCAGTATTTTTGAAGTAAAAGTGGGTTTTTGCAAAGTGTAACGAATCATCTCAGTATTTTTGGAATGAAAGTTGATTTTTTCAACCTATAACTTAAATCAGTATTTTTGAAAAATAAAGTTAATTTTTGCAAGCTGTAACTTAAATCAAGCCAGTATTTTTGATATTAAAGTTGGTTCTTGCAAGCTGTAATGTAAACCAAGCCA
Organism: Vesta saturnalis; assembly: GCA_036346205.1. NCBI lineage: Eukaryota > Metazoa > Arthropoda > Insecta > Coleoptera > Lampyridae > Vesta > Vesta saturnalis. Next base: position 489,947 of record JARFJB010001857.1, on the reverse strand, counting down.
GTATTTTAAAAACGTCGTTGGTGTTTACAAGCTGTAGCTTAAAAATCAAGCCAGTATTTTTGAAATGAAAATTAGTTTTTGCAAACTGTAACTTAAGCCAATCCAGTATTTCTGGAACGAAAGTTGGTTTGTGCAAGTTGTAACTCAAATCAAATCGGTGTTTTATAATTGAAAGTTGGTTTTACAAGCTCAAACTTAAATCAAGCTAGTATTTTTGAAATGAAAGTTGGTTTTTGCAAGCTGTAACTTAAATCTAGGCAGTACTTTCGAAATGAAAGTTGGTTTTTGAAAGCTGTAACGTAAATCAAGCCAGTATTTTTGAAACGTAAGTTGATTTTTACAAGCTGTAACTTAAAAATCAAGCCAGTATTTTTGAAATGAAAGTTAGTTTCTGCAAACTGTAACTTAAGCCAATCCAGTATTTTTGAAGTGAAAGTTGGTTTTGCAAGCTGTAACTTAAATCATGCCAATATTTTTGAAACAAAAGTTGGTTCTTGCAAGCTGTAACGTAAACCAAGTCAGTATTTTTAGAACGTAAGTTGGTTTTTCCAAGCTGTAACTTAAAAATCAAGTCAGTATTTAGTTTTTGCAAACTAAAACTTTAGCCAATCCACTATTGTTGAAAGGAAAGTTGGTTTCTGCAAGCTGTAACTTAAATCAAATCAGTGTTTTATAATTTAAAGTTGGTTTTTACACGCTTTAACTTAAATCAAGCTAGTATTTTTGAAATGTAATTTGGTTTTTACAAGCTGCAACTTAAATCTAGTCAATACTTTTAAAATTAAAGTTGGCTTTTGCGAGCTGTAAGGTAAATCAAGCCAGTATTTTTAAAACGTAAGTTGGTTTTTGCAAGCTCTAACTTAAATCAAGCTAGTATTTCTGAAATGAAATTTGGGTTTTTGCAAGCTGTAAATTAATTCAAGGTAGTATTTTTAAGTGTATTTATTATCTATGCAAAATTTCAAAATATAATTTTAATAAATACCGAAGATATTTGGATTTTAATATCCAGCGGTTACTGTCAAATTTTTTATTAAATAATTTATATCTTTAAAAATATAAATTTTAGGTATGTGGTACTTTGAACAAATTAAACGTAAAATTTGATATGCCTACAATCTAAGAAAAATTAAAAAATGTATTATTCTATTTAAAATAAGAAAGATGGGGCCTACTTCCGGTATAACCGAAAGCGCCACTTTCTTGCAAATATTTTTATTTAGTAGGTCTTTTGACACTGTCGATCCCCAAGTTTACAGAATCGTGTATGTTTTCTTTCTCCGTAAACTTATAATACATGGTCAAAAATCACTATATATATATATATATATATATATATATATATATATATATATATATATATATATATATATATATATATATATATGGCTCGTTTCGGCAGGGCATTGGACATTGTTATTCATAAGTTTTTGTTTTCAAAATTTCGCAATTTTAACATAAAATTTGAAAAATTTCGATTTTTCTTAAAATAATGATACGCTTGTCTGAAGTCGCTACGACGCATCGTTTTTGAAATAAATCGACTTGAACTTTGCATGTTTTTATCATACTTTTATAACATTAACTATCGAATTCATTTACAATTATGAAAGATGGCTATGGAAAATAAACAAAATATCAATTGAGCAAACGTCAAAATAACTAGTATTACAGATACTAGTTGAGATTAAAGTGTCAAATAAGTTTTAAGTGAAAGATTTTTTATTGTAAATGAATTCGTTAGTTAATTTTATAAAATTATGATTAACGAATGAAAACTTCTAATCGATTTATTTCGAAAACGGTGAGTCGTAGCGACTTCATACAAGAGTATCATTCTTTTAAATTTGTTTGTTGTATGGCCCTACGGGTTAAATACTTTAAATGATTTTTTATATCTTAATAACATACATCCAAACATCAAATTCACAATGGAAATTGAGAACAATCACCGACATTTTTGGATATTTTAGTAACAAAACGTAACAACAAATTTAGCTACACCTTGTTCAGAAAGCAAACACATACGAATCGCTATCTTAATGCTCAGTCACATCACCATACATCCCAACTAGGTAGCATTATTAAGTCTTTAATGATCTGATCAATTTGCTTAACAGATGACAAATTTAGACACAAAGGACTGAATAATCTGTCTAAAATAATACAACAAAATGGGTATCCTTTAAATGTAATTCAACAAATCACTAATAAAGTGATCAAAAGCAATACAAGAGCAAACAATAGAATCGATGAAACTAAGAGGTTCCTTACTTTACCATGAATAAGAAGTATAACAGATGTTATAGCAAAGAAATTTTACAAAACAGAATACCGCATAATTTTTAAACCACATACAACTGTCTAACAACTGATAAAAATTCCTAAGGATAAAATACATGGTGAGGATCAAGGAATATATGAGATTCCATGTAATGGTTGTCATAGATCTTACATCGGACAAACTAATAGGAAACTGAGCATAAGAGCACAAGAACACAAATTAGCCATTAACAACATGCTGCTTCCAACTCTTTAGCAACACATCACCCTGAAACTGGAAACAATATTGTTTCTAACAAAATTAAATCAATTGCATCACCATATACGTTGTAAGAAAGGATTATAAGACAAGCCATTGAAATTGAGAAACGTCCCTTAGCATTAAACAAGCATGATGATTGTTCTAGAATATCACCAATATGGAAACCTGTAATACGACAAATTAAACCAAATAATAACAATAACCATCTAACGCTATCCAACACTCCTCTAAACCCTTTCCTTAAATATAGTACCTACAACCCGCAGCAGAACACAAATATTAAGATCTAGTACTAATCAAGTGACTTGACACATATTGTCAGTCAATATTATTTTATAATCTTGATAATGGTAGTAAAGACAAACTACCGAACCCTAGATTATTTATAACAAATACTTTAATACACGACCTTACACCTTGAAACGTCATTTTATATATATATATATATATATATATATATATATATATATATATATATATAAATTAGTTGGACACATATGGTAAAAATTTTTATTATTGAAATTTCTGAAAAACTTTATTGGCGGTTCGTTTCTACATGCCTGACAACCAAAATCTATTGGGACACCAAAAACACAATTTAAATTCCGAAAGATATCTAACTTTTTTACGAAACGAATTTGAAGAAATTTTGGACGACCTTCCGTTGAACGTAATTCAAAATTTGAATTATTTTTAACACGACGGGACACCAGCACACAATGGATTACTTGTGTGTAACTATTTACAGGAACGTTTTAATAACTGGATAGGAAATCGAGGTCCAATAGCATGGCCGCCTCGATCTCTAAACTTAACCCCCCTGGACTTTTTCTTGTAGGGTGCAATTAAAGACAAAGTGTACCGAGTAAAACCTGGTAATCTAGACGATTTAAAAAATAAAATTCGTATTGTTATACTACAAATTAGAACCCAAAGTTTATTAAAAGTTCAAAACGAAATTTTAAAACGATACCCGATGTGTGTTCCAAATAATGGAGGGCATTTTGAAGCACTTCTATGATTGTGTTATCTGTTTATATTTTTTGCTGTTACTCATCGTTATAAGTTAAATTTATGTAGAACTTTTTTATTTTGATAATGTAATACATTATTTCTTGTTGTTTCCACAAATTTAGTAGTAGAATATGAGCTTATTTTGTTATTTAAATGTTCATGGCACACTTTAATTTGTTTAATAAATATTATAATTAACTTTTTTCAATAATATTAAACATACAAAGCTATACATTTTTGAAATCAGAAAAAAATAAGTCATCGAATGAGTCCATAGCCATCTATAGTTTCCATGTGTGTTTGGGTTGTAGCTCGAAAAATTATTACTAAAAAATGTTTTATTTGCATTTTCCCATTTTGCGTAAAATATCTTTCAAAGGTCTTTCTTATAACTTTTTCGTATTTTGAATATTAAAAAAGATATAGCCGATTGAAAATTTGGACAATTTTAGTTATTTTCAGATATCTTAGAAAGTTAGCAACAATGTTAAATTTTCTTATCGGTATTAGAATTATCATGTAATTGTTCCCAACTTTGCTAATTTAACCGACTCTGTATCTCTCATAATAACAAAGATAGCCATAGAACGTGGATAGATTCTAGACACGTATAATATATATATATATATATATATATATATATATATATATATATATATATATATATATATATATATATATATATATATAGCTATTCAGTTATTAAACTTATTTTGGGAAAATTGGTTTTGATCTACTTGAGAATCTTAATTGCTTCCCAAGTTTGAGAAATCAATTTTATTTTTACTCTATACCAAAATAATCTAGTATTATTCAATGAACATTAATATATACCAGCCATTTTTCATTTTAGTTTGTTTTGACAGATATAAACGTTTAACGTGTTTTGGTGTGCTTTTTTTTTTTGATATCGAAAAATGGATCAAATAATTTTATTAAATTTTCGGAAAAAAAAATTAAGTGCTTAAAATGTTGACTGTGGCATTTGAGCTAAAGAATGTTTATAAGTGTACAATCTTCCCCCAAAACAAGCGTGATGATTATTCTAGAATATCACCAATATGGAAACCTGTAATATGACAAATTAAACCAAATAATAACAATAACCATCTAACGCTAGCCAACATCCTCTAAACCCTTTCCTTAAATATAGTACCTACAACCCGCAGCAGAATACAAATATTAAGATCTAGTACTAACCAAGTGATTTGACATATATTGTCAGTCAATATTATTTTATAATCTTGATAATGGTAGGTAAAGACAAACTAGTGAACCCTAGATTATTTATAACAAATACTTTAATACACGACCTTACATCTTGAAACGTCATGATATATATATATATATATATATATATATATATATATATATATATATATATATATATATATATATTGAGATGTTTAGATAAGAGTAAGACAGGGATCGGACAGTTTTAACTAGTAATTTCTTTAAAAAAGGAGATTTCAAGCATGATACATGTGCGAGACATTTATTTGATGTAATTTGGTTCACGATGGGTAGAAAGTGGATTGGTTTTGGGTAAAACAATCTGAATAACATTTATACATTTTGATTTAATCATAAAAAGCATTGTGCTACTTGAGAGAATGTCAGGAATGTTAAATAAACGTATTTCCGTAAATTCAATTCAGTACTTTAGTTTGTTTCAGTAAACTTCAATTTTTCGAAAGTATTTTGGCATGTGAATATTTTACAGGTGTTGTACACATAGTGTAAGGATAGATTTATATTAGGGATATTGTATAAGTAGTTTAGAATGCAGGAAATTTGGTAAAATTTAGAAAAGGGTTATAATATGAACTTAATATGATCATTTCTCACATATTTTTGGAAGCGATTGTGTGACAGACATTGTGATGCAATTTAAATATTAAGAACAGTGCATAGAACATAATCACACAAAGATATTTACATGTAGATACATTTTTATAATAGAATTCCAAGAAAGTGTGTTAAACGATATGACTTCTTAATGTGACATTAAATTATACAATGCAAGCGAGAGGAACAATAAATCTAATAAAGACAGTTATTACAAATAGTTTGGATAACATTTTGAGGTACATGAACATTTTTAAATGTAAGTTATTTGTAATTTTAAAATTAAGTTTGGTTATGTTTTAAATTAAATGTTTTTCACAAATTTGTAGTGTAATTAGGATTAAATAGTATCTTAAAGTGATTAATAGGAGGTCTTCTCATTTTTACATAATAATATAAAGTGTACAAAGCATTTCAGCGCAAAATTTTATGAAATAGGGTTGAAAATAATTTTACTAGGTAAACAAAATTTCTTTTAAATTTAAGATTTCGGACTTTAAATGTGTGTTTTCCTATGCTAAATTTTATCAAAATTACATATATGTAAGTAATTTAAGTCTAGTTTATAAGATTAATTAGATATAAGCAAATTTAAATTAAAATAGGTCATTTTGCATAATAGTTAAAAGAACCATATCTTGTTGGATATCTATTTATGCGTAAATTTATACAGATTTCATTTCTGTCATTAAAATTTAAATCCGTAATTGTATAAGGAAGTTATCACTAAAATTATAGTTTAGTTAAGTTTTCAAATTATTTTCGACCAATCAGAAACATGTTTACATATTTAGAATTGCTTAGAAAAAATTGAAGATACGGTAACCAACAAAAGGGTATAAAAGGAATTGCCCTTGATCAGATCTCTCTCTCTCTCTCTATAATTTTGCCAGCTGTTTGAGTAGTTTAAAAATAGTGTAGTGATTTTTGTGTTTCAAGTAAGTTTTCTAACCTAAATAATTATCGGGAAGAATTTAAATACGAACGGAGAGACGAGAAATCAGGCGCAATTGTTTTAAACCGACAATTGTTTAAAATTATAAGTTAGGTTACCGATACCTGTGCAATTTCGTAAAGTTCATTACGAAGTATTTTCTTACTTGTGACGATTTATGTTGAACGTTTTAAAATTTTCGTTTGTTGAATTGAATATCGGTTACGTTTTGCCAAAATAAAATCGTAATCATTTTTTCTTCATTTGTGTTTTATTTGTTGCTGCGATTCTTTTTATAATTTATTTGAGCCGAAACCTAAAAAAATAAAGTGACTTTAACCTAAACTTTTTACAACCATTAAATATTATTAAAACGATACAGTTAGTAAGCTTTAATACATTTAAATAAAACGTTATCAATTTAAAAAATTGTGGTTGGGGTGAAGCCGTAAATTGGAGAAATTTTACCAGTTACCGAAGCAAAGTGAAAGGAGCTTGATTATATTGGAAAGTGCCTGCATCTATTTGTGTGAAGACATCTGTCTGAATTTTGGAACATTTACATGTGAGTTACTTTTGATTATAACCCTATCTATTGTATTCTTTGTTGTGTTGATTTCCTGCAATTATTATTTGTTATATGTATAGGTGTATATGTTTAAATAATACTTGTGTAAACACCTGCAAAAGAAGCAAAATTTTAAATTATTTCCAAATTTTAAATTTCTTTTATCCAATTAAAATCACAAACATAAATTCAACAGGTCATTGTTTGACAATTCTGACATCTTCGATAATTGTATTTATTACGCATGCGTTAGTGTATAAATATTATCCAGATACATTTCTCATATAAGATAATTATTATAAAGTGCAATCCACATATATATTTTCAAACCAAATATTATTTCCCACAAAATCCTGAACCCTATCCCCATATTGAGATAAGAGCTAGTCCGGTACACATAAGTATTCAAATTATAATTATATATTAATTACAGTATTTAATACCTCACATTTAATACCTTACATATATAAACATTACATCACAAATTATTTTTAATACCTCATATTACATATAAATACCCTCTCATATTAATACATCACAAATTATATATATATATATATATATATATATATATATATATATATATGTGTGTGTGTGTAAAGTTGGACATATATGGGAAAAATTTTTATTATTGAAATTTCTGAAAAACTTTATTGGCGGTTCGTTTCTACATGCCTGACAACCAAAAAATCCATTGGGGCACAAAAAATACAATTTAAATTCCGAAAGATATCTAACTTTTTTACGAAACGAATTTGAAGAAATTTTGGACGACCTTCCGTTGAACGTAATTCAAAATTTGAATTATTTTTAACACGACGGGACACCAGCACACAATGGGTTACTTGTGTGTAACTATTTACAGGAACGTTTTAATAATTGGATAGGAAATCGAGGTCCAATAGCTTGGCCGCCTCGATCTCTAGGCTTAACCCCCCTGGACTTTTTCTTGTAGGGTGCAATTAAAGACAAAGTGTACCGAGTAAAACCTGGCAATCTAGACGATTTAAAAAATAAAATTCGTATTGCTATACAATAAATTAGAACCCAAAGTTTATTAAAAGTTCAAAACGAAATTTTAAAACGATTCCCAATGTGTGTTCCAAATAATGGAGGGCATTTTGAAGCCCTTCTATGAATGTGTTATCTGTTTATATTTTTTGCTGTTACTCTTCGTTATAAGTTAGATTTATGTAGAACTTTTTTATTTTGATAATGTAGTACATTATTTCTTGTCTCCACAAATTTAGTAGTAGAATATGAGCTTATTTTGTTATTTAAATGTTCATGGCACACTTTAATTTGTTTAATAAATATTATAATTAACTTTTTTCAATAATATTAAACATACAAAGCTATACATTTTTGAAATCAGAAAAAAATAAGCCATCGAATGAGTCCATAGCCATCTATAGTTTCCATGTGTGTTTGGGTTGTAGCTCGAAAAATTATTACTAAAAAATGTTTTATTTGCATTTTCCCATTTTGCGTAAAATATCTTTCAAAGGTCTCTCTTATAACTTTTTCGTATTTTGAATATTAAAAAAGATATAGCCGATTGAAAATTTGGACAATTTTAGTTAGGCAACAATGTTAAATTTTCTTATCGGTATTAGAATTATCATGTAATTCTGCCCAACTTTGCTAATTTAACCGACTCTGTATCTCTCATAATAACAAAGATAGCCATAGAACGTGGATAGATTCTAGACACCCGGTATAATATATATATATATATATATATATATATATATATAGCTATTCAGTTATTGAAAATTGGTTTTGATCTACTTGTGAATCTTAATTGATTCCCAAGTTTGAGAAATCAATTTTATTTCTAAATACTCTATACCAAAATAATCTAGTATTATTCAATGAACATTTCCAACATATACCAGCCATTTTTCATTTTTAGTGTGTTTTTGACAGGTGACGAAACATGGGTACATGGTTATGACCTCGAAACCAAAGCCCAATCATCCCAATGGTAGTGGCCAGAAGAGCCAAGACCGAAAAACTGCGCCAAGTTAGGTCAAATGTAACGGCCTTGCTCACTGTTTTCTACGATTACAATGGCGTGGTGCATCATGAGCTATTTCCAGAAGGTCTCACGGTCAGTAAGGAATATTACCTTGAAGTTATGCGCCGTTTGCGTGAAGCAATACGAAAAAACGTCCGGAGTTGTGGAACAACCGGCCATAGATATTCAACCGCGATAATGCGCCAGCTCATACGTTATTGCTTCTTCGTGATTTTTTTACCAAAAACAACACGGTAATCATTCCTCAGGCACCGTATTTAATGATCTTGTCCCCCCGAGGCTTTTACCTATTCTCAAAACTGAAAATACCCATGAAAGTATGACGTTTTACCTTGATTGAGGATATAAAGATCACATCGCTGGTAGAGCTCAAGGCATACTAAGAAATGCTTTGAGGATTGGAAAAAACGCTGGCACAAGTATATCTGAGAGGGATTATTTTGAAGGGGAAAACTAGGTATTGATGAATAAATAAACATTTTTCGAGAAAAATAATCACTTTTTTTGGAACAAACCTCGTATAAGAACAATATACAAAAACTTGTGGAATAATACCAAAACAAGACCGATTTCTATCTTAGGGATAATTCAAATTCGGGATGCAAATTTTCCAACAATTATTTGTACAGAACTTTACCAAAACACGTTTTTGGTTAATGTTGTGTATATTGTTACTGCTGTAAGATTTGAATCCAACTGTGTTCGTCTTGTTAATGAATTTGTTACAACGCCTGGTAGCGTTTGAATAAGCATTTGCGTATTCATGAATAAAGTAAATTACACGTGGAAAATGATTTTTAAAGTTGGCAAATTTTGCAAATCGTTTGAAAGAAACCAAGTAATAGATTCCCGAATTCAACACTCTCCCTAGATTTTTATAGCCTGCTCTAATGCAAAATAAGGTGGAACAGAGTATATGTCTATTAACTATATTTGACATAAACGTTTAAATGTCTATCGGATATAGATTATTGTTGTTATTTTTATAATCCTGCATATTTTGATAATGAACGTATTACAAAAAGGGTTGCATAGTTATACAAAAAATTACTTAATATTCTTTTTTAGCAGAGATCGCCATATACTAAGTCTCCTTTTGATGGTGGCCTTACTTTAAATATTACTAAACACATTCATAACTTAACTACGTTGATTAAATATAACATTTATAGCCAGTGCTTTTCCATTCCTTACCAAGCTGGCATATAGCAGCATGGTTACTACATATTCACACATTATGTGCGGCTGTTTAGGCGAATATCAGGGTAGTAACCCTAACTCCAATACTTCCGATCCTATTTTGTGGCTTGGAAAGCTCAAGCAGTCCGGTCTCCCTTTTGAGGAAGAAGTGAAATACGTTGGCTTTTCTTTTTTCCTCACTCCTCTCCACGTCACATTGAAACTTTGTTATCTACAACAATTGACATCAGCAATTTCCTTCCTACTTTCTCCTCGCTGGTATCTGCATGTACCACTTGAATCTTGCCTTTTCACTGTTAATTCATTGATACGAGATATGTTTACAAACTTCTCCACTCTAACTTAATTACACTACACTGACAATATTACTCTAGCTTAATACCAAATCTTTCAAAATTCTCATAGATACAATTGTTACATTGCAAAAACTTTATACTATAATTACACTAAAATATAATAGATTTTTTTATTGGTGCCCCATTTTACCTATTTAAAGTACAACTTAAGCTTAGTCTTCACAACGGCGGAATTGAAGTATTTGGAGGGAATGATTCTAGACGTGCATAAACGCCAAGCATACGTTTTCATAAACATGGAGCGTATTTAGTGAATTCTCTTAATCTTTTATTTTGCAAACTTCTACTCTGCGGTTTGATAAACTGAAGTAAAACGTCATCCTTGGTCATAATTCGTCACGTTGAGTTGAAGATGGATATAACTAGTAAAATTTTTTTGATTGCATTACTTTATGCATTATCCAAAATAAAAATAAAACGGCACCCAAAATGATGGTGGGTAAGAAATATATTTTTAAACAGAAAAACTCACGGATCATTTCATAATCTCATAGATGCGATTGACTGACAACGAGAAATATGTTAATTATTTAAGAATGTCACCCATTCAGTTCGAAGAATTACTATGCCTAGTTGATCCAGATATTGATAGGGTACATATATAAGAAGGGGCCTATAAATGCAGCCCATAGACTTTCTTGTACGTTAAGGTAAATTAATTAAACATTTTTTTTAAATGTCTAGCAACATTCTAAATTTTGTGTATGTAGGTACCTTATATCAGGAGATAGCGTGTTATCAATATCTTATGTGTTTAGATTGGGAAAAACCACAGTTTCCCACATTATAAGGGACACCTGTCAAGCAATTTGGCAAAATTTAAATATCTGGTGTAGAACACCACACGACCTTCCAACCTACAAAATGGAAATTAAAAGAAATGAAATAATTAAAATAACATTTTTTAGAATAGTTATATCTTTATATACTTTTATAATAAGCGCATCACGTAAATATTTAACATTTTAAAAGCAAAAACAATAATCTGTCACACGACGTTTAAAACTTCTGGACAGACAGAGATTAGTAGATATCTAGATGCTAACTTAAAACACTGCAAATTGTATCAATACTTCCACATCAAACATTTAAATTATGCTGTCAAAATGACATTTACACTACAGCTGTACTCTGCGAACAAGATAGTTGGAGAGGGGATACCGGCGCTATAGTAGCTTTTAAGGTACAATTCGAAAAAAAATATTTGGGCGCTTAATTTAAATGTGTATTGTTGGATACATAAATGTATTGTGTGCTGCATAACCAGTGTCACTAATATTTTCTTGACAAAATTGCAAAACGGTGAACCAAGAATTTGAGGTTAGGATATGTGTTTTGCTAATTTTTTTAAAGAAATATTTAACTTCAAAAAATTGGGATGTAAGTGAAGGATATTGTTTTAGTGGGTTACAAATTGAGAATAAATGGAACACTTTAGAAAGAGCTTTCAAGAAGAAAACAGAAAATAACAATAAAACCGGCAGAGCACGTGCAAATGTCCTTACTAGAAGTAAGTTTTTGTAAGTTAAGTATAATCATATCAATTGATATTTTGTAAAGAATTAAGTGAATGCATGCTACAAAGTCGTCTGTTATACCAGAATTCTTACTTGGATCGAATGATAATGGGAAGAAACAGAATTATTAATACAAGTAGATAGTGCACAAGCAAGTAGCAGTTATAGTCCTAGCCCACAAATGGTGGAAAATAATTCGTCAAATAGTGAAACAACATTAAATACGAGAAGAAAGAACTATGGAATTAAAAAGGAAAAATGATTTAACAATTTAATGTATTGCATATTAATTATAAAACATTCATAATGAATTACATGTTTCATCTCTTAAATGCTTTCCATCTTAATAATATAATTGTGTAAATCTCTGCTTTAACATCCCAAATGAGTGAGTTCAGTATCTACTTGGCATGAACTCAAAACAATATTAAAATTTTCTTGTTTTCTACTTAAATGTCCATTGTCTTTATATGGAACAATAAGCCATTTTAGGCAAGGATACTGAATACACTACACTGCACTGTATTTAAGATCTACATTCATTTTGATTAAAATGTAATTACATTTTTATAGTTTATCGAATGAACTGATGAGTTATTTGTTTAGCAAAGTTTACCAACACAATTTAATTGTTAAGTTATCAAAATAAACTGAATACATATTTAAACAATCGGAACGAAATCATATAAAAATCAAAACGTTTAAAATATCAAGGCAAAATTAGTTTGTTATTTTCTTAATCTGATTCAAGTTCAGAACTTGTGTCATCTTCCGACAAACCAGTATTCACTACAAATTCCAAACTCTCCACTACTTCGTCAAATAATGCATCTTTCTCCCACATTTCTTGAGCCAATCGATCCACATGCTTGTAATATTTTTGCCAATCTAATGCTGATTTCAGCAAAAGCATTTCTCACTAGCACTTCGATTTCCTACGTTTTGTGTCGTTGTTCATTGCGACCTTATGTTTTACTAAACTCAATTGGATTAAGATCGCAATGATATGGAGGCAAACATAACACTGTAGGTCCATGTTTTTTAAATCTTATTCACATAAAATGTTTTAGTGTGTTTAAACTGTTTCACCAGTTCTAACAATTCGGCTTTTGCATATCCCCAGTTGTTGAAACCTCGTTACTTTCAAGCCAATTTCTAATTTCTTGTGGTTTGGGTTGGGGTTTGTTAATTTGAACACTGTGGTACGGTGCATTATCCATAACAACTATCCTTTTGGAGGCAAATTTGAGATCAACTGTTTTTCGATCATCATCGTGGTGTAATCCCTGATTTACCCTTAGATTTGAAAATTAACAACGCGTTGTTTAGAAATCCTATGACCACCTGCGTGTACAATAATGTACCGCTGACTTGCTTGTCCACCGTGAATACCTCATGCACTGTTCTTTTTTCGAAGGTGAATCGAGTAAATCACGATCAGCCACAGCTTCTTTTCTGATCCTCAAAATAGTAGCAACTGACTTAACACCAGCCGCTGCAAGTTCGGTTACCATTACCAAAAGGAATGCCCATTCACCAGCAGCTTTTTGTCTATCAAAGAACTGTATAACATCTTTGATAATGTTTCGAGTCTCAGAATGTATAGTTTTCTTCGTAGTTCCAGCCATAATAGGATAACCTTAAAACATAAAATTACATTTTTATAAAAATTCTTGTACATACCTTTATTTCACAAATAAAACAACCAAAGTGTTCAAAAAACTGATTTTAACAAACAAGAGTAACAATAAAAGGATTAAGTTATAAAACGCCCGCAGAAAATGTCAGCTGTAAACTGTAATAATTTACTTTTAATTGTGAATGTACCACTTTATAATTCTCAAATATGATTGGAACAAAATTTGCCGCGTCAAAATTTCAAATATATTATTTTAGTAGACATATTTTCCGACTATCTTGTTTGCAGTGGAGCTGTATTTGTTGTACAGAAAAATTATAGGGACAAAATACTAACAATTAGAACAATGTCATTTAATTTATACCAACTTAAATACCATAAATCTGGAATGGAAAAATGTAATACAACAATATTGCCAAAACCTGGTTGCGTCTATGCCTAGACCATTAACATTCCTGATAAGAAGAATGGAGCTATGAGTAAGCAAGTTGTTAAATTTGTTACTAAATTCTAAAATATAATTTGTTCAAATTTATTTTAAACTGACATACCTGCCGTCAAAATATTTTAACCTCTTTTGATAAATCGTGTTCACACTAAGTTCGAGATAGCAAAAACCATAAATTTTAAGAATCGTTTTTTGTAAATAACTCGAAAACTATTAACTAAAAAATTACAAAATTCTTTTCGTTCAGAAATTTGATTTTCTATGAAATGCCAAAATTAAAAAGAAATCGTGTGGACGGCTATTTTTTGTAAATATTTCGAGAATGACAAAATTTTCGAAAAAATTGCAGAAAGATTTTTGTGAGAAATTTTATTTCCTATCTAATGGTCTTTTCACTTTTTAATATTTTAAGTAGTTCCGGAGATATTTAGGAAAAACCTGTTTTTAAAGTGATGGTTTTGGTAATATATTGTAAACCGTTTGTTGTACAGAAAAATTATTGGGATAAAAAATACTCACAATTATATTACTAATTACATATTAACAGTAAAAAATAAAAATTTGCAAAAGGTGTACTTATCCCCAATTTTACCCTTTCCTCATACATTGACCCCAAAACAATCAGTCGCTTTGGGTAGTTGACGTTTATATGTGTGCTAAATTTCAAGTTATTATGTTAAGTGCTTCGAAAGTTATGGAGTACACACACACAGACACAGACAAGATTTTTTAGCTCAAATTTTGTTTTTTGACGTTTTCGAACATTTTAAAGCGATTGAGCAAAATTTTTTAGCAATACGTTGGATGTGGAAGTAAAAATTAAAGAAATGAAATAATTTTAATTATATTTATTTTAACGTAACTATGCAACCTCTTTCATACGTTCATAACGAAAACTGGCAACATTGTAAAAACAAAAACAGTAATCTATATCAGAATGACGTTGAAAACTTCATTCAGATAGACATAAATAATATGTGGTAACTTAAAAAAATTCCAAACCACCTGCTTCTGTAAAATCAATGATACATTTTAACCATTTTCATTCATATTTAATTATTTTTTAAACTTACCTATTTTATTAAGAAACTTTATCAAGAAAAGTTATGTAAAATTAAATTTTCTTTAAAAAATATGTCTGCACTTCTTCTAATAAAATGAATCGTTATTCAGACTTTGAAAAATTTGATCTTACACTTAAATTGTACCTTAGGAATTTTTTACCGCTAAATTATGCGTCGTATTAAAAAATTGCATAGAACATAATTAATCGATATGTTTAACGTCTTTGTCTGGGTATTTTTATATCTTTGAAATACCTAGCAGAAATATTTGATAAAAACCAAAAACTGACCCTAATACAACCCCCTCCCGCCGCTGGATTTCTCCCAAAATCTAATCAGCTCTAAGCCAAATTAAAACAAGCTTAAATACAAAATTTTAAGTACGTAGGTATTTTCGTTCTGGAGTTATCGTGGATACTAGCATACATCCATACACAAACACACCAGTGTTGAATTCAGACTTTTTGGTCCGGGGAGGGAACATGAATTTTTGGTGGTACATATATTTTTTATTGAAATAAAGACATACAAAAAAACATAGCAAAAAAAACCTCACTTCAATAATCTAATTATAATGAGAACATAACTTTTATACTTCATCAATGGTCAGAGTATTGAATGCATCAGCAGATTCAAATTTAGCGCTTAAACTAATTGAAGAAACTGCCTTATTGTTAAACCTAGTTTTCATTTGATCTATCATGGTGTCGATAAATTTTCTAGCTGATATCATCGTTGTTGTTTTAGGTTCATTTTCAATAATTTTTCGTGAGGTAGAAGCTTTTTCTATTAATTTTTCGCAGTTTCGGTACAATTCACTCTCTTCATTATAAGTAAGACATTGCAAAGCAATACTTTCCAAATGGTTATACGTAGCTGAGATAAGTGTAGGTAAACTGGAAAGCATTAATGTTTCTTTTTGCAAAACTTTGCTTAAATTCGAAACTGTAAATATGGCTTCATCTAGTACAGTGAGAGTAAGTAGAAAACTGGATTTTTCCATTTCCAACAGAATTCCTCCAGCCAGGGAAGCAAGATCAGCCCCACATTGATGAATGTGCTCACAGGTCATCATTATGGCCACGTAACAAACTTTGACTGCATGTACGGATCTGTAATTTCTAAGCCAACGCTCATCAATGGATTCTGGAATTTTCATAATTGGTTCTTCTAGCACTGCTTGTACATCATGCAGCATTCTTTCGCGTTTAGACGATTTTAAAATAATTTATAAATGTCTTTTATTACATGTAAAGGTTGCTGAATTTGAGGATGCTTATTGCGCGAACTTGTTAGATCCAACAACAAAATGTGGGCTCTGCAATGAATATATGGTATTTCTCGTTGCGCTTTAGTCGACAAACGTTGCCTTACTCCAGAAATATTCTCAGAAAATGTTGCTGCTCCATCAAATGCACATGCAACTAGCCGCTTCAAATTAACATTTCTCTTGGATGATTCGTCCACAATAGTTTTAGTAATTGTGTTTGCATCTAGATTTTGTAATTCAATTAAACACAAAACGTTTCTTTTATTAATTTGTTGTCGTCTACGTAACGCAACAGAATTGTGAATTTGGAAACATTATTTATATTTGTCGATTCATTTGCTATTAACGAAAAATATTTATTACTTAGTTTATCAGAATCTCTTTTGTCCAAAGATAGTAATTCGCTGCCAGTCGCTTTGCTGATATATATGTAGATAGATCACTTTGATTCTGTACCTAATTATGTAATTCTACATTGTTTTTCAACAACACTCTTTTAGCAAGGGGCTCTTATTTTGTTGTCTTTTGCCAAAAAGTACAAACCATTAATAAAAGAACAAAATGATTTTCTGTTGTCACATATTCGTTTTTCGCTTTCGGTGTTGAGAATAGCAAGAAGTGGTTTTGTTAAACTTTGCAACCGTATTTTTTCCACGGCATCTTTTTCAAGTTTCCCCGTTTTGCCGGTTGCTTTTCGGAAATTATTAAATTGCTCATTTATGAAAACACCTGAGGTTTTTTGTAAAGCTTTCAAATTATGTTTCAAAAACATTTCACAATGCTTACAAAATGCTCCGCCTTGAGTTTCATCTAAGTAAAGCCAGTTATATTTTCTCAGCCAATTTTTGTTGAAACTGCCTTTTCTCACTTCACTATCAACAACAATTCATTAACATTACGTTTACTGCCAAAAGTTTCAGTTTTTGAAGAACAGCCACTCGCATTAAAATTTTTTTCATCAGACTTCGAAAGGTCGTCGTCGCTATCTACATCTATTTTCTGCCTTTTGTTAAAAAATTTGGAAATAAAAGTTTGATTTTGTGACATTGCAAAACTAAAATAAAATTTAATGTAGGTATTTCTACTAATATTACAAAAACATACAATTTACTCACGACAATAATAATTACACCAACACTAACGTATAATGTACATATTTTAAGTTTAGGTGTCTTATGTTATTAAAAACCACTAATACCATTTAATTTCAATCACTGAACTGAAACGTTGAAAACTGCGCTCAGACTGACCTAATAGACGGAAACAATTTTAACAAAACACGTGGTATGTACATATCTGTTGAATACGGCACCGGCAGGCGCACAGGGAATTTAACATCGGAAGTTTGTGTCGTTTATTACTTTGTTACCATAAGTTATGACTTCGTCGAAATCAAAGGCCGATATACAATATATTTTTATTATTTCCAATAACTGTAGAAATTGTGTCCGGGGGGGGGGGAGTCCCCCCCCGGAATTCAACGTTGAAACACACGCACATATCCACTCACACACACACATCCAGATATCATGGCTGATCTTGACGAAACGGCCAAAAGTTGCAAAATGAGTTAATAGGTCGATTTAGCGATAGTAAAAAAAATCGATTGCATAACCTTCTATACCTACATATGTATATGTAGGCTGGAAGGTAAAATACAGATCATTTTCTGAATTAAATGAGGCATACTGGAGAAGAATTGCCAGCGAGTTGGAAGATTTATGGCAACTTCCATTATGTATAGGAGCTGTTGATGGTAAACACATAAGTATTCAGGTATATTATTTGTTGGGTGCATTCTTTGTAAATCTTGTTTTATAATTTTAGGCTTCCAGTTTTATAACTATAAAGGTTCACATAGCATCATTTTAATGGCGTTAGTTGATGCTAAATATAAACTTATTACTGTAGATATTGAAGCCCAAGGCCGTCAAAGTGATGGTGGTGTATGCAGGTATTCAGATATTGGTAGACAGCTACTTAATAACCGCAATAATGAAATGAATCTGCTACCACCCAAAATCGTAAAATCTGGAGCAAATGCTACCCACTACTATGTGGTAGGTGATGCAGCTTTTCCTCTTACAGCAAATATTATGAGGCCTTATGCAGGAAGGTATTTGCCACAGTGCAAATGAATATTTAATTATAGGTATTAGATAATAGACCTACTGACAACTTTATTGGTACTAAAATTTGTTTTTTAGGCTCAGTAGAGGACGAAGGGTAAGTGAAAATGCTTTGGCATATTACCTTTACGTTGGAGGATATTAAGAAAGCCAATTATAGCTTCATTAAGCACCATTGAAAGTGTAGTTCAAGCAGTAGTAACATTACACAATTACTTTATTCATAAAAAATGTGACACATATTTTCCACAAATTCTTGTACACAGGGAAGATAATGATGGAAGTGTCCATGGGGGAGAATGGAGAGAAAGTGCGTGTACAAATCTGCTTCCTATCGGTTGCGCAAGTACCAATAATTATAAACAAAATGTTGAAGAAATGACAGACAATTTAGTGTTATATTTTTATAATGAGAGAGCGGTACCTACCATTTCAGTGGGATAAGTTAAATAACTACTTTACTATTTATATTCTTATTTACAAATTGTACTTTGTCAATGACTACACAAATATAAATGAACAAACTATAAAATTGTTCATCATTAGTTCGCAAGAAAATGTTTAATTCTTTACTATAGTAAATAAATTATTTATTTGAATGTGAAACTTCTGCTAAATTTTTAAATTAGTTAATAGTAAAAATTTTAACGAATAATTGAACCATCTGAAAGAACTTGTAAAATTTTATAATAAAATACACTAATTACCAACACATCATATGTTAGTGATAGAAGTTTTATTTCAAGTTCAACTTTTTCCCTCTGTGGTAATATTTCCAATAGTTCTGATATCCTCTGGCATATTAGGTTTTGGGATTTGCTTGTATTTACAGGAATATTATCAGTTGAAGATAGGTAGGTACTTTTTCTATTGCTTTTAATATGGTACTAGTGATTTGTTCATCTTTTCCAGTTTTATTTTTACCTGTAACATAAAAACATTAAGGTGCTGTTTCATTTTGCTATATATAATTTTTGTTGTTGATATATTACGGCTAATCTTTTAATTTTTGAAAATTTCAAATACTATTTCAATATACTACAAGGACACCCTTACATAAAAACAGAAACCACTCAGTCTATGAGGCAAAGTACTAAAACCTTGAAGATAAGAGGCAAAATTTTAATAAACTAATTACTCACATTTACAGAAAGTGGGAGTAAGTTCAAATCCCTGACTTGTTTCGTTGCTATCTGATGTAACGAGGGGGGATGCAAGGGACACACTTCCAGTGGAGTGGCTACTAAATGTCCTAAAACTAACAGTATATATTACCTTTTTTATAATAAAAATATTACGTTCTTGGTGCTACCGCATCACTTAGGAATGCCATGGCTTCAAAATGTTTCCATATTTTCTTCTTTTTCTTAGCCGCACTCCCCAACGGGGTATAGGTATCTGATTCTCCTTTTGTCTTTATGTACTTATCACATAGATTTTTCCATTTCTGTTGTAATATAGCAGCTGTTAGATCTGTGTTACCTGTTCATCAAGTTTGTTCTAAACGCCAAATGCGAAGACACCAAGCTGCGCGAAAAATATCACGTGACCGTACACGATTCAACCGGAAAATATTTTTTTAAGAAAAGTAAAAGTTACGTTTTGTACATTTTTTAGTTAATAACCTCTTAATTATGATATTGCGATATTGCAGGCTCATTCCATTAATATAAGTAATTTGATTGTAATCTCATTATATTTAGAATTTACATCAGTTCTACATACATAAAGACAAAATTTACATCGATTGGGGCTTGAACCTTGGTGGCGCAGTTGGTACAGTACTCTAAAAGTACAGGTCGTAGGTTCAAATCCTACTCGAGGTAAACTTTTTATGTATTTAATAAATTAATAATAATTCTTAATTATGATGTTTATATTTTATAATTAGGACAATTTAAACAAAAAAAAAATTATTTAATTGTGAAAAGTGAAATATAAGGTTATGTTACTTGTTTATAAATTTACTCGGAAATGTTGTAATTCGCATTTTAATTATTAACCACAGTTCTAAGGGTAAATTATTCGTGTCTGAACAGTTTTATACTGCGATGGTTATAAATAGGTGTAATAAGGGAGGGGGGGGGGGGAGTTTTATCGAATTCAAATATTAGATAGTATACAAGTTCAAATAAAGTTGAAGAAGTTATATAATTTGTTATGAGGAAAATATAGTATACGAATATAAAGATGGTTTTTATACAACAAAACAGGTTTTATGGGGTTTGCACAATGATGTTGTATTCATAAAAGCATTGAGCTACGGCAGTAGTATGTTAAAAAGGTCAACTCGATACATATTAGTGTGTTAAAGATAAATAAGAAATTTCACATATAAATCAATATAATTAAGCAATTAAACACATAACAGATATTGATTACATGAAGTACAATAATCCTAATGTGTAGAACATCCATAATAATTGGTACAATGCATAAAAACTCTGCCAACTATAAAAAGGGTTATGGTACGAAGACGTTATGTTGGTAGATCATAGACTAAGTGTTTAAAAAGTGCTTAAGAGGTTAAAGTGCCTTAGAAACATATCTAAGAACATGAACAACACATGTGCAATGTGAAATTAACAATATAAATACAATAAAATATTACACAATTACTCTACACTTATTTCTTCGTTATCATAATCTGATATAAAATCAGATTTATCCGACAAGTCTCCACTCCTACGTATAATCAATTCCTCACAAACGACATCCATAATATGCTCTTTATTAATGTATTCCTCTTCAATTTCTTTAACATGACGGCACACTTCTTGCCAGTGGCTCTCCAAATCCATCGAACACTTTTCACAAGTTAGTTTTTCAACATCGGCTAATTTAAAAGTTGTGTTTCTCGATGCCACCCAAGCTTTTACAATGGCCCATATTTTTGCTATTAGATTTAGCTCCGGGTGGTCTGGAGGTAGTCGACATACAGAGTGACCATGTTTCGCAAATATAGCATCAATTGAATATTTCGTGTAGCTTGGTTTATTACATTTTATGAAATCATACAGCTCCACTTTTGTTTGGGATTCAACATGTACGATCCCTCGTTCTTGTAACCAAGTTATCATTTCCATTTTTTTACTGCTAAAAGTTGGATGTTTAACAGCTAACGTGTTGTGATAACTTGCATTATCCACAACTGACTTTTCGAGCAAACTCGGTAATAACTGGTGCTCAATCCATCGTTTATAATTTAATAAAGGCATTATTGATAAATCCCATTTCACCACCAGCATGTACTGTTATACGCCGTTTACCTTGACCGATTGTACATTTTAAACCTTCGTTGGAATCATCTACCCAGGAATGTGGCGTATGCGATCCATGTATATATGTTTCATCTGTATAGACAATGGGTCGCCCTGCTCTTCGATACTTTGTTATTGTTCGTATATAAGCACAACGTAAAGATCATATATCGTATCGTTCCATTAAACATTTACGATTGTCAACGGTTTTCGTCCATTTAAAACCTATTTTATTTCATAATCTTCTTAAAGGCGTTTCCTTCCCAGAGAAACCAATTGATTCGTCATCTTTAATAATATTACAGATAGCAATGACGGTTGGTCGTAGTTTCTCCGTGATATGAAAATTGTGTACAATGCGTCGAATGACTTGTTCCCCACAATTATCGACAGATGATCTTGGTGCGGTTTTCATTCTTTTATTAGAAGTCTTAAACGATTCTATTTCACCACGTTGAATTGCACTCCCTTCTCTAATAATTCTAGCGACGGTACTTTTAGATCCTCCAGTTGCTTTCACAACGATATCAAGAACGTTAACTGTAAAGAAATGTAATCGTGAAAAAACTCACAGATGTTAATCGTACAATAATGACATACCTTCATTCATATTTTTATGAAACTGATAAACATTCCAAATAATCTCGCGGACATCTTGCGATAAGACACGCCGCTTCTTTGCTGGAATGTTTGATGTACTATCAGACGATGTACTCGCATCACCCACTATAAACAACGAACTAAATCAATATATTATATTAATACATATTACTGTGGATTACAAATACAACTTACTTGTAAATAAAAAATGCTGAAACGGAAGTAGTTTTGAAAAAAACTGTTTACAATTGATAAAAACGTGCACGAAAAATGAGGTTAGAAAACAATAAACAACACTACATTTTGTGGACGGAACATAACATCTACTTCTCACTCATATCGTTATTCCGTTTCTTTTTAATGCAATATTCGGTTTCTGCGCAGGTGTCGTCCTATTTGGCGTTTGCTCTAGCATATTATACTTTCATACATTTTTGTATTAAATTGCAAGTTGACACCACCAAATGCAGATCTCCACCCACAACTGATCTAATGAGATTAACAACTCCAATATTGTTTCATCTGTGAATCTAAAATTAGATGTTATAATTTAAGATTTAATTAATAACAAATAGGTAACTTACTTTTCTACCTCAGCTTGTACATTTTCTTCAAACATATCATGGGCGATGGAGAAAGACTCCAGTCCAATGATCCATTGCTTCAATAACATAGTGCTCACAACCGTTTACCATTCCACAACTGCCACAAAACACCAACTATAAATTAAAAAATACAGTAACTGCAGTAAAATAAAACGGCTAATAAATCACCTCTTCATCAGAATTCATCTTTTTGTAAATAGCCGTCTATATCCGTGAATAATTTACAATAACACTTATGGTGTGAACAAACATAAATATATAACCTCACTGTCAAAAGGTCAAAAAAAGCTGTAAACCGCTAAAAAGTAAAAACACATTCAATGTAAAATGCGACACCGCAAAATGCTAAAATACCCACAAGTATTTCGCGCCATTTCTATTTCGAATATTTTCCAACCAATCATATAAAATCCACAAAAAAACTAGGAGCGGCTAAATATTACAACCCATTCCGCAACGTTGCCAAATGCCTCTTTAATAAGAGACATTGGTCACATCTAAATTTATAACTTAGAGTGTATTTTAAGATGTTTCTTAAGATAAGAATTGACATGTGTTGCATAATCACATTGGTCACATTTAAATTCATAACTTGAAGAGTGTTTGTTAAGATGGATTTTTAAATTATATTTAAGTTATATTTGCGGTTTGTTGCATAATCACATTGGTCACATTTAAATTTATAACCTGAAGAGTGTTTTTTAAGATGAATTTTTAAATTTCTATTGGTATTTGTCTCATAATCACATTGGATGCATTTGAATTCATAACTTGAAGAATGTGTTTTAAGATAAATATTGAAATTAGTTTTGTGATGGGACACATACTCACATTGGTTGCATTTGAATTTATAATTTGAAGAATGCGTCTTAAAGTGAGATATTAAAGATGTTTCAAATGTGATGCATACTCACATTGGTTGCTTTTGAATTCAAAACTGGAAGAGTATTTTTTAAGATGAATTTTTAATAGATATTTGAGATGAGTTGTATAATTACATTTAAATCCATAACTTGAATGTTTTTTAAGATGAATTTTAAAATAAGATTTCAAATGTGTTGCATAATCACATTTAAATTCATAAGTTGAAGAATGTATTTTAAGATGAATTTTAAAATAAGATTTGTCATGTGTTACATAATCACATTTAAATTCGCATAACTTGAAGAATGTTTTTTAAGATGAAATTTAAAATAAGATTTGAGATATGTTGTATGTTCACATTGGTCACATTTAAATTCATTACTCGAGTGTTTTTTAAAATGAAT
Source organism: Vesta saturnalis (assembly GCA_036346205.1). Classification (NCBI taxonomy): domain Eukaryota; kingdom Metazoa; phylum Arthropoda; class Insecta; order Coleoptera; family Lampyridae; genus Vesta; species Vesta saturnalis. Next base: position 465,641 of record JARFJB010001857.1, on the reverse strand, counting down.
TTTGAACTTATATTTGAGATGTGTTGCATAATCACATTTATATTTTAAATTTGAATGGAACTTTAAAACATCATGTTTTAAATTTTGTTCCACTGTTAGACTATTAAATTGATTACATTTACCCTGCACATTTGCGATGTGTTCGACACTGTTTTCTTTTACATGATCTGCTTCACTTGAGCTAACATCACAGTATAAAATAGAAACGGTCGAGTATATCTTTATTACTCAATTTAGGAATTAAGATTTCATAGTTGGCTGACCATCAAGTGATTGAATACGATGTTAGGAGATAAATTCCATTCTGTTGACGTTTTCTTTGGAATTTATTTAAGGCTATTTACAAAGGCTTTAAAATATATACAACTATTTAATTGCTTACTTATTTATTCATTACTGTATAATTGTGATCAATAAAGTGGGTACCTGAAACAAACAACATGTTCACCATTAAGCATATTTTTTATGTTAGTTTTATCAGCACTCGAAGGTTTCTTTTGATGCTGGCTCCTTGTCGATTTTTTCTTTTTTGTGGAATAGAATGTTTGCTGCTTGGTGATTTTTTATTAGCAGGCTGTTTTGCTATTCCTTCATGCACTTTAGGGAGTTGCTGAGATATTCCTGTCACTTCTGTAACCATCATGAGATTATTGTCCAAGACTTTTAGGGCTTCTTGAACTATTAAGCTCTTCGTAGCATGTTTAACTTGAGGTAAAGTGTTCGTTCCCAAGCTTTTCAAGTGTTTTCAATCTCTGAATTACTAGCATCTTCCCCAGAAAGAATTTCATTTTTATTAGTAGTCGTGTCTCTTACATTAATCACTTTCATTACAATAAAATGAATGAACATAATATCATATCATAAAGTTTCATTATATTGCTTGAAAATGAGAAAATTACCTGACTGATTACAATTGTAGTAGATTATTCCTTTGCTTTGCGCTTAACATATTCTACATTATCAGTCTTCTGAAGATCACTAAACCAACATTGGAAATCTGCAAAACATTATGAAATAAATACTAATCATACACAAGTAAATACAGATTACTTCTTTATGAGCAAATTTCTGATGGCATCTCCTTAGTGAACCGAAATGATAACATTTCTTTGCTGCTGATGATGTACATTTTTCAGATTACTTTGCGTTGAAAATATTTTCTCACATAAAGAACACATAACAGCCATTTTCGAACATATACAAAACAGTTTAAGCAGTTCTTTCATAGGTTAGGTCACAAACGACACATAATGACAGCAAAATTTGACAACGTTGTGGAATGGGTTGTAATATTTAGCCGCGCGTAAAAAACTAATCCGTCGTCCGCTGTTGTGAAAACTTACCTTTAGCGTGTTTAAATCGAACTTTCAAAAACGCGCGTTTTTTAAAGTTACCATGGCAACAACAACTCAAGAAATGAGGTCTAAATGACAATTTTTTGATTATTGATGACAGGAGTACCTTGTAACGTCAAATGAAATATTACTAACAAATTCATCTAAATGACAATTTTTTGATTATGATCTGACAGGAGTACCATGTAACGTCAAATAAAATATTACTAACAAATTTAAAACCTTTATTTAAACATTAACACTTTTAATTTTATAAATGAAAATAGAAAGTACAGTTAGTATTGTTAGATATATTAATTTTTATTTACATACTTTACATTATTAGTTCTTATTTCCATTTTTTTTTGTAGTAATAATACTATAGTATTTATGATTTCAAGGTGCACCAATAAAAAAAAATAGCGTAAAGTATTCGTGGATAAATGGTCTTTAAAACACTTACTCTATTTCGAGCACGCCGGCTGCGCCGTCGTGCTCGAAGAATCGCGCGTGTTTTAAAGACCTTTTTATCCACTGATACTTTAATGTACTATACTCTTTCTAACATATGTATTTGTATTTTTTTAATGACATTGTTTTGTAATTGTTCGATTAAACATAAATATACACTTAACTAATCTGGTACTTATACCATTGTCTAAGATAAACTGAATTGGCTACATAATTTCATAGAACTAGAAATAACCTAACACAGAAAAAGAAAAAGAAAAGAATGAAGATTTTTTCCAATTTACACAAATGCAGGTACAAACAATATGCATGTGTTTTAATAGGTAAGTTTTGTGCATTATGAGAAAGATTATTGTTTAAACGGATATTTTAGTGACTATGTTACAAGCATGTGTAGCTATGATTGCATTATGGTTGTCCCCCGTGCTACCCCAGTTAACATCACAGGAATCTCCGATAGAAAATAAACTCAATGATGTAAATATAAGAATATAAGTATTCAGAATATAACATTATTCTCGTTAGGTGGAAGTGGCATGGTTGATATCAGCTAAGGATTTAGGTGCAGTTATTGGATGTTTACTATCGGCATGGCTAACGGGCAAAATCGGTAGGAAAACAGTTTTACTAATGGCTGCTTTGCCTTTAATTATTTCCTGGATAATGGCAGCATTCACAAAGGTTACTGTAGTGTTAATTATATCGCAAATTATAGCCGGAATTGGTGTGGGAATTACTTACGTGGTAAGATTAACTCGATGTAGGTTAACAGGCGTAAAATTGTTCTTATATTAGGCATTGCCAATATACATTGGAGAAATAGCAGAAAAAGATATCAGAGGAAGAATGGCCATATTTCAAAGTGTTTTAAGTTCGTTAGGTACTGTGTATGTGTTGGTGGTTGGACCTTTTGTAAGTTATTTTGTATTGACACTAACCTGTAGTGTATTTCCGGTGCTGTACGCAATTTTGTTCTCATTCATGCCAGAAACACCTTATTATTTTGTGAAAGCTGGAAAAAATAAAAATGCAACTGATAGTCTTTGTCAGCTAGCAAGTAAAGATAAAAATTTAGATGATATTAACGAACTATTATTAGAAGTTAAAGAAAGTGTGGCTTACGACATGCAAAATAAGGTAATGCCATGGAATTTGATAGTTAATAGGAGTTATAGAAAGGCATTACTGATTTGTTTTGGTAAGCTACATATTGTTTTACAACAAAAATGTTTTATATCGTAAAAAGTGAATTAACCTATGCAATTGAATTTTTAGCATTGAAATCAATTGCGGTGCTTAGTGGAAAATTTGTTATGAACAGTTACTTGCAAAAAATTATTGAGTTAAGTGGCAGCACAATTTCTCCGGAAATTTCAAGCATTATCTTTGGAATTATTCAAGTACCTTCAAGTATGCTTTAACTGTTTTTAATTATTTCACATTTTGAATACATTTTTACAGCTCTTCTTGCAGCAGTTTTAGTAGATAAGGTAGGCCGTAAACCATTATTAGTTGTATCATCAGCAGGGTGTGCTTTAACTATGATAGGACAAGGTGTGTACTTTTACCTTTACGATGAAACAAAAACAGATCTTAGTAATGTATCATGGTTACCTACTGCTAGTTTAGCATTATATTTATTATTTATTACTTTTGGAATAATGATCTTACCTGGGGTTCTCATGAGCGAAATATTTACCATAAACATAAAAAGCATAGCAATTGCATTTTTGTCGATTTATGGCTCAGGATTAGGAATTTTAGTATCACAACTTTTTCCACCAGTAGTGAATTCATGGGGATTGTACACAGCATTTTGGATTTTTGCAACAACATGTACTCTTGGAGCTTTGTTTGGTTTGTTTGGTTTACCAGAAACAAAAGGGAAATCATTTTTACAAATTCAAAGTATGTTAAATAACAATAATGGTACTGATGAAAATATAAATATAATGTGTAATACTGAAATTAAGTAGCAAATTTAATTCAATATTTTTACATGTAGCTAAATATGTAATTTTATTAAATAAATCCATAACTAGAAATTGAAATTTGAGACGAAACTGACGTTATTATAAATTTGTTTGATAACACTATCATATTTTAAGTTACGTTGTAGCGCTGGACATCAATTTATGAAAAATCAGCGGCACCAAACTAAAAATGTTAACGTTCTGCCGGTCTAGATAAGAAGCGATAAGTTTCTGCACGATTCTGTAGGTAGGAAAGTCAGAAAACTGAAACAAAAAAAAATAGAAAAGCTCCTCATGTTTGGGTACAGAAACAAACATTTTACTTGCAACACTTAGAGGTAAAGGTAGTATATTATCAGCGATACACATAATATGATCCCCTTCAATAACATTTGATACAGCCCTCTATCGGTCTTTAGCGAAACTAATAGTTATAGTAAAGAGGTCTGTCGTTACAGTGGACTACTTTAACTTGATAGTGGTTTTTGAATGAGTGTTTTGTATTTCGTCGTTCAGAAAAACTTTGAAAGGTAAGTGATTGTGTTATATTTAGCTACTTATCTATCAATAATGTACTGTAGTAATAGTAAAACTGTTAGAATGATAATGGAAGTTTGATTTCGAAGGTTGAAATATGAGCCCCCTAGTGTCTTGGTATATAGTCCCCTAATTTTGAGGGGATCCTATTACATACATTTCAAGGGTTTTTTCATTTTAGGTTAAGGCGCTAAGAAAATTACTAGGACCTACAAAAAAGGCCAAAATTGTGGAAGGAAGATAACATGGTGAAAGCGATTCTAGCTGGGCAGAGTAAACAAAGGGTTTTAAAAGAGCATCTAAAACATTCTGTATCCCAAGACCAACTTTTGCGAGACTCGCACAACAGAATAAACCACCTGAAGAAGCAGTTTTAACGAAGCTTGAAAGAAAAGCGTATACTAAGTGAAAAGCTAAACAAGAAGCTCGTAGAGTATTTATTCATAATGACAAGATAAGATGTAAGGAGGTTGCTTACCTGTTATGTTTAAGAAATGACATCGGACATCCCTTCTCAGGAGAAGGTTTAGCTGGTAGATCATGGTTCGATCACTTTATGAATCGACACAAGATAGTTTTATCTGTTTTAAAACCAGCTGCGTGCAAATGGTTTCAATAAAGAGGCAGTCAACAATTTTTGACATTCTAGAATTTGAGTATACTAAACACAAATACCAGTCAGACAGAGTTTTTAATGTTGATGAGACAGGTACAAAGTAGAATAACCTCGAGTAGTAGGTGTGGAGGGAAAAAGGTAAATGAGAGCATTAAGCTCTGTGGAACGAGGTTCACTAGGTGTGCTGCATGAATACTGGTGGAACATGTGGTCCTCCGCTTTGTATTTTCTCCAGAAAAAATGTGATAGAAGTACTGATCAAAGGAGCCCTCCTGGGTTTATCGGACGATGTCATCCATCAGGGTGGATTCAGTCAAATATTTTGTAGACTGGCTTTCACTTTGTTGAAAAAACCAAACCAAGCAAGGATGATCTTGTGCTGCTTATTTTAGACGGCTACAATTCACACAAATAATATTGTGGTTTTGACTATCGCCAGAGAAAACTACACCTCCATAGTAAGCCTGACGCCCCATACATTACACAAACAACACCCTGTAGACCGAAGATTTATTGGCGCTTTGATGCATCACTGTAGTGAGAACACTCGCCAGTGGATGCGTCATAGAAACAGATCTGCAGGCCCGTATGATATTGTCGAGCTGTTAGATATGCCTTAGTTTGACTTGCTAGACCGGTTCTATTGCTGTAAATGTATTTCACCTGCAAAGGGGGAATGAGAAAAACCGAGACCTTCACTGCTGCAGTAACAGAGCAAACCACTTGTGCCGAAACGCTGCAAGAAGTTCTCGAAAACACAACCGTGGTAACATATTTAGAATCAAAACGTGCTGAAACTGCAAGTTTACCAGTTTCGGAGAATGAGCAATTGACAAGACTCCAATCATCCAAGGAAGATTTTGCATTGGCAGGGTCTTCCAGTGTATATAGCTCTATTGACGATAAGGAGAAAACGGCTCTCCGAAAGACATGGCCTGTTCCTAAACCTAAGAGGAAGTTACTAACAAATGTCTTAAATCTTCTAAAGCAGCTTTAATATCCTCCTCGCCAGAAAAAGATTGTCTGGTGGTATCTGAAGAAAAAAGAAGCAGGTCAGAAGCAGCTAAAGGGAAAAAGAAACCTAACGGTAACAAACACACATGCTCGACAGCCTACTGAACAGAAACAATATAAAACAAAGAAGACTGTGAAAAGAAAACTTCTCAAAAATTCAGATGATGAATCCAGTGAAGCAGATGGATTAATCGATTCGTGAGAATCTGAAATTACAATTGGACTGGAAACCCTTGGTAATGAAGATGCAGTATATCTGTTCTGTGAGGATTTATTTTCAGAAGACAGCCGAGGAGAAATATAGGTGCAAAGTCTAATCTGCGGCATGTGGGCACACAACGAGTACGCTGGATATAAGAAAGATGTTTATGTTTGCGACTTTTGTAAATATACATTACACATAGACTACACGTAAATAAAATTTTTCAAAAGTTTACATTTTCGATTTAATTTTGTACAAATACATTTGTCTTGCATTTCCTAAATGGGTACTTTCATTATTTTTCCTTAGGGGCTTATATTACCAGCACAAAAAATTTTCTTCGCAAAAGTAGCTCAAAATTGTTTATATTTCAACATTAGTCTTTTGCCATGTTGATGTTGTAGTTAAAAATGTAAAAACCAATTAATTAATAATAAAAAACGGAATAAGGGCTCACAACACCACATTCAGCTCTAAAGTATTAATGTAAATTCTTAGAGGTATAGGTTACTCTTTATAAGATAATTTTACAAAAGTTTGAACTCATACCTTTTACTAGCCACATTTCGAAACCCAAAAAATTTTTATTTTTTTTTAAATTTGTGTTTTTTTATTAAGAGACTTTTGCTGTAACAATTTTTTTTAATTATCCGATCAATGTTTTTTAACGTGTTCCCAAATGGAATTAATGGCGTGTAAGGACGAAGTGTGTAAAGACCCAGTAGCCTTTACCAAAATTTTTCTAATTAATTATCTGTTAATTATGCCGTGTTAAATCAAATTACGTAAAATTACACAAGATTGCACAACAAATAATTCTTTTATCCCCTCCGACGTAGATTTCAAAAAAACATCGAATGTTTTTACGTCAGAGTAATATCCACCAATCACCGCAGTAGCATCCCTGTACATAAGCCATCCCTGCCTACCGCGGATCCTCTATAAAACCGCGGGACGAGCTACCGAAAAGAATGTCTGTGCGTCAGGCCGTTGCCGCGACCATAAGTGCCAATAAAATCCTTGGGCGCCCACCGTTGCCGCGACACCTTGCCACTTGTGCGCGGTTGGGCTATGCACCGACCGCTTGCGTGTAGATCCGTTCCGCCGATGCTACCGAATAAAGAATATCATGACCGAGCGCCTGCTGCTCTTAATCGCGTTATTTAAGAGAGCCCGGAATCCTGGCCAGCAACCTGGTCTCTTACTGCGATAAATCCTGAAAAGCCTGACCAGAATCCCGATCGCTTATTGCGATAACCCAGAAAATAATATACAGATCGCACGCGCCTGCAGTGCTTAATTTCGTCGCGTACGCTGCCGAATTGTCGATTGTCACGTACGTGCATCCTGAACTGTCGCGATACTCGCCGTTGCCTGAGAACCCGCTCCAGCTAACCGATCACCTGGCCGTCGTATTTGGAGGTTGAAAGTACGTGAGTTGAGTATACAAACATTACACCAGACACCCAGATAGACGACCGGTTGTAGAGCCCGGAAGTTATCTCACATTTCCTGTCCACACATCAGAAGGTGCCACAACGGGCTGTAAAGCCTGGCATCATCTTCTACAAACATATACACACCTCAGAAGTTGCCACGACGGGCTGTAATAACCCGAAGTCATCTTCTACAACCATACACAAACCAGGACGGTGTCACGGCGGGATCTAACACCCAGCAGTTATCTTTCATTTACTGCGGTGACAAGAAGGGTAATCGCTCTGATTCTACCACCTCCCTGGAAGATGCGTCTAAGCAGCATGGTACGGGTTAGTCCCAGATTCTATTAGACGTCTCTTCATTTAAACAACCAGCACACAACATTATACTAACACACCTTACAAAAATAAATTAGACCCAGAGGTACTCGCAACCGCTCATATTAATGCCAGAAGCTACTTCCGTATCATAATCGGGAAGCGCCTGTTAAATTGCACCAACCGCAGTTAAAAACGCTACAGCCTGATTGAACACCGCATAGTTCCTAACGATCTCCAAGTCTATGTGAAGGTATAAAGTTATTCCATTTTCATCAAAAGAATAATCGTGTACATAACAAAACATCATTTCCGTCCAAAACAATTTCGCATAATTGTTTAATTTCGATTACGCCGTGCTAAAAATCGCGTAAATCAACCACCTCAGTTTAATTCGTTCTTAACAATTAACAATAGGTCTGGGACGAATATACAATCCCCTTTTGTATTTAAATTAAATGCGAAATAAACAACTTTTATAATAACGTGCAAAACTGTGTATATGACGTACGAGTTACCTCGCAGATAAAAACGGTTAGGCTGTGGGACATCGGCTCTTTTTTGGTCAGCATTAGAGTATCTACTAAATGATTTATTTATATACCAAAAAATTGCGAGTATAAGACAAATACGTTTTGGCCGAAGCTAAAGGTTCGTGCGTCCTACAACTTGACGCCATTGTAACAACAGCGTTATCATACCACCGACAAACATACAATACTTTCACATTGGTAGTCAAATTTACCTCGCTCTAATTTTTGTGTTCTTCTGTTGGTATAAATGGACACTTGGCGATTCGTCTTTCTCTTAGAGTTTCGGTAGATTTGATATTTTTATCTCGCAATTTGCGCATAAATAATAGGACGTAAAAAAGATATCGAAGAGTACCTCTATTTCCAAAGGGTTTGGTACTGCGTCCAAGGGTTGCGTTACTACTCTGCTTCCTAGAGGAATATCTGCGCTGCCGTCCTCTTTTCCCGCATAAATTTCCATTTTGTACGGGTACCCACTTGCTAAACAGTGTATCAAAATCTTGTATCCGAAGCGGGTTGGTTTGTCCCGAATAAACATTTTGCTTGAATGATGCCCATAATATGGCATAATTGATTCATCAATACTTAGTTGATTGTGAAAAATACCAAACTGTACAAACTTTTCATTGAGGTGGTCTTTGCTACTTTATGGCCGGGGGTACTATTGTTATTGTCCATCAGGTGAAAGTTTTTCTTTATATCTCTAAACCTTTTTCTCCATATGATTTGAACATTTATATCTTTTGCTGAAAACCAATATAATCTTGGCATGGTACGCTATGGTACCCACTCAACAAGAGAAAACCAAAAAATTGTCCCAAACCCGCCCATTCGAGATTCAACTGAATCAACTCAATCATGTTGGAAAGATGCTGTAAATAGCATTGCGGCATAAACTGAAAAAATAAATCCAACGGATCCGTAGTTAATAAATCTGGATGATTAACTGCAATATTCTAAATAGCTGTTGTCAGAATTTTATGATGGAATGATGATTTTTAGCTCCATTGCGGAATTTCTTGTAACATTTTTTGTGTTTTTCTTGGGAGTTTCGCTGGATTTCGATTTTTAATGAATTTTGAGTTCGTATTAACATACTTTATAAAGAAAAGTTATGTGGAATTCAATTCTATGTGAAAATGAAGACAACCTCCTATTAATCACTTTAACAACACATTTTAAGCCTAACTTAACCTAAAAAACTATAAATTTGATAAAAATATTAAATTTATCACATAACCTAACTTATTTTTAAATATACAAATAATTTGCGTTTTAAAACGTTCAAATTCACCAAAATGTTATCCATACAACTTGTAAAAATTGTCTTTATTATATTCATTGTTCATCTTGCTTGTATTGTCTAAATTTAAGTCACTTTACGAAATCATATTGTTTAACACACTTTTTCAAAATTCTAATATAAAAATGTATTTGCATGTAAATATCTTTCTGTAGCATTGTTCTAAACACTGTTCTTCATATTGATTATGCACTACTTAGCTTATCACACATCCGCTTCCATATATATGTGAGTAATTATCAAATTATGTTCGTATAATAACCCTTTCTTAAATTTTACCATATTTCCTGCATTTAACTTACTTATAAACATGTCCCTACTATAAACCTAACTCTACAGTATGTGTTAAACACCTGTACGACATCCAACATCCAAATGCCGAAATACTTTTAAAGAACTGAAATTTAATAAGACAAAACTAAGTACTGAATCGAACTTACAGAAATAACTTTATTTAACATTCCTGACATTCTTTTAAGTAGCACAATGCTTTTTATGATTAAACCAAAATGTATAAATTTTATTAAGACTATCTTAACCAAAACAAATCCACTTTCTTGCCATCGTAAACCAAACTACATCAACTAACTGCATCGTAACCAAATCATGCTTGATTTCTACCCTTTTTTAAAGAAATTACTAGTTTAAACTCTCCGATCCCTGTGTTACTCTCATCTAATCATCTCAATATATATATATATATATATATATATATATATATATATATATATATATATATATATATATATAGCGTCCGTAGGTATTTCATTTAATGAATGTAGTGGTGGAAGGAATAAAAAGATTATTGAAATCATATGCATTAACTGGGTATTTATTTTATATTGATACTTTTTTAATTCAATTTAAATATAGGACTAATATAATTGTGGTAGTTCTTCCTTCTATTGAAAATGCCTTTTATTCTTTTTTTTTAAGTTCAAAATTAATTACAGTTCCGGCTCTGGTGATGTACACGTCTTTCTCCGCCAGATATTGTTTAAACTTTTCAATGCGATCTTTTTTTTTAAAGTATTCATAAAATCGTAAGGGAGGTATACACTTAAAATTCTCAGTTTCAATGATAATATGTTTACCATACTTCGTGTCGATAGTATTCATATCAATCACTTCATATTTTGCACCCACCTCCAAGTCTTTCACGTTCGTGAAGGATTTACAGAAAGTGCTACTGTTGAATGCAGACATTTTTTTATATCGTGGCAAAAGTGATGCAACTGCGCAGCTTTTAGTTCTTCTACAAAACATTTTTCACATTTTTCTTAAATTTAAAAACTTTTCACATATCGTTACTCCTGTTTCATGCTCTTCACTAGAATCACCCCGCCCGTAAACCGCCTCATGTTGGGCATCGAATACTAATGCCGAAAATTCTTTCTTCAAGCGTTTCACCGCTGTTCTCAGGTCGGTTGCTTTGGTGTATTGCTCTTGAGCATATGATATGCCATTCACATGTTTTACACAGCACTTACTACGCATTACACTATTTTCTTATATTATTACTCTAAACTCTCCACTATGTTACATTAGTGCAGATATGAACCATGTATTTGGTTACCGCACAAATCTGGTTACGCGCTATTTCTAATAATGACACGCATCACCTATTTTTTTTAATTACCGTTCTGACACTATATTTTAGATAAGACGCGAACCGACTATTTTTAGCTATGACGCGACCACCTTTTAGTGAGGACATAAATCGGCTATTTTTAGCTATGAGGCAACCACTTTTTAGCGAGGACGCGAATCAGATGTGTGTCTAGCACAGACACGAACCAGACATATCTGGTTATTTCCTTTTGTGACATATTTGCATAGCAGAGATTCAAACCACACGTGTTTGGTCACCTACCATTTTTTAATGATGACTCGCACCAGTTGTTTTTAATGATGGTGCTGTCACTAAAATTTTTAACTAAGACGTGAACCGACTATTTTTAGCCATGACGCGACCACCTTTACTGCAGCCATGCACCGACTATTTTTAGCTATGATGCGACCACCTTTTACTGCAGACATGCACCGACTATTTTTAGCTATGATACACCACATTTTAGCGAGGATGCTAACCAGCTATCATCTGACCCAAGGTGACCTTACAAAACTAGTGACTTTTTTCAAATCTACTGACTTTTCGGGTTAGGATCGGCCTTGTATTACTACTCATGTATTAAAGAAGTGTGTCGTGATTAAGAAGCAGCATCTGTCACTCCTGTCATTTTTTGAAATTATTGTTTATGCGCGTTTGCTTTACTTTTTATAAAAAATTTTTTAAATTATCTATAACTTATACAGTGAATTTTCGTTAATTGGATAACATTTTTACATAATTTATATAAAATTTACAAAATTTTAGATATGCTACGTAATAAGCACCTTAAATCTAAAGGACAGCTCGTAGTTATGAACGTGCTTAATTATTTCGAACGGGAAAGTGATAATCAAGGGGCGCTCGTTCCATTTGAATCTGTTATGCAGGGATGTAGTACATTGTCTAAAATATGACACTTGGAAGGACTACCTTTAGCACACGTCTGAAGCATGTGGGGTTGGTATAAATACAGTTGGTGCTATAAAAAAGGGGTTACTGATGCCCAAAAAGAAAATAAACCTTCACGAGTCACCAGTTAAGCAGAGAAAACGTACGACTTCTAAGTCTACCGAAGTTGATGACTATGTGAAGGATGCTGTAAATAGAAAAATTTATGAAATGCATTCAAAATGTAAATACAAACATGCAAGACATGTCTAGTACTATACCAGTTGTTGTAGGTGTACATGTTACGCTGTCATCATTACAAAATAATTAAACAATAGTCGAGTTTTCGATTTCAGTAGATCAAATTTAAGACGTCTATTTCATTCCATTGGCTTTTCAGCTAAAGCAGATGCTGGTACGAGAGGTTTACTAGAACAATCACATATTGCTGCCAATCGTGTACCATTCTTAAGAGAATATTATAAAAATAAAGAAGAAATATTATACAATCCTATATTCTTAGATAAAACTTGGATTTTCAGTCGAGGATCGCACAAAAGACGCTGGCATGATAAATCTAAGGAAAGCGTGAAGAAGGAAAAAGGTTTGTTGTAATTTAGTTATTACATTATAATTCCTAATACAATAACTGTATTTTTTGGATGTATAGGTGTTCATGCAGGTAATGAAGATGAATTTATTTCCTATGCTTCACTTTTGTTTTCTACAAAGTCACAAAGTGAAGACTATCATGGAGATATGCATGTGTGCAGAGTTGTTTACAAAATGGTTTGAAAATAATTTAATTGCAGACTTATAAGAACCATCTTTAATTGTAATGGAGCAATGCTAGTTATCATTCCAAACTGCTAGAAAAAATTCCAAATAATTCATCTAAAATGGAAGAAATATGTAATTTTCTGTTAAAGCACAACATAGCTTATAAACCTAGCATGTTTAAAAAAGAATTGCTGCAATTAGTTGTAGATAATGCGATACCATAGGTGTACGAAATAGATGAAATAGGACACAAGTGTGGACACAGAGTATTATGGTTACCACCATATCACTGTCAATTTAATCCAATTAAACTGGTGTGGGCAAACTGCAAAGAACACTACAACAAAAATATAAGAATACATAATTCCAAATTTAACGATGCCCATGCAAAAGAAACATGGATGGAATCCTTGCAACAAATTGATGCGACATAGTGGCAGAAATGCATTAAACATGCCGAAATGTTAGAGTGGTGGGAAATTGAAAACATTTTGAGGTTGTGAAACCATTAATTATATCTGTTAACGATTCCACTTCTGAAATTGACACTTATAGTGAATAATTTTTTTAAATTTAAATGTTTTAATTCCAGTGCAATATAAATATTCTAATTTTTACATAACATATTGATAACTACAATAGGTGGACTGAATACATGTACCGATTTATGTAAATTGCTTTTCATTTAACTTGGAGCAATATGAAATCTATTTAAACTATGTGCTAAATTAAAATACTAAACATCTATAATATCGTTGAACTTCAAACTACATTACACTGTACACACTTTCTTCTACAGGAATGAAATAAATGTATCGATATTTATGTTATCGTAAAGTATCTACAAGAATTATATCGATTACAAAGCAATAATTATGCTTCTAGAAAGGTTGTTATAAATCCTGAGAATAACAAACTAATTGCAACTTTTATCAATTTTTCCACCTGAAATGATTTAATTTATAATAAACAAAAAAAGTATTTGTTTACTTACAAATATATAGGTTATGTATTATGATGGTTTGTAATTATAATCAAACCATGTTCTAAATTATAACAATTCACTGTCACAGCAAAATATTTTTGACTCTATCAATAAAATAAATGGATAATTTTTCTAGTTTAAAATATAAAATCATTCAATAATCTTCTACTTTCTTTGACATTTTATGGAAAGACATCTGCCGATAAAAATATTAATAAAAAGATGTTTTGCTGATTTAATGGACTTACGTCGCCTAAAACTTAGTTCATGTAATTTTAAGAATGAGTCATACCCAACTTTATTTAAATCAAATTTACGCACACTAAATTATTTATTAACAAATTAGGAATTTTTTCCAGAGATACAAGCTTATCCAGTCTATGCATAACCAAATTTTATATTAGATGGTATTAAAATCTAAGTTTCACCAAAAAATGAAGTTATGGAGTACAAATTAAGTAGACAATATATAAGGAATAAATATTATTCATCATAAGCTGAGGCTTTAAAAAAAAGGTAGAAATTAATCCAGTAAAAAACCAAAAAGTCAAAGATTATTTCTTACACACTGACATATAATGAATATATATATATATATATATATATATATATATATATATATATATATATATATATATATATACATATATAAAGACGGTAGTTTGGCAAGCAGTTTTGTTACTCTGGCAGACCTTCGGCGACCAGTGCGAGGTTTGGTGACCGAGAGATTTGACTTTGGTGACCATGAAAATTGTTGTTTTTTTACTTCCAATGACCTGTCATCAGAAGCGTCCGTAGGTATTTCATTTAATTAATATAGTGGAGGAAAGAATAAAAAGATTATTGAAATCATATGCATTAACTGCGTATTTATTTTATATTAATCCTTTTTTACTTCAATTTAAATATAGGACTAACGTAATTGTGGTAGTTCTTCAGTTCAGTATTAAAATAATAAATACACTTAATTACTGGCTCGTGGAAATATAGTCCAAGGAAGATATTTAGGGCATTTTCGTAGTTACTGAACAGTAAATTCTTGGATTCAAGAGAAAGCTTGCAATTTTCAATGTGTTTCATTTACATGAATGCAACCACTATTTCTAACCTATAAAATTAGGTTATGCAGGTAGAAAATATTGCATGCTATATAGTTTGAATTTTAATAAACTTATCGAAGCGTAATGGGGAGAAAAATACCTGGAAGGAAGCATAGAGGCGTAAGAGACCCTGAAAAACAACGGGAAATCAAATTGCAAAGGTAAAAACCTAATGCGTATGTACCTAAGTAGTGTGTAATTTAATGTTTCAGTCTGAAAGGAAAAATTAACGCATCACCAATAAACCCTGACGTTCAGGAGATTCCCCAAAGCTTAAATCGTTTAATCGCATTAAAACAAAGATTTTCAGAAGGTGCGCAGAGGCAATCAAAGCATAAAAAGAACAAATTTGAAATTAAACGTCAAATCGGTGAATCTGATAGGGAGTATTTAAATCGTGTAGATACCATTTGTGATGATATCATAGAAGAGAACAAGCATAATCTCGATTTTAAGAGAAATTCAAAAACTGGTCAAGTATGTAGACTTCATAAATTTAGTAATGTTATTAATTATCTTTGCAGATTGAAGATATAATTGAAAAGGATTCAGATGATGAAGGTGTAAATGAAAAACGTAAAAGCGGAAAATTAAACAAAATGAAAAAGTCTGAAAGACTTCTGCAACCAAAATTAACAAAATCTCAAAAACGTAAAATCAAACGTTTGCAAAAACAACAGGAACGAGCTTTAAATAGGGAAGTTGATTTTATAAGTAGAGATGAAGTGAAGTTTGGAGAAGTTGTTCATGCACCTCCTTCATTAACTGTACCACGTCATGCAGCAAAGACAGATGGTGTAGCAAGGGTGGGTAATTATTTATCTTGATCAATTATGTATTATAAGAATTTATAGCCTGGCAAAAAAAATTTGCTGCTAAAATCAGTGATTGAAAATAGAAACGCTACTACGAATGATGGCAAATTAAAAGGCACTGCTAATAAAGTTATAGATAAAAAGGGAAAACGGAAAAATCTTCCAAATGCTTTAAGAAGAAAAATTGAGAAGCAACAAACCGAAATTATTAATGCATACAGATGATAAAAAATAAAAGGCTTCAAGATTCAAATTAAATAATTATTGTTAATTGTTTGTAATAAAGTATGTTTCATGATTTCATATGTATCTTATTATATGTCAGTGGTAAGAAATAATTTTTCACTTTTTGGTTTTTTATTGCCTTAATTTCTACCTTTTTTTTTTAAAGCCTTAACTTATGAAGAATAATATTTATTCCTTATGTATTGTCTACTTATTTTGTATTCCATAACTTCATTTTTCGGTGAAAATAAGATTTTAACACCATCTAATATAAAATTTGGTCATGCATAGACTGGATAAGCTTGTATCTCTGGAACAAAATTCCTAATTTGTTAATACATAATTTAGTGTGCGTAAAATTTGATTCAAATAAAGTTGGGTATGACTCATGCTTAAAATTACATGAACTAAGTTTTAGGCGACGTAAGTCCATTAAATCTGCAAAGCATCTTTTTGTTAATATTTTTATCGGCAGATGTCTTTCCATAAAATGTCAAAGAAAGTTGAAGATTATTGAATGATTTTATATTTTAAACTAGAAAAATTATCCATTTATTTTATTGATAGTGTCAAAAATATTTTGCTGTAAGAGTGAATTGTTATAATTTAGAACATGGTTTGATAATAATTACAAACCATCATAATACATAACCTATATATTTGTAAGTAAACAAATACCTTTTTTGTTTATTATAAATTAAATCATTTCAGGTGGAAAAATTGATAAAAGTTGCAATTAGTTTGTTATTCTCAGGATTTATAACAACCCTTCTAGAAGCATAATTATTGCTTTGTAATCGGTATAATTCTTGTAGATACTTTACGATAACATAAATATCGATACATTTATTTCATTCTTGTAGAAGAAAGTGTGTACAGTGTAACGTAGTTTGAAGTTCAACAATATTATAGATGTTTAATATTTTAATTTAGCACATAGTTTAAATAGATTTCATATTGCTCCAAGTTAAATGAAAAGCAATTTACATAAATCGGTACATGTATTCAGTCCACCTATTATAGAGTTATCAATATGTTATGTAAAAATTAGAATATTTATATTACATTGGAATTAAAACATTGAAATTAAAAAAAATTATTCACTATCAGTGTCAATCTCAGAAGTGGAATCGTTAACAAATATAATTAATGGTTTCACAACCTCAAAATGTTTTCAATTTCCCACCACTCTAACATATTGACACTTCGGCATGTTTAATGCATTTCTGCCACTATGTCTCATCAATTTGTTGCAAGGATTCCATCCCTATTTCTTTTACGTGGGCATCGTTAAATTTGGAATTATGTCTTTTTATAGTTTTGTTGTAGTGTTCTTTGCAGTTTGCCCACACCAGTTCAATTGGATTAAATCGACAGTGATATGGTGGTAATCATAATACTCTTTGTCCACACTTGTGTCCTATTTCATCTATTTCGTACACCTTTGGTGTCGCATTATCTACAACTAATTGCAGTAATTCTTTTTTAAACATGCTAGGTTTATAAGCTATGTTGTGCTTTAATAGAAAATTACATATTTCTTCCATTTTAGATGAATTACTTGGAATTTTTTCTAGAAGTTTGGAATGATAACTAGCATTGTTCCATTACAATTAAAGATGGTCCTTATAAGTCTGCAATTAAATTATTTTCAAACCATTTTGTAAACAACTCTGCACACATGCATATCTCCATGATAGTCTTCACTTTGTGACTTTGTAGAAAACAAAAGTGAAGCATAGGAAATAAATTTTATCATGCCAGCGTCTTTTGTGCGATCCTCGACTGAAAATCCAAGTTTCATCTAAGAATACAGGATTGTATAATATTTCTTCTTTATTTTTATAATATTCTCTTAAGAATGGTACACGATTGGCAGCAATATGTGCTTTAGCTGAAAAGCCAATGGAATGAAATAGTTTTAAACTTGATCTACTGAAATCGAAAACTCGACTATTGCTTAATTCTTTTTGTAATGATGCCAGCGTAACATGTACACCTACTAAAACTGGTATAGTACTACTAGACATGTCTTGCATGTTTGTATTTACATTTTGAATGCATCTCATAAATTTTTCTCTTTACAGCATCCTTCACATAGTCATCAACTTTGGTGGACTTAGAAGTCGTACCTTTTCTCTGCTTAACTGGTGACTCGTGAAGGTTTATTTTCTTTTTGGGCATGAGTAACCCCTTTTTTATAGCACCAACTGTATTTATACCAACCCCACATGCTTCAGACGTGCGCTAAAGGTAGTCCTTCCAAGTATATTTTAGACAATAATGTACTACATCTCTGCATAACAGATTCAAATGGAACGAGTGCCCCTTGATTATCACTTTCCCGTTCGAAATAATTAAGCACGTTCATAACTACGAGCTGCGCTTTAGATTTAAGGTGCTTATTACGTAGCATATCTAAAATTTTATATAAATTATGTAAAAATGTTATCCAATTACCGATAATTCACTGTACAAGTTCTAGATAGTTTTGAAAAAAACTTTTTTATAAAAAGTAAAGCAAACGCGCATAAACAATTTCAAAAAATGACAGGACTGACAGATGCTGCTTCTTAATTACGACACACGTTTTACTGCGCCAATATGAATTGTACAGCATATTTACGTTTTTATGGCCATCCTTCTCTAATACATGAGTAGTAATACAAGGCCGATCCTAACCCGAAAAGTCACTAGATTTGAAAAAAGTCATTAGATCTGTAAGGTCACTTGGGGGGTCAGATCATAGCTAAAAATAGTCGGTGCATGTCTGCAGTAAAAGGTGGTCGCGTCATGGCTAAAAATAGTCGGTTCACGTCTTCGCTAAAAATTTTAGTGACAGCGCCATCATTAAAAAACAGCTGGTGCGAGTCATCATTAAAAAATAGTAGGTGACTAAACACATGTGTGGTTTGAATTTCTGCTATGCAAATATGTCACAAAAGGAAATAACCAGCTATGTGTGGTTCGTGTCTGTGCTAGACACACATCTGATTCGCGTCCTCGCTAAAAGGTGGTTGTATCACAACTAAAAATAGCCGATTTATGTCCTCACTAAAAGGTGGTCGCGTCATAGCTGAAAATAGTCGGTTCGCGTCTTTTCTAAAAGATATAGTGACAGAACCATAATTAAAAAAATAGCTGATGCGTGTCATTATTATAAATAGCGCGTAACCAGATTTGTGCGGTAATCAAATACATGGTTCATATCTGCGCTAAATATGAACACAGAATATGTATAACAGCATATGTGATTTATGCAAAACGAAGGTATCTCCATTTATGTTCATAAAGATGACATTGCATTATCTCGGCATTTTAACAAAGTACTGTTCGTGACATCATACCACAACGTTCAACGATATATAAATTTACCAAAATAAAAGCTTTTTCTTAAGATAAGCGGTTTCCTTGTTCCTACTCTTTAATATGTAGAAAATGTAATTACACGCCTTTACATACCTTATAAAAGGGAAGCAAAACTTAAAAATGATAACGTCTGAACTGCACGACATAATAAACGGAAATGCATAAGCGTGTTCAATTCACGTTGCGCATAGAACTAAAATTGAATGTCTAAAATATACACAGGGACATTAGTAATTATGTAGACTGAAGAGAAAATATTGAGATATAAAAAATTTAATTATTGAACGAAAAAAGAAATGCTTAAAAATACTAATGTAATGTAAATATATCTAGCAATAATGGAAATTTCGAAACTTAAATTAAGGTAACGACAGGCAAGAATTGGCACGTTACACTGTGTCTGAGGCTGTCTGTGTCTGTGTCCGTGTCCGTGACGCGTCCGTGCATGCGTGTGTGTGTGAGGATATATGCTAGTATCCACCATAACTCCAGAACGAAAATACCTACGTACCTAAAATTCTGTATTTAAGCTTTAAGCCTTAGAGCTGATTAAATTTTAGGAGAAATCCAGCGACAGACGGCGTGAGGGTGGGGGTAGATTATTAGGGGTAGTTTTTGGTTTTCATCAAATATTTCTAAAACAGCTGCACATTTCCAGTCTGTAGCTGTAGGTTGGAAGGTCGTGTGATGTTCCACACCAGATATGTTTTTATAATACGTAGGACTATACTATACCTCACTTATCTATGGTACTATAGACACAATGGAATGAACCTTTGATATTTGTGGTTAGTTCACACTTTCTTATCAACTGTTCATAACCTAAACTTCACACGTGATAATGTATTAAATCTTGTTAAGCAAATTATACCTAGTATAATTAAAAATGATTCAAAGCGAAAAACGTGAGTTAGAATTAGACACTGTCGTAGAGAAACCCAAGAAAAAACCCAAAATAGCAAACACTTCTAAAGAAGAAAAAACAAAGGCTGATCAAAATGTTAACAAAATCATAAAACCAAAATCCGTAATAAAAAACACAAAGCAAACTACAACTGAAAAACCAGATTGGCGAAAGTTTAAACAAGAAAAAAAAGAACTAAAACTAAAACGTAAAAAGACAAATAAACTCTATGATGTAATTTTGGAAGCAAAAAGTATTTTTGAAACTTTACGGCAAAAACGATTACGAGGGAGCACAGATGAACGCAATAATTTAATATCTAAACTACATAGCTTATTTGTTGGTAAAAGTCAATATTGCAAAGTGATATTTGCACATGATATGGCACGTGTTGTTCAGTTTATGTTTAAGTTTAGTAACGAAAGCATTAGAAAGGATATTGCTGATGAGCTTGTTCCAGTAAGTGTAGACATGATACAATCAAAATATGGACGAAATTGCCTTAAAAGTATGTTAAAATATGGAAATAATGAAATTAGATCTGCGGCTATTAAGAAAATGTATGGTAATGCGGTCAAATTGAGCAGTCATTTAATTAGTGCTTCTGTTTTTGAATATGCTTATTCAACATGGGCTACTACACAACAAAAGCAAGATTTAATTCAAGAATTTTTTGGAGATATGTATAAAAGTGTTAAAGACCCTGAAGTAAAACATTTAAGAGATGTTTATAAAAACAGTCCAACTATGAAAACAGCTGCACTTCAAGCAACAAAAGCAAATCTGTTAAAAGTATTGAATAAGGATTTACTGGATTCTGGTCTTATACAAACTGTATTATCCCAGTTTTTATCCGAATGTAGTCCTGAAAGTAGAATGGAGTTTGTGAGTCAATTAGCTTCTCATGTTGTTGTTTTAAGTAATAGTAAAGATGGTGTCAGAGCTGCTATGCAATGTATCTGGCAAGGCACAAATAAAGATAAAAAGGTTTGTTGTTATTGTGTTAAAACGTAATAATAAAATAATATTTTAGATTATTATGAAGGCAATCAAAGAACACATAAAAGATTTATCCAAACATGAGCATGGACATTGCACTGTCATCGCACTTTTAGATGCAGTAGATGATACCGTTCTTTTGAATAAAATGATTATCTCTCAACTTACTGTAGATATTAATGAGTTAGTTACTGATGAACATGGCCGAAAAGTAAGGGTATCTTCATTTAATCTGTACCTGAATTATTTTATTTGAAGGTTTTATTATGGTTAATCTCACCAGCTGATTCAGCTCACTTTCATCCATTATTTATAAAGGAGTTAGATGGAGGTCGTGGAAGCTCAACCAGCAAAAAACCTATCGAACAGAGACGACAAGAGCTTTTAAATTACACCATATTTATACTTATTAATGAAATTATTGCTAAGACTGAGTTTTGGTTATCTACAGCATCAATTGCCTTAGTAACCTTAGCTGCAATAAAATCTGGTAAATATTTGAAATAGTATAAAAATGACACTTATTTATCAAAGGTGATGTGTGACGATGATAAAAATGTTGCACCTTCGTATCATGAATGGGTGTTAACATGCAAACTGCCACCATAAAAAATTATTTTTGACCCCCCTGGGCAACACTAAAAATTGTTTATTATGCTTTCGAAATCATAAAAATGGTTGATATGATTTTTATTAACTCTTAATACCTGTAAAAAATTTGTATTTGACGGTGAATCGTGTGTGTCTCACCTGGCCTGGCAGACCAAAATTATAGAGCAGACCGTGTGATTCATCCGTGATTCAAAACATAACCTGTCTATTCTTGTTGCTATTTATTGACATTTTTGTGTGGTGAGCAATACAGTAAAAAGGTTGTTTTTGTGGTTTTTATTGACAGGTAAGAATTTTATAGTAAAATTGTATTACAAAAAGTCATTTATGGTTTTTTTCTTAAGACAATGGATAGTTTTGGGAGAGAACAGCAACATCATCAAAAGCTATTAGATGAAATGCTTTCTGATAAAGAGACTGATCCCTTTGAGGCTTCCTCAAATGAATATGAACCCGATAGTTGGCATTCATCATCTTTGTATAGCTTAGAAGGTAGCGACGAGCCATTAGTAAAAAGAAAAAACAATAAGTTGTCCAATAGCATTTCCTGATGATGGTAGGGGTACATTCCCAAAGAGCAGATATGTGTTGACGAAACACTTGTCCCTTTCCATGACTGGCTTTTATACAATATGTCAAGAATAAAAAGTACAAGTTCGACGTGAAACTATACAAATTATGTCTTAAAGGAGGATATACCTACGATTTGAAAATATATTCTGGCAAGGACAAAGTAGATGGAGTAAGCATACCAACAAGTGTTGTTATGGAACCTTGCGTACCTCTTTTGAACTGCGGGAGATGCATTTATGTAGATAATTACTACACAAGTATGGAGCTAGTTCACACGTTACTAGAGAGGAAAACTACTTAGTAGGTACGGTAAGAAAAAGTCACAAAAATAATCTGAAAGACCTTATAAACAAAAAATAAAGACGGGTGAATCGTACAGTCAAGAGAGTAATACTTTAGTTGTAATAACAAAATGGCAGGACAAACGGGGGGTCGTTACTTTATCTTCTAAGCACATTAGTCAACATACTCCTCAGCGTTGAGAAAGGGAATAAAATGGTATAGAAGAATAACTGTAGAATTGCTTTTGGGAGCTGTATGGTAAATGTGTACATCTTGTTTAGAGCAGTAACTGGACAAAAAATGACAATCACAACATTTAGAGAAGAAGTAGCTGCATTCCTTTTAGATTTTGTTCAAGAATACCAAAACAAGCAAAGAGTTACACAAAAACAGACAAATCAAACAAAACACATTTTAGAAGATGTCGGCTCTTCTAATAGGTGGAGATGCTACTTTTACTATTCTAAAATATCTAAAAAAAGAAGATCTGCGCTTGTCAAAAAATTAACGAGAGATGTATTTTTAATTTAGGTCATAATGGTTAAACATCTCATAATAATCAAGGTTGTTGGGAAGATCAGTTTTGCAACTATAAGACAACCCTGTGGTTTCTTCCTCTGATAAATATTGAGAAATAAAGCATTATTTTAAGGAGTGTCACGTATATTATAACAACTTGAAAGGTAGTGAGTATCTCTGTATAATAAATCTCTGATATATTATCATGCATTTGTCTAAGTTAAATTTGATTCGCAATAGATTCAATTTTTGTGGCTTTTGGCTGCATTTCAGAGCCTAAGTGTAACTTCTGAAGGCAATAAGTTTGTATAATTTTATATATTGATTGTAATGGAGGCATTAGAAATTCGAATTTCGCGCTGTTAAATGACATTAAATGGTTATTGGTTATCTGTGTGTATATGTTAATTAATGCTAAGATGAAAAGCGTGAGCTTGTTTAGACGAGTATTTACATATTAAATTGGAAATCTTTTAAATATACGCGGCAATTTGGGGGTCATGATTGTTTTGTAAAAGGAACCAGTAGAGACGCTGTCATAATGACGTATTTGTTAAGTCAGTCACGTTAAATAAGCGATCAGAGTTGGTTGAAGGTAACCAAACGGTTGGAAAGCGATTGCTGCAGCTTAAGTTATGCTGCAATTAAAATTGTGAAATTGTAACAAAATTCCGTTAGTATTGTGTTAAGAGAATATAAATGATATTTACGTACGTCTTGAAAGTGCTCCTAGTTGATGTTTCGATAGCGAGTGTTGAATATAAAATAAGAATCGATCCAGGATAATAGATCGATATATAAAGTATAATAACCAAAAAACATTGGTAATTAAAAGTATAGCCTTTCGTAGCTCGCTTGCATTTTGTCGCACCTTTCGTTTGTAGTTAAAACTGAACAACTAAGTAAAAATTGGATAGTGTAAATATGTCGAGCAATTATTTACAAAAATCATTAAATTTTGGGAACAAAATCAGAATCGTAATCATCCATAACAAAGGTATAAGAACAGATAGAGAAAACAAGGGAGAGCGGTTTCCAGCTTGGCGACAGAGTACGTCATCAATCTAAACAAGGCCTCAAAATGGCCGAAAGAAACGCAGAGTTACGTCATCAGCTTTCAACCAAAGTAACGAGTAAGAACCTTTTGATTGTGTGAATAAATGAAACATTTATGTATGAAAATGTAAACTTTCACCATTATCACTATAACGCTTTTACCTTCGGTGGACGGTCAGTTGTTATCAAAATTGTCTGAGAGGGCGGGCGGTGAACTTCGATTGGACTATCACGGTATAATCGGGTTACTCGAGAGCCAATCTAGGTAAATGGTAATATAGAGGCCTAGATTCCTCTTCGCGGAGAATTAAAGGGGTAAAAGCGGTCCAAGTAGCGTCAGTGAAGACGGTATACCAGGGTCTCTGAAGAGTTAGATCGGTGCCGGTATTTAAGGCTGTGTCGCTGTTGAGTCGGAAATGCGCGGTCTCGGTGGTATGAATTCAAAAATAATTCAGTTACAAAAAAAAATAAAACTTGATGCGGAGGTCGGAAGCAAATGTCTTCTATGTCGGATAAATAATTAAAAAAATTAATCTTATAAGTTGGAAATTAGACAACAGAACGACTCGCCAAACGAAAAAAAAAATATAAAGCAAACTCTCGGTCTCAGTAAAGAAAAGTAAATTGTTATCGCGGGTAAAGGGAACAAAGTAAATTAAATATTTCTCCTCTAATTTATTCGGGCAGCTGAAAAAAACAAAACGCACTATAGTGCTCGGCGATGTAAATTAATAAAATCATTTTTCGCCAACGGTGGCGGATAAAAATTCTTAAATTCCTGAAAAAAAAATAACAAACAAGAACCAAAAACGCATTCAAGACGGTAAAGAAATAAACTAAT
The DNA here is from genome assembly GCA_036346205.1 of Vesta saturnalis. Taxonomy (NCBI): domain Eukaryota; kingdom Metazoa; phylum Arthropoda; class Insecta; order Coleoptera; family Lampyridae; genus Vesta; species Vesta saturnalis. The sequence continues at coordinate 440,341 of JARFJB010001857.1, read as the reverse complement.
AATTTTTCATACACGGTCAGCTATCACTCAAAAAAAATCGTAGTGGTAAAACAAAATTAAAAACTCCAGTGATTAATAGTTATTAATGATACTAGTTCGATATGAACGTCATAATGAAACGCGTGTAAAGTTAAACCACGAGGCGTTAGCCAGTGGTTTAGTTTCATTATATGATTCATATCGAACGTGTATCATTCAAAATTTAATCTACGCCAGTGTCATTATGACATATTTATCGTCTTCATTTGGGTGTCATTATGGCCTTCATAATAGCACCCAGTGCCATTATGAACTCATAATAACACGCAAATTTTAAAATAAAAAACAGGCAAAAAGAAAGTTAGTTACAACTTTTACTTCATTATAAAATCTTTACCAACATTTATTTATTGTAATCATTAATTATAAAGTCTGTACAATTTGTTAAATTCAGTCCAGCCGAAGACAAATGAGCTGAATTTGTAGAAAGAAATTTTTTCCCGGAGTGCTTAAACTTGTTGAAGGGCCATCAGTGCATGAAACTCATGTAAAGCACAAAATTTAACGCAAATAATGACGTTGTCAAAGTAAAAATTGCAACAATCAACAAGCGCGGTTACTATAACTGGCGTAGATTAAATAATTAACAGAATCAAGGAAAAATATATATAATTGCCAACGGCGACGAAACCAAAACTAAGTTCGTAAAAAAAAAATATAAACTAAAAATGTGGTTTGTCTAAACAGGTTATAAAATAATAAACTAATTAACCTTTGTAATCTGTTTGAGACGGTCTAACGGTATAACTAAAATAAATGTTATGATCTGACAACTTAAATAACAGAGTGTACAAGATCCAAAATTATAAAACAAAATCAGAAAAAAATATTGGTAATTAATAATCGGCTACTTGCTGTTAATAAAAAATTATTTTAGTCGAAATATAATTAATAACTGCAAAGAAACGTGTTGATAACACGCTTATCGGATAATTGCAACTTTACTTAAATATGTTTTCCATAAATGGAATAGCTACATATATAAGGTTTACTACTTGTATCTTGTTTAAAACAACAACGGAATAGCGGACGGGAATTTATCAACACATCAACAGTAGTAGATAAATCAAATTAATTTACTTAATCAATAGAGTTACTCGAATAGATCAGGCATGCACACGCACTCACAAAACTCATAATAATAACTCCATTCAAGTTTTGAATAGTGCAAAAGATATCGCGTTTGGCTTATTTGATAAAAATAACTAGTCTTTGACCACGGAACCTTTTGTTACTAAATGTAAAATTATTATATCAATGTTCCAAAATCCAAATTTATATATTTAGTTGTAATTACAAGCATTTAAAGTAAACTTATTACATCTATTTCACATATTACTAAAACTGTATCTAATCTATTGTGTAAGAATTTATTCAATTCAATTAATTTTGAAATCAAACATACCGGGCGGTCAAATAAATCGGTATTTAGCAATTTATATGGTTGTTCGGTAACGGAAATTATGGTTTCGTTACATCACACAATAAAATACTTATCTTTTTTGGGTTTTTTAATGGTGTATTTTAAATTATACAATCTAAACGTTTCGATAACACTTACAGTTATCTTCGTCAGTAATAATATCTATTGAAATTGTTAAAGATGTTGAAAACAATTTCAATAGATATTACTACTGACGGAGATAACTGTAAGTGTTATCAAACGTTTAGATTGTATAATTTAAAATACACCATTTAAAAACCCAAAAAAGATAAGTATTTTAAAACATTTATGTGTTTGATTTTCTTTGAGTTTCAATTTGAACATCAAAATGAAATGAAAAACAAGTTGTTTAATTCTGACAAAGATTTTATTGTTACATGTTAGTTTTAGAAATGTTATTTTTACATTATAGATTTGATTTTTATATATGTACCGTGAACAAAACAGTCTGCATTTAGAATTTGGCTTAATTAAATGTTATCAGATCACTTCTGATTCATTTTTATTATTGACTGTTAAATCTCTGAAAAAGCTTATACAAACACTGAATATGTAAATACTGAAGCAAGCAAGTTCAATTGATTACAAAATAAAAATTTAATTCATTACCAGTGGCATATCAAAGATTAGGAATTTGAAAAAAATATTGTTTGTAGCCAGGGGTATGCAAGGAAGGTAATAGTCGCAGGTAATACGCCTGTTACAAAACGATCCCCAACGTGAGAACCGTCGCATGATATACTGTGTGGAAGAAAAATGGGGAATAAATTAATTATTTTCAGAACAACAAAGATGTTGGAAATTTGCTTGAATACGTTAATTTTGCTGTATTGGCATGTTTTCGATTTTTAATTATTTTGGGATGATGCCATTGGATTTTTTTAATTGAAGCCCCATTTTTTAATTCTGAAGTTTTCTTTTCTTTTTTTTTTCGATAAATGAACATAATTAAGTATTATAAGTGTACATTTCTAAATTCTTAAAACTATCACCTTCAAGATTGCAAATATAAAAAATAGAGTTGGGATTAAAAAAACATCAGATGACATGTTCACGCCAAAAAATTGAATATTCGAAAACGTGAATATCAAATCATGTCATTCACTTTGTTTATAACAAAAAAAAAGTCAAACATTTTATTTTAGACAAAAGGAGGCTTCAAAAAATAATGTTCATAAAAACTTTTTGTGATTGGTAACAACGATGTTTTAGAAATTATGACAATTTTTGAACATATCTGGCGTTAAATTGGGATTTAACCTCTCTAGTAAAATATTATCTTCATCATAATGCACCCTGATTTTTCATCGTCAAATGATGATTTTTATTTCCCTTGGATTTCTATAATGTGTATTAAACAGAATGAAATAAAGTATTTAGAGGAATAAAAATGTATGGAATGGATTCACAATGGTGTTAAAGAGGTTGAATATGTAAAAGTGGTTTCGTCTATTTTTACATTATGTTTACTTGACTCAACCTGAACCATATCATGACAAAAGTATTATAGTTTGTTTCATGTTCGGTATATTCCTGCACACATCCTCCAACTAGGCAGACTTTTCTGCCATTCTTGTTACCGTTCTAGAAATACATAATTAAAATAGGCTGTTTTATTCTATAGAACAAGACTGTCAATACACTAAATAATCTAACAATATTTCAAAAATTATTAAGATTTACAGTAATACCAATACAAATAAAAATATGCTAAAGTGATTATTTTAATTACAGCTCCTGATGATTTTCTTCGTAACACTTTGCAGTCAATTGCGAAAACTATAACTAATGCACAGTGGTCTATTGATAAAGAAGCCAAAACTCTTGCAATCGAAGATTCAGGACTGCATATGATGCTTAAAAAATTAGCACAGCATGATAAAATTCTGGCAGCTGCTAAAAAGTTCACATTTGGAGAAGCTTTGCTTTCAGAAATATCTGATGAAACAGTATGTGCATAATTACCTTTGTATTCTTTTTTAATGTTTGTTTTATAGATTAAGAAGTGGTTGAAGTTAAATCGTGGTTGTTTCCTATTCGTTACTATTTATGAAAATGGATCAGACGAAATTCAACAGCAATTAAAAGAAAAATTAGGTACATACGTACACAAACTTGAAAAACAAAAAAGTTCTGGAGCAAAAATTTTGCTACAAAAATTAAACTCTTGAAATTATCTATTTTGTAATAAAAATAAAATATTTGTGTTTATTTTATTAGAAACTGACTGAATTTGTTATATAGTGTTAACCTTTATAATTAACATCTTTGATTATACTCTACATTCACATACATAAATTATCATTTTCAATTATTCTTTGATCTTTTAGAACAACAAAAACTTTGCTTAAATAAAATTCTTGTTGTTGGTGATTTTAACATGTTGAGCCATGGGTGGCATCAATGGGATGCCTCACCAGCAGTTGATCATGGGGCCGCGAGGTATTAATGTGATAACAATATGCTGTTTTGACGTAGCTTCATTAAAATGGAAGATATTGGCTATGAAATTATTTGTTGCAAGGTTAATTAATTCATCAATAAAATATTTCGTGTTATGTACAATTTTCATCAAGAAAAAGATTTATCTTTGTACTATGTCATTTATTTAGAGTCTGTGTTTGTCAAAACAAGTAACACTATCATTTTTCTTACAAATACTACATTGATATTTAGATCTACTACATTTATTTAGAGCTTCCTCGTTCCTCCTTCATCTTAGAATAACATACAACACACCTGTTCTTCTTCACTTCAACCAATGTGTGATTAGCTCCAGTCACATTCATATTTGTGTTGCTTAAACTTGGCAGTGTTTCATCACCTAATAGTTTTAGTGCCACTTGCTTTTTGTACTCTGTTAGGGAAATACTGTTTTGAATAACTTCTTTATATACTATAAAAGTATTCACCATTGCACAACCAAACATTAGTTCCATCGCTAATTTGCGGTACCATTTGGCACCTCTTCTCAAACAATGAGAGTATGCTTTCATTTGATCTGATGTCTATAAAACTCTTCGACTCATAATTAACAACTGCCACTGTTTTTTCTATATCTTTACCTCTTTGTCTAACTTTCTTCGTTGTATCTGTATGCTTCGTAGTGAGCATCAGCAAATCTTTCAACATTATAATTTCAATATTACTTCCCCGGGCAAAAACCTCGCCTTTCTTCAATTTTTTCTTTACTACTTCAGTGCAGTTCATCTTACGATTTGGCCGAATCGTTCCAACCAAGTTGTTACGCTTTAGTAGTTCATGTTCAAGAGTTACGCTTGTGTAATAATTGTCCGTAAACAGTGTTCGACCATGATCTAACAAGTTACCTAGAAGAGACATGATAACATTGAAGGATGCGTTGTCTCCTCGTTGAGTATCCTTTCCGTAATAAATTTTCAAGTTATACGTATAACCATTTTGGATACAAAGTTTATACGGTTTGGTGCCAAATTTATTCCGCTTATTCTTGATATATTGCTTTAATTTCAAGCGGCCACAAAACGGTACCATGATATTGTCAATACATGTATTATTTCGTGGATTTACAAAGCACTGGAATCGAATAACCTGCTGAACTAACTGTGCTATTTTATGAAGTCTGTCAAACTCCTTGTCCTGATTGTCGAATGTTGCGTTATTATTGAAATGAAGCATTACCAGCAACTGTTCAAAGCAATTCCTTGTCATAATTTTTTTTATATTACTTTCGAATAAAAAATTTTTGCTCCAATAATCCTGTAACTGTGGCAGTTTTAGTAACCCTGGCCAGATAATTATTCCAAAAAATTTTTTCATCTCAATACTAGTGGGTGTCCAGGGTTTTGATTTAGATTTTGCAGTATGTGCCTTTTGACTTACTGTTTGTTCGTCATAAATGTTAGTTTGATCGACTATGTAAGTTATTATTTCATCTGTCAAAAAGAGCATAAAAAATTCGCAAGGTTCATGTTTATATAAATTATAGTATAATGGCTTGATTCCAACATCGCCCACTTTAAGATCAAACGTTTTCAAACTGGAACTGTCAACTAGTCACCACTGTATATCTGTAACATTGACATCATCTTCTAACTCAGAGTTTTCCAATTCTATTGCAAATGTGGAAATGACTTCCTCAATTGTTTCTCTAATATGGCACTCCGGTAGAGGAAATAGACCATCATACAAATGCACAAATTGAAGAATATGGTTGCCTTACCTGACTAGATGCATCGTCTAAACCAATTTGTTGTTAAATACCACTAGATTCTCTAACTTCTGTTATATTCATAATGCCACTGAGTCGTGCAGTTATGTCTGTCTCACTACACTTTTCCATCTCACATTTTTTTTGTTGGAAATTTTGGACCGCTTTTTTACTGGAATTTCAAGTGATGAATGAGACGAATCACTGTCACTTGGTTCATATTGATCAGATGAGGCATTATCTGCGAATAGTTTAGGGTCATCTGCATCTATTGCTTCTTTGTCGGACATAATTTCTGTCCATAATCTCTGCAACTTTTCTTGGTCTTTTATGTAAGAAACCATTATACCTAACACTCAGCCCGTCTCACATGCATGTATCACACTAAACAGTGTAATAGCGATAGTGCATTCGTAAATGACGATATAGCAGGCACGATTTGACAGGATTTTCATCACACTGATGACACAGGGAACATGTTTGCTTTTCAGACCGCATGGTATCAATGTGATGCCTCAATACTTTTTTTGGAAGTTTGGACATTTTAAAATTAGAAAGCGAAACACTTACTTTTATGGAAACTCAATGGGTTTAACATAAATTTGAATCCGGTTTGACCAGTAGAAAAATATCTTATAATGGAAGGCTCAACGTGTTAAAATACTTAATTATAATAGCCTTCACGTTAAGGATAAGCGTGCATTAATTATAAACCATTTTACTGATTTTCTTAATCTTACACAATATAATAGCATAGTTAATGTGAAAGATAGATTACTTGATCTAACTTTTACAAACATAAATTGCATTGTGGAACATGATAATACTCCTATTGCTGTCGAGACGTTTATCATCCTGCGTTGAATATTGAATTATGTTTTGATATTTCATATGCTAACCAATTTTCTGTCAATAATGCAAATATGAAATATAATTTTAAAAAGGCTGATTGATGATACAATTCAATCCTGTTGGTCTTTACTTCAATCATTTACAGTTGCCAGCACTGTGTGTGAAAAGTTCTACGATATTTTATACAATCTTTTTGATTCATTTGTTCCTACTTTATTTAAATGTCCCACTTGGTATACTTCTCAAATAAAACGCCTGCGGCTCAAAACCAAAGCTTTCAAACGATATAAAATAAATGGCTTATTATCAGATTTATAGAGGATTTTAAATACCTGCGGTAGCTAATCAGGACTCGAATCAGAGAGTCTTACAAAAAGTTTATTAATAAGTCAGAAAGCTCAATTACGATTGATTTTAAACACCAAGGGTTCATCCAGAATACCAAAACTGTCAAATTTATTAATGAGCCATTCTCTCCGACCGACTCTATTGTAAGGGCATTTAGTGATTTTTTTAGCAGTGTTTACACTCGGTCCACTAATAGGGATGTTGCGGACTTTATTCAGTTTAACAATTTAGCCAATATTTCTGTGTCCAATATAACTATAGGTGAAACAGTTTCTGCCATATGCAAATTAAAAAATAACAACAACTGGTACTGATCAAGTTCCTCCTTTCGTAGTTAAAATCTGTGGTACTGTGTTGGCTGCGCCGTTATGCTACATTTTTAATGTATACTTAACTTCTAACATATTCCCCAAACTTTGGATAATTGCTAATGTATGCCCCATACTGAAAAGTGGAAATTCCAGCTAACTACCGACCGATTAGCATCCTGAACAATTTTGCTAAAGTATTTGAGATTATTATCCACAGTCGAATATATCCTTCACTCAAAAGATTAATTTCAGAACATCAACATGGTTTTATGCAACAGCGGTCCATGCCTAGTAATTTAGCATGTTTGCCAGATGTCCTAGCTACGTCACTTGACAATTGTGGTCAAGTAGATGTTATCTATACGGATTTTACCAAGGCATTTGATACCATCCCGCATGACATTATCATCCGAAAACTTAACAATTATGGTTTTCGTTATTCTCTAATCAGGTTTTTAAAGTCATATTTAAGTAACAGAGTGCAACATGTTTATGATAATTTTGTATCTGATACAATTTTCCTCACTTCGGGGGTTCCTCAGGGATAGAATTTAGGCCCACTGCTTTTTTAATTGTTTATTAATGATATTCGAGCTATAGCAGATTGTGTTCTATTGTCAATTTTTGCGACTGCAGCTTAATCGTATTTCGAAGTGGTATTCCGTGAACTGTTCAAAATTAAATGAAGCTAAATGTAAGGTTGTGTCGTATACCAAAAGGCATAATCTAATTGTATATAATTACAGTCTTGATTCAATGCAACTGTTAAGATCAGAACTGGTGAAGGACTTAGGAGTCTACTTTGATAAAAAATTTATTTTTTCATACCATATTAAAGTCACTGTTCGTTCCGCAATATTTATGCTGGAATTTATTACACGTACTTGTAGAAGTTTTTTAAATATAATTGCTCTCAAAACGTTGTTTTTCACTTAGCAAACTTGAATACTGTTCTTTAATTAGGTAGATGTCTTTTTTGTAATTATCAAATCGGCGCATTACAATGTGTTTCACGGCGCTTCTTGAACTGTTGTGGTTCAAAGCGTTGATTGAGGAATCGTTTTTTTAGTCAATGTTCAAAGTTAATGGCACTTATCCAGAACGGGGCTTTCCTCATACGTCTTTACTATCTATGTTCCACTTCCCGTCCTTAGAAAGTAGGAGAAATTCAGTCTAGCTTGACATTTCTTTATAAAATTATCCACAACAGACTAGATACTCCTAAGTTGCCTGTCATTCATTTTGTTGTTACAGTTTATAAAACACGCTTGCATTTATTTTTTTATTACGCTGCACCCAAAACTAATATTTTATATACCCTATTATTAATTCTTGTCGCATTTACAATAAACAATATTCTAATGTAGATTTATTTACTTAAACTTTGGAGTTTGTTAAGTTACTAAGAATCTGAAACACAATGTTAAATTTGTTTTATTACTATTGTATCGTCCCCCAGGTACCCTATCTTGAAAAGTGTAATTTGAACTTATTCGCAATAATGCAAATTCAAGAACAAAATAACCGCGAAGTAATTTATCTTGACTTTACTAACAAATTACTCAATTTTATTGCTTGCCTTACATTGAACTTCCTGCAATAATTAAAACATTAGAATTTATTTACAAGTCTGATATTTAATTACTCGCAAACCTCAAATCTGATCAAAAGAATTGGCCGTCTAGTGGTAGGTAGTAGATAGGCTGGATGAGGTTAAGTGTTGCATCATGTGGGGCAGGTAAACAATGAAACTACTCAAATTAAAATTAACGAGCTTTACACAAGGATGGTTCAATCCGTTAATGGACAAACAAAAAATAGCTTAGAAATTTACACATACATAATTGTTTAGTGACTAATAAAGCACAAAATAAATACGTACAATTACAATAAATTACATATAAAGAGGCAAGCAATTCTATTTACACCTCGGATTAACCAGGCTGAATCAAAGACAAAAAACTCATTAAACAAAGTTGTAAATAGATCATAACATCGTGACTACACATTCATCTATACAACAACAAAAATAAAATTCGAGGTGTTTTAATGGTCATCTGGACCCGGGAATAGCTTTATCCTGTACCCGTTCGTTCACGCCCACCTCTACACAAATATAAATATAAACAACAATGCTAATTTACCCAAGCACATGAGTGAGGGAGCCCTGTACTGTCTTTTATTTTAGCAGATTTCCGCTTACTGAGCCCGCGTGCGAATGGGATACCTTTGCAAGGCAATGTTTGATTATTAATACGTTACGTAGGCTTATAGAATTGTTTGCTGCGAGCTTTAATTACATTAAAAATACCTACTTACACGTGAATATATTCCCTTTAGTTAAACACTTTACCACCAACACGACGAATAAAGATACGCGGTTTAAAACGCGCCGCGGCGATTAATTTTTGGAAACATTTACATTAAAGATACACTAAAAGAAAAAGGATCAGCGTTTCTAATTTTCTCAAATGTTCACGACAAAAATATTTATAGACGGAACGGCTTACAATGGGTTTCTAATTAAAACAAATCAAAGTGATCCGTCTCAATCAAAACTTTCAAGCAACTTCCTTCCCCTCCGATTTCAAACTAACTATATTCACCCCCGAAAAATCAACCCTGTCTTTCAAAAGTAGGTAATAAAAACAAGAAACGTTACGTTGAAACAGTTTCATATTAGTTATTGAACGAAATCTTAATTTTAAAAATATGCATTCGTTCGTAACAAACCCTACATTTAGGTCTCGAGTTTCAAAGTACCAAACAAAGATGTCTTTGATAGCGACGTGTACCGACGTAATTGATTATTAAACTAGTGACATTTTTACCTCAACGAATCGTTACACTCCTTCAGTAAAGGCGGACACCTGCTAGCTAACCTCCAAACATATGTTTTCAATCTTAGCCAAATATCAGTTACATTCATTCCCACATTTCATACATAAAAATACATAAAATAAAATATTCGAAAACATTAGCAAATTACGACGTATTATCAAGATATTAAAAATCCACTAATTATCTTTTCTATCGCGGTAACAATGGCTATTTGACAAACTTTTATTACAATAATAAAGTTTTCGCGATCCCTACCTACACTATCTTAATAATTTAAGCATTTAATTATTAGTTAATTGTTTGCCTTCTTCCACTTACAAAGTTATGTTTACTTTATATTATCCTGTAATTGGATCATTGGTTATGTTGGAGAGTAAATAAATATTATTATTAGAAGTCAGATAATTTTACTTTGTTTCTTGGGAGTCATTCAATGGATAAGGTAAGTCGCAATTTCAACATGTTAGTGAAGGTATGAGTTGTAAACAGGTTCTGGTTAAAAAATCGCTGCCCAATTATGTGCCATAATGCTTCCTCATATATGTAAATAAATAACTTCCAAGCCCACAATACATCAATTTGAGTCATATCGGTTTTTAAACTCGATAATTCCCCATTTTTAATGCGCCATTTTGAATCTTTAAATTTTGACAAATGATTTATTCTTAGCGATCTTAAAAACCCCCAATGCCCGACTTTCAAAAAAATGGGTTGACAAATTAAAAAATGCACAATTTTGTGCCCTAAAAACGGCGCGCCACTGGTTATATATTTTTTTTATTTTGAAATTATATAAAAAAGTATTACTTTGTTTTTTTAATTCTGTAACTTTTAAACTTTGAAGCAATGAATTGTTTAATTTTCTAATCCCCTAAAAATTTCCCGCCACTAGTTGAATTTTACTAATTAACGAACTTGACCTAGATTTTATGGCAAAGAATTTTGGTTCCTAATTTCATATCGATAGCTTTAATGGTTCAAAAGATATCCCTCACACACAAAACAGACAGACGAAATTTTTTTTCTAGAAACTTCTTTTTAACATAGCTTTGTTTCAAAAGATATCGGCATATCGCACACACAGACACACAATCAGACACGAAATTTTCTTTTCTAAAAATGTGTTTTCGTATTGTTTAGGCCACAAGATGTCGAGAAATATTTAAAAATTTAAACCGGTTGCATAGCTTTCTCTTTATACGTTCGTATATGAAAAAGCAATACTGCTAAAAATGTGTAAAATAAAAAATTGGGAAATCAAAGTGATTGTCTTGAAGAAGGAACTAAGTAAGCAAAAATTTTTAACAAGGGGGAAAATGTGTATAAATAAATTTAAAACCCCCTAAACTCGTATTTGAATAAAAGAATAATATGTCGGAGTTGCAGATTTTTACGTTTTCCATCGTTATTGAGCAAAATTAATGAGCGTCGTTTTTAAAATGTCTTTATTTTGGTTTGTACATTAATATTAAATAGTCATTTAATATAGGTAGCTTACCAGAACGTAAACTAATTGCACAACACTATTTAAACAATTATGCAAGTTGGATACTCTTAAGTGGAATAAATTCTATAATTCAAAGAGGTGAAGTCCGGGAAAAAAATCGTGATAGGCATTCTTTATAATTGTTTCCAGCCCTCAATCTGGGGGTTACAGTTTCTCCATATATCCACCCCCGGAGGTGAAGCCACCTTTAACCATTTTTCAAATGTAAGGGTAGGTCAAGTGATACACCGTGTGAAAGCTTGTATTAAGAGGAATATAACGCAGTATTTATTTTCTCAAAATTTTAAACATTATTTTGTTGAACAAAAAAATCAAAATCAAAAATAATAAACAAATAAACGCACTCTCTTGGCAAAGGAAGTTTCATTTGAGAACTTTCTTAAACTAAACTACGATTTAACGACTTCTCTTCAAAACAATCTTTTCTTATGGGGTACACTCATAACTTTAAAGATGTTCAAAATGGTGTTAATTTGTTTCTTGACAAAGACCCAATCGGTGATAAAAAACCATTTCTCAAGTTTTGAAACATGTCTTGGAATATTTCTGATTTCTACAGTAATTCTGTCCTTCAGATCCTGAAGGTCGATCGATAATGTAGCATAAACCTTGCTCTTCAAATATCCCCATAAAAAGAAGTCAAGGGGATTAAGATCCGGGGATCGCGGTGGCCATTCAAGTACACCTCTTCGACCAATCCATCTATTTGGAAAAATTTGATTTAAATAGTTCCGTACTGGCAATGCATAGTGCGGTGGAGCGCCATCTTGCTGAAACCAAATTCTCTCATCCAAGTCATTTGGATTGTTATTTGGAAATAGACCCCTTAAATTTGGGAGCGGGTCATCCGTGAGCATAGAAAGATATAACATCGTTGCAGTTTTTAAAACAGTTATAGGACTGACCTCATTATCGCGCGCTAATTGCCGTGCTGAAATGATGAGGTTTTCTTAAATAGCCAACAAAACGTTCAGCTTTGTGTTTTCGTCAACTGCCTCTCTTCTTTGTCTTGGCAGATTCCTGACATGACCCAATTTCTATAGCGCCTTTCTATTTTGCTAATTGTGCCTTGAGAAAGCCGCGGTAAATCGGGATAATTTGCTTGAAATAATTCACCTTGAGTGCGACTTCGGTCACCATGTCCGATCATCATTAATATCTCAATGCGAAGGGCTTCCGTTAAATAAGCCATGCTAAATAATTTACTACGATGTGAAGATGTGAAAACTACACTAGAAGGATTATTTGCTTAAATAAACGAGCAAAGAGAAATACAAGGAACAGACAATATTGTAATTTACTATTGTGGACGTTAACAAATCAAGCAGATAACTAAAATCGAGACTAAAACAAAGAAGACTAAGAGCGTTTTTCATCAACAATAAGATCAGATTTGTTGCGATAATAAATGCATGTTATCACTATGGTACATTCTTACTTACCGACATTTCAATCATTCTCGAAATTAAATACCATTGAGCCAAAGAAAGTTGTTCATTTAGGTTTTTTCACATTATTTTTCAAATGCCCGAGAAAATAAATACTGCGTTGTATTCCTCTTAATACAAGCTTTCATGCGGTGTATCACTTGATCCACCCTTACATTCGAAAAAAAAGTTAGGGGTGGCTTCACCCCCGGGGGTGGATATATAGAGAAACTGTAGCCCCCAGATTGAGGGCTGGAAACAATTATAAAGAATGCCTATCATGATTTTTCTCCCGGACTTCACCCCTTTGAGTTATAGAATTTATTCCAGCTAGAGTATCCACCCCGTACATTGTTCACCAAAGTACAATTTTACCTTATCCGCATAAACCGTTTTACTGTTTTGGTTAACATCGTTAGAACCAAAACGTCCACACATCACCACATGTCTTTCATTACTTCCCTCTCGTAAAAGAATATCGTCCCCCTGGCGAATCCCGCCTCTCGCTTTCAATTTAACGAAAACTTTTTTATTCTAACAATCCTCCTGAATTGTACACGATTATTCCTTCAAGTGGCCAATTCCCAATACTTCACACACTTTACGGGTTCGGTTCTCGCTCAGTACTTTCGTCATGCCGTCTACAGCGTTCGCTTCACTCCGTACGTATCCTAATTGAATTTTCCTTCACGTATTTCGTCACGTATCTTGAATAGTTTCAGTTCAATGTGCTTACTGCGATCGCTCGTACAATCATTTTCCGCAATTCTGATGGCTGCAATCTCTTTGTTTCCTAGCGCTACCAATTTCGCTTTGTGTTTTGTTATTCGTCCAGATTCGCCTTTGGGTTGTTTAGTGATCACTCACGTGTCTTTTGAGGTCAAATTTTCGAATTCTGTTTTTATTGCTTCCAACCATTCCACTTTTTCCTTACAATTAGTTGCTTGTTTTGAATGAATTCGGTGTATCATCCAAAGGTTCTCTTCGGGTTGCTATATGTGCCTGGTTCTCGCAAAATCAAAGTCCATCCGCGTTCACAGCTATTCAAACAAATAGAAAAATTTACGTTCAAGTTACCTAGTGGTTTATTTATTTTACGGGAATTTTGATTTATGCAAATTTACAGCGACAACTTTCAATTATTTTTTTTATTGTTTTAATAAAAGCTTTAACGTAACGATTGATGAGAATTTCTCTTTAGAACATTTGCTATTTTGAGTTTTTGTTGATATAGTTTCATTTTAAGAAGTAAGTTTCATCAGGTTTAACCCAACGTAAAAATAGAGTAAATGAGATCGTTGACCGATCAGCTCGTTATTAGCACGTCATTTTATAGCAATTACATGCAAATATTTTGAAAGTTTGGAAGAAACATCGTACCAGCTGTTAATTTACTGATTTACATTTTTTGTTTGTTTGGAACTTAGTTGAGAAACATAGCATTCAGGTATTACGCCCCCTATATTAACATATATCAACATTGTGGCGCCCATATGAATAATGACAAACCCTTATTGTATTTTACGTATTACGAGCTATCCTAAAGGCAAAAATTAGTAACACACCCACCCCGTTTTCCACTGAATCACCGATCCCTTTCCTTATCTGTGACTTCTGATCTGCTGCCATTTTCGCTCGTATCAGTGTGTGTGTGTGTGTGTGTGTGTGTGTGTGTGTGTGTGTGTGTGTGTGTGTGTGTGTGTGTGTGTGTGTGTGCGTGTGGTGGTGTGTGTTGTGTGTGTGTGTGTGGTGTGTGTGTGTGTGTGTGTGTGTGTGTGTGTCTGTGTGTGTTGTGTGTGTGTATGTGGGTGCTGTGCATGGTGGTGAGTGTGTGTCTGTGTCTGTGTCTGTCTCGCCTGTGTCGTGCTAACTGTGCCAGTGTGTGTGTGAGTGATGTGAGTGAGTGAATATTGTGTGTTGTGTGTTGTTAGTATCGATCAGGCGCATGCATCGTGTTGTGGGTGTGGTGTGAGTTGTGTGTGTGTAAGAAAAGGTGTAGACATATTTTTCAAAGAAAATTTAATTTTACATCTCTTCTTTGTGAAGTGTTTTAATATAACGCAAGGTAAATCTAAACATTAATTAAATGTGAATGAAAACGGTTAAACTGTATTATTGATATCTTATAGAAGTGGGCGGTTTTGGAATTTTTTTATAAGTTAACTTGTATTTGTGTCTATTAATCTCTATCTGACATGAAGTTTTAAACGCCATTCTTAAACAGATTATTGTTTTCGTTTTTAGAATGTTGGCTGTTTTCGTTATGAACGTATAAAAAAAGTTTCCATAGTTATCCTAAAAATATTGTAATTAAAATTATTTCATTTTTTTTAGTATTTTAAGTTAGATGTCTATTAACCTCTTAACATAAAGTTTATACATACGTCTGTTTGACGTAGATTATTTTTGTTTTTACAGTGTTGCCTATTTTCGTAATAAACTTATTATAAAAGATTGCATACTTATCCTTAAAAAAATGTATCTGACAAAGGTTATTGTTTCTTTTTACAATGTAGCTTATTTTCGAAATGAACGTATAAAAAAGAAGAAGAAAGAGAAGCATAATTATCTCACAAAAATTGTTATTAAAATTATTTCATTTATTTTAAAACCGAAATCCACGGAAGATCGAAAACTAATGCACTCTAATCAACCCCACAGTTAAAAAATGGCATTTACACAAGAGTTAAAATTAAATAGGGTTGGCAACAATTTTATCTTTATATGGTTGGTCATAAAAGTTACTAAATTTCGTAAATTTCAAATTTTTCCCAGTTCTTTTTCAAGTTTGATAAAGAGTAAGTGCAGATGGTTTAAAACCGTGTTGATTTAAAATAATTTTGATTGAGGTTAATGTGAATGAAAATCATGCTTGATTTTTTAAATTCTTTTAAATCTCTTATTAAATTAGAGAAAATCCACACTGATAACAACATCTTTAAATTACATTACCGATTTACTGTGATTATGTTAATAGTTTTCTCAATCCTAATCACATCTAAGCAATATTTTGGTGATCCAATCAATTGTGATGTTGAACATGACCGAAAGAGCGTTATCGATACATATTGCTGGATATTTGGCACATTTCGTATTAGATCAACTGACTCAGGTATACATACTAACATAATGTAATCATATTAAGTACGCTTTGATACTAGTAAGTAAATCATACCGGTAAAATGTAAATTTGTGTTTAGATACAATATGGCCAGGACTTGGTAATTATCATCATGATGGTCATGTAAAGTATTCAAATAATGCATGGAAAGAAATTATGAAAGCTAATGAACTTGACAATGTGATAATATCACAGAAATATTATCAATGGATTTGTATTGTTTTATGTTTTCAAGCATTACTATTTTATATACCTCGTTACCTATGGAAAACATGGGAAGGTGGACGATTACGGTTGCTTGTCAAAGATCTAGGTTTGTATGTTTGGTACCAAATAAATTATTAACAAAATTTTGTAGGGTCTCCGTTAATCTCAGCTTCATGGAATTCGGAATGTAAAGAAAGGCTTATAAGTTATATACTTGCTGGCAAGTATTCACATAACTTATACTGTTTCCGTTTCACAATCTGTGAGATACTGAACTTTATTAATGTGGTATGTTTATTCTACATATACATTTTACTCTTTTCATACTTTTTTTTAACCAGATTGGGCAAATTTTTTTAATGGATTGGCTTTTGAATTATCAATTTGCTGACTATGGTATTAACTTAGCAACCACAAGTGCTTTCGAAACTATGAATCGTGTCTTTCCTAAACTAACTAAATGCACTTATGGAAAGTTTGGTCCATCTGGATCTGTTGAAACACGTGATGCTCTCTGTGTCCTCCCTATAAATGTTGTAAATGAAAAGTTATTTATATTTCTTTGGTTTTGGTTTTACTTACTAACTGGATTAACAGCTCTAGCTTTAATGTATCGTACATTGGTATTATTTATGCCTCGATTTCGAATTTACCTACTAATGGCACAAGCTCGTTATATATCAAGAAGTCATGCTGAAGCTATCATTAAACGCCTTACATATGGTGATTATTTTATTTTACATCAAATGGGAAAAAATTTAAATCCACTTGTTTACAAAGATTTAGTTAGTGGTATTGGAAGTATTCTTATGGATAAAACATCTTTATCCTACAATCCTGAAATTACAATTCCTATTTAAATAAAAGATTAATATTTTTGTTGAAGGTTTGTTGAATTGTTTAGAGATGTTTCATCCTGTGGCTGCTCAAAGTATTCTAATGTTAACAATACTTAGTTTGTAAGTATATCAGTATTTTTGTACCTATGTATTCAATAAATATTTTTTCTATAACATAACAGTTTTACGTTTTTTCTACAAAAATTGCAAATAAACCTGTCTGTACTACCACTTACGTTTTCATTGGTGTTTACTCAGAAAATATAGATAATGAAACAGTTATAAGCAGAAACTGTAGAAATAGGCTGATCAACTCAACTAATATAAAACGCCAGTAACAGAACACTAATAATAGAGAAGTTATAAGAAACGTTTTAGAACAGTCAAAAGTAAGTAAAGAGTGGGAGTGCCTCGATAATTATAACTTTATTAGTAATAAACTTATTTTGTAACATTAGAATTTATTATTTTCTAAAGTCTGCGGCTTAAATTTTTTGTTTTGGAGTAGGTACCTAGTATAGGAAGTGAACTACAAAAGCTGTTATGATGATACATGAAAGTTATCAAAATTACTTTAGATAATTTTAATTTATATTCTGATGCATTCATGGTGACAGATTTAAACTATTTATTTTGAGTTTTCCAACCTTTCAAAAAATTCTTTTAGTATCTTATATATATACAAATTTGTTAATAAAAGTGTTCTGGAGTGTAATGGAAACATTTGTAATCGGTTCAGCATATTGTTACACTACTCCCAAATAAATGATTTGTTTTTAGCTCATAAATATGGCAAATTGCCTGTTAAAGGGTCAGGATCTCATACCTAGTAAGGGGGAGCAGGACTTAGTGGACATAGGAGCACAATGATCACTAGTAAATAGTTATTTAAATTGGAATTAATTTGTGGGCGGGATCTAGTATTTCAAACTTATCTTTCTTCATAAGTGATTGAATTTTTAAATGAAACCAATTTTACTAGTGCAGTTACCTACAGAGATATAAATATTATTTTCAATGCTATATGGAAATTACGTGTGTCTCGTTGGATGTGATTTTCCCAGTGATCAAATTCCATCACTACTTTGTTAATTATTCCATCAGCAAGTTAGAATTATATGCATCTATTAGTCTTATTTTTCTTCGTAAACGAGCATAAAGAAAAGGGGCGGTCATGAGGATACAATGACCACTACTTATTGAATTAGCGAAGTGACCACTGTACCCCTCCACTTGAATCGTGCCTTTGCTACTACTACTATTTCCATAGCTTCAGAAGTACACTCTGCTCAGTCCTGAGAAGGGCTGTTATTCACACTTGAGTCGAATTCATTTACCTCTGGTTTTTACCTTCCAACCTACACATACATATGTAGGTATAGAAGATTATGCAACTGACTTTTTTTTCACTATCCCTAAATCGACTCATTTTACAACGTTTGGCCAAGTTTCGCCAAGATCGGCCATGATATCTGTGTGTGTGGATGTGTGCCAGCATACACGATAACTCCAGAACGAAAACACGTACGTATAGGACATTCGTTTAACTTATCCCGATTGATCGATGAATCAAACGCGCACTTGTGTATGAATATCCTTTTCTACATATTGAATACAATGTACACTATTAGCTAACGTATTATTCCGAGAGTGTCGTTTTGTATGACTCTTATTAACTCAAGTAACTAACAAGGATAACGTTAACAACAAATTAAGTTTTCTTTATACGAACAGTTTTGATACCAACATTACCAACTTTAACTTAACTACTTCACATAAATATAAATGTCATAATGTTTGCAAATAAAAGGCAAAAATTTTATTTACGTATCGTAGATGTACGCACATAAAAGCATATTATTTTCAATAAAACTTAATACGTAGCAGATGAACTTTGGTAAGTTATTATATATTCTAAAATATTATATGTTCTAAAATTTTGTAAATAGGTATTTGTAGGTTAAGACCAATGAACTCTTCCAAAGAAAGGAAGTAATTGTTCCAATACTTTTCTACATGAAAGTGGCGATTATATATCTTTCACGGCAATACATTTGTGAGTTAATGGTTATTTATTTGATTTATTCATAAAGATTGAATTTTTTAGGAACGCTACTAATCATGCTTTGAGAAAACATTCGAATTCCAAAATACGTAATGATAATTTCAGTCATCAGTGTTTATTTATACACTTGTTTGTGTAGAAGATTATTATACTGCAATTCAAAATTATTGGTGTATTTAATGTAATTGAATTATAGTGCTTTTTTAAACTTATTCAAAGTATCGTTTCAAACACAATATAACCAATAATATGTAAATTTGTCCATTCACATTTAAACATGACTGTGTTGAAAATAATATATTGTTATAAATTATAATGTTAATGTACAATAAGATTATTATTAAGTTTTTGGAGAAAACTGTTTGCGTTAAGAATTCAATTAAAAACAAGAAATTAAATGTTCACTACACTTCATTTTCTGTATCTGTGTTATCGTTTGGAACTATATAACGTTTGCCTTCCCCATCAAGATTCTTAAAGCATTTTGAACTGGAATCTTGCCATATTCTTTTGTTTCTTCCTTTTGCAAATATCCATGTTTCTTCGAGATAAACGAACTGCTTGTAGATATCTTGTTTCATATAAGTGATGTAACTTCTCAAAAATTTTAACCTCATCGATGCTATTGAAGTTTTTTAGCAAAGAGCTTTTCTATTGTTAGTTTGCTTGAAATGAAATCCAATGTCGAACAAAACGTGATAGAGGCTAGTCCTTTTACACTCAACGATACCTCTTTCTTTAATTTTTGTTAAGAGTGTATCTAATGTAACATGTTCATGGTTAATATACATGTTGTAAATTGTAGTACGGATTTCACTTTTTTGTCGTTGATCCATGTCTTTTGTTTTTAGACTTTTTCCTTGTTTTCTTCTTGATTTTGATGTCATCGTAAAGCATTAGAAATAGTTTTCGTGTCAATTTTCAAAGCATCGCTAACCCTTGCATGCACTGCTGTTAATGGTGATAAGGGCCCGTTGTTCTGTTTTTCTTTATTAAAGTATTCGACTAAGTTATGGATCAATTCCTCTACGGTAATTGACCTACGAGGCATGTTCATGTGCTACAAATGAAAACATAAATGTTATCTCTTTCTGTAAAACGAATTAATCTTTACCTTAAATGAACACTAAAAAGTAATGTGGTTCTGAAAAGAACCGATCTTTTACAATATTAACTCAAGAAGGAATGAATAAACGAAGAAACAAACCAACCGGCGAGCGTACGTAACCTCAATCAACGTATAATCAAATAAAGGAAAGTTGTTCTGTGGAAAGGTTGGTATCAGTGCTTATATTTTTGTTTTAAATTACAGACGACGGTCATTTCGTGATTTAATGCATACATGACGTCATCGGGATAAGTTAAACGAATGAACTTTACATAAAATGTTGTATTTAAGCTTATTTTTAGTTCTCCTAGAGCTAAAGGTTTGGGAAGAAATTCAGCGGCTGTGGGGGGGTGGGATTTATAAGGAGCTGTTTTTTATCTTTATCAAATATTTCTGAAACAGTAGTATATTTCAAAGATATAAAAATACCAATATATAGACCTTAATTATATAGATTAAATATGTCCTATGAAATTTTTTGACGACGTGTAATTTAGCGGCAAAAAAATTCCTAAAGGTATGGTCTGGTTTTAGCTGTTTTCGGCCGTCAGTAATGCAGGCCGATAACGGTAGCCGTCGACGACGTACGGTATGGTCTCGTTTGCGGCGAACATTTCAGCATCAGCAGTCGCGTGCGATCTTTACCGGTAAAGTCATATTAAACTCATTTAAAATGGAAGAATATTTAGTGAAATAGGTATCTATTGGAAGAGGAAGCGGACGAATACTGTGAAATGTTGATGATTGCACAACACCTAGAAAATCAGAGATCCGAAGAGAATACTTTATATAAAACAAGACGAGCGGAAGGGTTTTTCATTTCATTTCTGAAAGGGCATCTCGAGAATGACGAAGAGAGGTTTCGCCAATTTTTTCGTTTAAATAGAGAGCAATTCAATTTCCTGGTAAGCCTCGTAGGAGAGGATTTAAAATGCAAGTCCACACCTACACACAAAAATCCAATAACCCCAAAAGAAAAATTGGCAGTAACACTAAGGTAAATAACAATACGCATCAGTAATTTTGTTTGAAAAGAATCAATATATTTAAATTAATTAGATGATTATTTATAAATCCAAAAATGTGTATATATGTGAATTATTATATTGATTTATTTGATTTTGGACTTTGGTGCTGACCGAGGTGCTGACTGAAGCACTTTGAGAGAGTTCTGTAACGACGGTCAAAATTTGTATTTTCGCCTTGCCTATTAGTTCTTGCGGTAGGTTCTTTACTGTCATAGCGATGCTTCTCATAAAAACATCAACTTCGTCTTCTTCCTCTTTTTTTAAGCAGTTCACTCAAAAATTTTTGCCTTTGCTCATCTCTTTTTTGCATGTGCTCCAGCAAGGACGTGGTAGTTTCATTTTTGCGCTTTCGATTGGCTTTTGGAATTATTACTGGCGTGGACGATCTACTATTGCAGCCACTTGCGATATAAGTTTGATCTTCACTTTCACTTCTTATTACTCCAGTAGTTTCATTGCGTTTATTAACTGGGCTAGAGACGCTTTCAGATTCTTCTATAATTTCTTCGTCAATTGTGTTCGCACAACTCTCCGTTTCTTCAGTATCCTTACTTCAAATTTTGCATGAAACATTTATCCACCGCTCCATTGCAACTCTATCTAAAAATGTCAAAAGCTGAAATAATGGCCATTTGATGGATTTATTTGGAGCTGGTTGTCCCGTGCTAGCTTTCAGTGTTTTTAAATTTTTAACTAATTATCCCTCATTGCCTTCCATCTTTTTTTCAGTCTTCCACTAAAAAAAAGAATAATGTTTAATTTGTGTTTAATGATAGAATTGCATTAAAAATAGTTTTAAATTTTTACAATAAGTTTAGGTCCTAAAAATATAAATATTCTTTTTCTTTGCAGGTCTATGGCAACGGGAGAATCATACCGTTCTCTAGCTTTTGCATTTGGTATTTCTAACAATTGCATTTATCGTAAAAGAGGCGTTGCGTGCACTATGTAAACATTTAGTGCCTATATTTCTATCTAAACCAACCCAACAAATTTTAAAAAATAATGCTGTCGATTTTTATAAAAATTGAAAATTTCCACATTGCGTTGCCGCTATCGACGGAAAACATATACGAAGTTAATGCCCCAAAAAGAGCGAATCGTTATTTTTTAATTACAAGGAATATTTCTCTATAGTTTCACTTGTAATGGTAGACGCTAACTGCAAGTTTGTTGCTGTAGAGGCCGGCTCCTATGGAAAAGAAGGAAACATTTTCTCCAAAAGTAATATATATATATATATATATATATATATATATATATATATATATATATATATATATATATATATATATTCAGGAAAATGTTTCCTCGGATGAAGAATTGCCTGGATTAGGAAAGAGCATGAGCATGCCGTTTGTCGTCGTTGGTGATGAAGCCTTTCGTCTACATAAACATACAATGAAACCATATTCACGATCGATAGCTAGAGGTAACAGAGCCCACAACATTTTCAATTATAGATTATGTCGCGCTCGCCGAGTTACGGCAAATTCATTCGGCTTATTGTCTCAAGTTTTCGAATTTTTCTCACTTGTGACAATTTGGTATTGGCTGCTTGTTGTTTACACAATTGTTTTAGATCCGGCTATCTTTCAAGAAACCAACAGTCATACGAATATAATTTATAAGGTCAGGCTTCAACGGAATTTGCCCCACTAAAAGCACCAGGGGTTTGCTAATAGTGATGGTTTTGAGGTTAGAAATGCATTTGCACAATATTTCTGCAACTAAGGCGCCCTTGATTGGCAAGACCAACGTATTTATAGATTAAGTAGTAACTAAATAGCTTAATAAAAACAATATATATATATATATATATATATATATATATATATATATATATATATATACAGCGTGTTCAGCGAGGAATGGACAGTGCAATATCTCGAGAGCGGATGAAGATTTTTAAATTATGAAAATATTTTTGTAAATATCTTCCAAGGGCGCAAAGATTTGAATCAACGCCCATCACCGCCAGGTGGCGCTATCTCACTTCAATTTTTTAAACGCAATGCCCTATTTTTATTTCATTTTTGGATTCTATGACATATTTGTGATGACTTTTATTAAGACTCCTACCAACCTATCTTTTGTATGTTCTGAGAAAAAAATAATCCTTAGAATTTTAGCATAAAAACGTAATTTCAGGAAGTGCTCATAACATTTGAGTGATACAGATAAAATAGCAAATTTTATACCAAATGAAAGACAAAAGACTGTTCTTCCACAAAAAATAATGCAGATAACGCCGAAATAATGCGATACGCTGTACACTAAATTGTAAGGGGGGACCAACTTATCACAGTCGTTGATTAAGAATCATGTGAAACATTTATCATGCCATAAAAACAAACGCGTAATGAAGTATCTGTCAAGTTTCTGTCAGTTTACAGTTTCAGTTTTGAAAATCGTCTGTGCATCTTCAAATTCCATAATTATGTTTACGTTTTCTAACGAAGAATATTTTGATATGGTAATAATTTATGGTGAATGTAGAAAAAATGCAAGGGCTGCACAAGTATTGTATGCTGCCAGGTTTTCCGATCGACGCCATCCCGGAAAAAATACATTTGTTCGTGTAGCAAATATTTTGAGGGGACCCGGTCATTTTCCTCACCGTAAGTGCGAGAATCGCACAAAGACAGCAACAGATGAAGCACACACCGTCGGTGTATTAGCATGTGTAGCTTATAATCCTCATGTGTCTGTGAGATCTATTGCTGAAGAGTGTGTCGTATCAGTTGGTTCTGTCCATAAAATGTTAAAATCTAATAAATACAAACCATTTAACATTCATTTGGTACATGGACTGCATGCAGGAGATCAAGATCGCAGACTTAATTTTATCACCGGAGTTTTTATGGAACATTATGCGCAAGACCCTAATTTTCTAGGTCGTATCATGTGGTCTGATGAAAGTAATTTTTAAAACAATGGAATCGTTAATCGCCACAATTCCCATTACTGGTCGTCAGAAAATCCTCATTGGGTAAGAGCAACCAATTTCCAAGTGAGATGAAACATAAATGTATGGTGCAGAATGATCGATGACAAATTGATTGGTCCATATTTTTTTAATGGTACCTTAACAGGCCAACGCTATTTGGATTTTCTTGAAAATCATCTGCCTCCTTTGCTTGAAGATGTAAATGTAAATCTGCGGCAAGTGATGTACTTTCAACAGGATGGCGCACCGGCGCACAATAGCGCAATAGTGAGAAATTATCTAAGTAGAGTGTTTCCGCAACGATGGATAGGTACAAATGGTCCCATTAGTGGCCAGCTCGTTCTCCTGACCTTAGTCCCTTAGACTACTTTCTTTGGGGACATTTAAATGAGTGTATGAAACACCTTCTAGAGATGTAGAGGTTACAAAACAAAATTATAATTGCTTGTGCAAACATACCACGAGAAACTTTAAGAGCGGCAACTAGTGTTACATTAATTAGGCGTTATCAAACGTGTAGAAAATGATGGAGAAACATTTGAACATTTAATTTAATTTGTATGTTCAATTAATAAAATTCCAAAATTATTTCTTTCAGAAACTACAAAAGATAGGTTGGTAGGAGTCTTAATAAAAGTCATCACAAATATGTCATAGAATCCAATAATGAAATAAAAATAGGGCATTGCATTTAAAAATTGAAGTGAGATAGCCATCTGGCGGTGATGGGCTTTGATTCAAATCTTTGTGCCAACAAATGTGCCCTTGGAAGATATTTACAAAATATTTTCATAATTTAAAATCTTCATCCGCTCTCGAAATATTGCACTGTCCCATCTCGTGAAAGTCATATAATATTATAAATATATATATATATATATATATATATATATATATATATATATATATATATATATATATATATATATATATATATATATATATATATATATATATATATTACTGCATCCGTTAAAGGAAGAAAATATTGGGCATTGTATTTGAAAAAGTTAAGTTTGATGGTTTTTATTTTCAAAAGATGGAAGTCACATTTTGAACACCCTGTAGATAATTCGGCAGTACCGGAAGCATCAGCGTAAAGCTTAAGGATACCCCTATGCCTAACGTCAATATTACTTGCTTCGTACTAAAAATGGCGCCAGTAGGCATTGTCAAATGTCATAGTGTTCAACCAATAATTTTCGAAAAAATATTAAATTTAAGTATAGGGAACATTGATAAAATTTCTACTAAAATGGCGAGTACAATTCGAATATGCCATAAAATGGTACGATTTAATTTAAAATAACAAAGTTGATGGCTACTTCGGTATAACCGGAAGTGTAGTCATCATGAAAATATTTTCCTTAAATAGAATATGAATCACTTAATCCAGATACAAACTTTCAGAAATCAGCCATGGCTGGAACTCCTAATACTTCTAATGAATGGTATCGACCAATCACCCTGTATATATATATATATATATATATATATATATATATATATATATATATATATATATATATATTCCAAAGTATTCATTCAGTACTCTGCGGACGTTGTTGACGGCGACCGTTGACAGCCAAAACCAGACCATACCTTAAGGTAGAAATTTAAGTGTTAGTAAAAATGTTTCAATATCTGATTAATGATTAATTTTATAAGAAAGTGTGTAGACATATTTCTTAAAGAAAATTTAATTTAGCCGTGGTTAGAGTTACACACCTTGTTTAACTTTTTTTTTTTAAGTTCCACACGTGTGGAACTTTAGTGCTCACATTTGATTACACACCCATTTTAATTGAAGTGTGTGAAGTTAGCGTCGTGCAAAACTTAGCAACGCGTGACGCCACTACCAGTATGCGTATAACCATTACAGCACATGACGCTAAGTTCACACACATTTTTAAAGTATTTTACACCATTTATAGTTAAGAACATTGAACTCTACTATTTATAGAGCTAGACATTAGTTATAACCTCAAAGAATCAGAGTGATTTGTGATTTAACCTTAAAATAAGGTAACTGATTTAATTTAAATAAAATATCCCTAATTTAACGTTTTACCACAGAACAGATAAGTTATATCTGTTCTGTGGTTTACATTTATTAGATCATGAACATAACACAAAGGACCCTACTCACTTTAGAAGAACTCAAATATTTTATAAAAAGAACATGAAAAAGATAATTATATCAATCTCTGCAAAAGGGATGCGAGAACACTTGTGAGTAATAAACAGAAATGTCCACTACAATTTGAGAAGGCCAAGAAGGAATTAAAATACCATAGACATTTATAATTGCAACAAAGGTGGCGTAACATTTAAAAGTATAGATGTGATGGAAGAGTAAATCCTTTATTCTTTGCATAAATGTAATAAAAAAACCGTATAATTAGAATAATGTAGCATCATTAATAATAAAACTATATAAATATTCAATACCTGCCTAGTATATTTATGTGTAGTTGACCACAGTTCAACTTTTTTGAAGTTTTAGGTACCTAACTGAGGCTTCACAAGTAGGGTTTATATTTTATTAGATTTAGTTTATTTTTATTTATCCTTAATGTTTCGTCCCCATGTGGGACTTGTTCAGAATGTTAATCAGTAATTTGATAGAACTTTGAGTAGTTAGTTCTTCCTCAGTTTTTATTATGTTGAGGTAAAATTTAAGCTTTTCACCTTTTCCGGATTCAATTTAAATTGCGGTGAAAAGGTGTATGTTATCTTTTTATTTATTATTTGTTAATTATTAAAACTAGTTTAAAACTTAATGTTTGTCTTAACGTAACACAAAACCTCTAAATTCTGAGAGGTGATCTATGATAAAAAAAATTGGTAAGCATTATTAAAATGTGTAAAGTGTATATCACACCTGCAAAAAAAATTTGAAATCTGCAACACTTATTAAACAAAGTTTGTTAAATTAAAAAGTATTAAATTTTTATTATATTTATTAACATAAATCTAGATTGATAATCAACACATTGTACTAACAAGATTTTATGGTGTCCAAGTTCATTTTGCATTAACTATTGCTTTATTTAAGAATTAGTATAATCATGCACATCAACTGGAGAATGAACACATTTTCTGCTGGAGCAAGTTTACATGTATACGTTCTTACATATAAAGATCTCGATTCTTAAAAATTATTCAATTTTCTTCATATGTTACATTCCAGAAATGTCTACAAACCTGTCTTAGTACCTTTCATACAAATATTGCTTATTGCCTGAAATTAAAAAAATGCCATTTGGTTGGTCAAACTTTTTAGGAAAGTCGTAAGCATAGGGCCTAAACTGTTTTTCAGTCCACACTGTACATACTTCAATAATGAATTGTTTAATAAATATGACAACTTGCAAACTCTAATTATACGAAAATAGAACAGAGAACATGGCAGTGGTACAATAATGTTAATCATGCCCAAGTTCCAATATCAATTTGTTTAATTTGTACTTAAAAGTGTAAAATATAGAATAATGCTTAATTATATTTTGTAAAATTACATGTCATTTTGAAAATATGAGAAAAGTTAATGATATACATAGCAAAATATAATAATAGAACCAAAATTCATAATTATTGCAAGCACTAAAAACATTTTATTTCTTTCCTAAAGCCTTTTGTGTTTGTGCCGTTTTCTGTTTAGCCACCTCTTCTTTCTCTGAAAATAAATATTAAATTCTTTAGATTAATAATTACTGTTACATAATAAATAACTTGATTGTGATTATCAGTAATACTAAACAATACTTTAAAAGATTACTAATTGTTTATAGTAAAAATATATTAACCTTTCTTTTCTAATTCTCTACGTTTCTGAGCCTCTTCCCTTTGCTGTCTAATAATAGCAAGTCTTGCTAAATCAGCACGAGCTTGTTCGGTTTTACCTTCAGCATGCAATTTTTGATAATGGGCCTGTGCTTTTTGCTTTTCGATTTCTTCTCGCTCACGGCGAGAAAGTTGAGGTTTTTCAGGTTCCGCATCAACTTTAAGTGCATTAAGTTTTTTACTTTTTTTTTGTGCTCTATTAGGATTTTCTATTTCTATTAAATTGGATACACCTTTAACTTTAGATAAACCTTCTTCGTCACTACTATCTTCTTCACTACTGGATCCTTCCTCGCTAATTCGTTTATCGCCACTTCCAGCAGCTTCTTCTTCGTCACTACTACTTTCTTGTTGTTTTCGCCACTTCTTTTGTTCGTCTCTTCTACGTTCTTCTTCTAATTCCTCAGGATTTGTAAAACGACGATTACGTCCTTTGTGACTAGTAAATTTACCTAAATAAAATTAAAATTATAATTGATAATAATTCAAAAAAATGTTACCTCGTGGCATTTTGATAATTAATTCCTATGTACTAAAAATCCTCAAATTGCTAAATTATTAGACAATTATAAAAATAGTTCTAAATATTACAAATGTGAACTAATAATGGCAATAATTTCAGTTTACTACAAAACGAGACAAAAATTTAGTTATATCAGTCGCACCAACCAACATATACTTTATTTTTACTAAGGTAGTGTCTCCATAACAGCCAGATGGTTAATTTTTGCAGTAATCAAAATCGCGTCACATGAAAACGTTCATAAAGGAAGAATACTGGCGTTCATACCAGAGAGGGTCGTGAGAGTGCAATCATATAGGCGTTCTTGAGATAAATTTACTTCCTCCTAAAATAATAGAGGGTAGTCATAACTAATGGCGGATTCTCGCTCGTACGCAGAACACCGGTGCCGCAGAAATTTTAATCCCGTGTATTTGAATGGTGCCGTTTCGCTTCGCGCGCGTATCTACACGACAGCCCGCAGCAGTTGTCTGGGGGTCGCAGCAACGTAATAGTTTGTACAAATTCAACTTTGGCCGCAGAAGTACGCCGTCGTCGCGCGCTATCAGCTGGGAAGTGCACGTGATGTTTTGTTTTCAAACGATACAAAATTATGGGCAGTGTTGTAGACAAATTTAATTTGATTGAGGCTGTACATATGAGGCCAGAAGTATGGGACACCAATTGTGTCCAGTTCAGAAGCAAGAACAGAAAAACAAAGGCCCGGCAGTCAGTAGCAGAATAATTAGGAAGCGACGGTAGTATTTTATAGCGGTTAACACTGAATGAAATAATACTAAAATTTGTTAATAGTGAAAACTTGCGTAAGTACATGGAAGAAGCTGTGGGACATTGCTACAGAACCGAACATGATTGATACCCCATTAACAAACTCCGTAAGAAAACGCAAGCGTTATGGTGATAAACACAACAACGGTGACATTGCGGCAACCTTAATAAGTGCAATAAATAAATTAACTAAGGATGAGACTCCGAATGTAGCTATACACCCCGTTTTGTCCACTTTCATCCAATATCTTGGAGAACAGGTTAAACAGTTATTGCAGGGAAAAACTACTACACTACAGCGTAAAAGCAGAAACCGCCTAACAGCATTCTTATACGAACTGTATGAGGAATACGAATAGTAATAATAATAATAGTTTAACCTTGTTATTGTGCATATATTTTTATAACTAAGGATTCTTAAGTATAAAATCTATAATTTTTTATATCAACATATTACATTATACCTTTCTATTCTGCCATGGTGCACACCCAGCATTTGAATTAAAATATGTACATAATTCGTCTCTGACTCTTCACTTCATGGGAATAATTACGCGTACCTTGACATTGTATATCTCCAAATCTATCCATTTCTGTACGCCATAACCCAGGGATGATCTAGAAGATTTAATCTTGTATACAACTAAATAGTATATAAACAATATAATTATGTACCTCTCCTATTTGGTTTTCATTATCGATAATATTGCGTAGGAAACTGTCATTTGTTCGAACTGTCCATAAGAAATTGTGAAGCACCACAGTTACTTTAATAATGGAGTCAACTGTTTTGGGATGTGCAATTATAGGTTTACGCAGGATTCGACACCTGGATGCTAAAATACCAAAGGTATTAATAATTAATTGTTCTTTATTTGCATTTTTTCGCGGATAAGGACGCATTAAGTTTTTGCGTAATGGAAATGCTTCATCTGCCACAAAGAAGCATGGTAACGATTTGTCAGTCCCAGGTAGTACATCAGTTTTAAGAGTATTAATGGTGTCCTCCAATATTGCTGTCCCGAACTTGGAGTTTCTGAAAACTCCACTATCTCCGCAAATGCCTGCGTAAAAGAACAAAATTATCTGTGAATAAAATTTCTAACCTACCTTGAGCTCCAATGTCAACCAAAGTAAATTTATAGTCAGCATCACATACAGCCATAAGAATTATGCTATAGAAATGTTTATAGTTGTAGAATTTCGTTCCCGATTTATAGGGACTTTGGATAGGAATATATGCTTTCCATCAATAGCACCCAGACAGTTGGGTACATTCCACCTATATCATGTTAAAAATCTCAATTACAAACAAGTATTTTTTAATACAGATATTTCAAACCTGTTGAATTCAGCTTTAATATGCACCCATTTTTCAGGTGTTGGAGGTTGTAAATATCTGTCGTAGAGTACTTCCCACAAAGCATTGCAAGTCTCTCGTATAATTCTGCAAACTGTTGATCGTCCTCGAAGGCACGACCTTGCAACTTCCCACATCTGCGATCCTTGTGGCAAATAACTAAAACTATCTTAACGTATTAAAGGCATAGAGTATAACAAAATTAATACCTTAACGTAATTGCTGACCGTTCTTCGACTGTAATTGTTGTTAAACAACTCCTTTTTACTAATCTATTCTTCTCCTTCGGCATGTTGATAAGTGTCACAAATTCGTCACCATACAGAGGTTTGTAAAAAACCTCTTCCGGATCTTCAAACATCATTACCTTAAATGTATTTAAATATCTTTCTGTTTTCTTCCTGTACGTGTTTACGGATCGCACGTGCCATCTCCTGCATATTAGTCTTTTTGGAAGCAACAACCCCAGTTGATGGCTTGCAGCTGCTAATAAAAGCAACTTAAGCTTTCCATTCTTGGACATGAGGTCAAATCAAATCTGACATTGGATAATATCGACCACATTATAAATCACAATTTGGTTTGTGCTTACTTTAATGCAAGTATAAAGCAGTTTTTAAAAAATCACAAGGTTTTTATTCATAACCTCAAATCAACCTTTCAACGCGTAAACATAAACACAGAGAACTTTGAGCGGCTTACTGCCAACTGCGAACGAGCGGGAATGGTGCACTTTGGTTCCGTATTTAGATGCATTTTTACAACTTTCCATGCTACGTAGCGGCAAGTACTTTCACGGCACGTATTTCAGCGTACGAGCGAGAATCCACCTTAACAAACAACAGATTACTGTTATTGCACAATGCATACCTGGTTATATACCAATTCTCGCGAGTCAGAACAGTTGCGTCATAACTAACTTTGTTTCATTACCACTTTTAGAATCCGCCTATTTTGCACGGGAGGATGCAAATAGAAATGATTTAGGTTGGCAATTCTGTCCGGTGTTGTCAATCATTTCTAACATTAAACATTTGACATAACATAACTTAAGCCCGTTTTAGACGGTAATATTCCTTTGTGTAGTTCTACATGTATTCAATGAAATTACGTGTAAAACGGGACTTTGATTATGTACTTCTACATGTAACAATATAAAAACTATAGACTCTTTAATGTAGAAATACATGTAAATTACGTTCAGAAATATGACCGTCTAAAACAGGCTTTAAATTTTATTATTGTGATAAAATAAACATAACCCCAGAAGTTGAGATTTGACAGTTGTCAAACTGTTATTTTTCACAATCTGACAACATCGACGCCCTCTGACAGTATTAATATTAGTGACACAACTGCTCTGACTCGTGAAAATTACTATAAGATATTTATACCGGGTGTCCGGTCCCAAATCCGAATATAGGGATTTGCATTGGAATGAACAACACTAAATAAGTACTCGTAATTGGCGTTTATTAATACACAGACCCGAAATTGAGGTGAGCCACCTTAAACATCAATTAAGTTTACAAAGCCCTAACTTTTTTATCTATTGATGAAATTTAGCGATTTTTGAATTATTTTTTTGTAAATTATTCAGATTCAAACGTCAGTTTAAATATACTTACATTTTCTACATTCGCTGCCTCTACATGGTGATATATGTGATCAGGTTTTTTTAACTCTTGTTAGTGCAGTGTCTTGTAATTACTGAATACTCTGTATATTTACTCCACGGTATAATAGCTAGCTGTATTTGTCATCATCACACCAGTTTTTGAATTTTAGCTCTATCTTTTATAGAGGCAGAGATAAATTGAACAAAATATTGTATTGGCACTAATAACAATTGAATATCGGAACCACAAAACATCTAAAACATAATCATGACATCAATTACCAAAACTTTAGCTATGGTTAAGAATTATTATTATTATTATTAATGAGTTGCTTTCCCTTGAGCCCTTATTACTTCATCACATCGTCTGGGAATGTCCTCATAATTTTGTCGATGAAGTCGTGTCCCACTCGTCCTGCATAGCAATAGTCAAGTCGTTGACATTATTGTGAGTATGGGGGTGACATAAAATTTGTCTTTGAAGAGCGCCCACACATGCTTTATAGGATTGAGATCTGAAGACGATGCAGGTCATACCATTCGTGTAATACCATGATCCTCAAAAAAATTGTTGACAATAACAGCGCGGTGAGGCCTGGCATTGTCGTCCATATAAACAAATGCTGGACCCTGAGCCTGTGAATATGGCAGAACGATTGGTTCCAGTACCCAATTTAGATAATTTCGAGCATTCGCCGTTGAGTTAATAAACACGACCAATTCGGTTTTTCGGTTGCCTAGTGCTATACCTCCCCAATCCGTTAGAGAGTTTTCACCAAAAGGAACGTGTTTTACAGCACAATTCTGGTCATAACTCTCATTCTGCCGTCTCCACACGTGTTTACGATTACTGTCTGGATGTAAGCAAAACGCTATTCATTTGTTATTAGACAGTTTGATTAAGCGACATCATTCCAGTGTTGGTGGTCACGGGCAAATTGTAGACGAGTTCTTCTGTGCCGAAGTCTATTTTGGATGTCGAGCGAGGCGTTTGGAGAATAAATTTGCCCCCGTAATACTATTTATTATAGTGGCATTGGAAGCATTAACTTCTCTTGATTCAAGCAAAATCTGTTTTACCTGCGTGTAATTTAAATGTCGGTTTTGCAGAACAGTTCTTCTCAAAAATCTGTCCATTGCAGAAAATGTGCAACGCTGTGGTCCTCCGCCGTGTGTGTAATTTGGTGTGTCGTTTTCCAGATATCTTTTCCAAGCCCGATTTACGGAACACCTTGACACACCCAAACGCCTACTGACTTCTCTACGCGAGGCACTTGACTTAATCAGTCCAATACACCTTCCCATAAGAACGTTTTCTAATCGAGGCATTTTAATTTGAGTATTATTTTGCAGGGCAAGTGACAGAAGTGGCAAACAATTTGTCTATGCCACAGCTTAAATAACGATTTTTAAGCTGTGTCTAAGCCAACTTTACATTCTTTAAATTTTGTTTACCAAGTCGGAAATTACAAGTGTAAATATAATTGTTTTTCGATTTATCTTTTGATCTACAAAAGATAGAACTAAAATTTAAAAACTGGTATGATGACAAGTGTAGGTAGCTATTGTACCATACAGTGAATATACAGGATGTTCAATACGACCGAGCCACTCCACTGAAAAAGGTTAAAAAAAAACCTGCTCACTTATATCACCCTGTAGAAGCAGCGTATGTAGAAAATGTAAGTGTTTTTAAACTGACATTTGAATCTGAATAATTTAGAAAAAAATAATTCAAAAATAAACAAGTTACGGCTTTGTAAACTATTTATGGTGGCTCACTTTAAATTCGGGTCTGTATATGATATGCCTTGATAGAAATAAAAATTACAATAAATATTCAAACAAAATCCTGTTTTGAAACAAACAATACTCCACTCTAAATCAGGAGATCTGGCAGGTCAATTTATAGTACCACCTTTACCTATCCAACGATTTGTAAATGAATCATTTAAAAAATTTCTAACATCTAAACCAAAATGTGCAGGACAGCCGTCTTGTTGAAACCAGATCTCCTGATTTTCTCTTGCAACTTCTTCTAATGCAGGCTCAACTTTGGTTACTGATAATTCCAAATAATTTAAATGAATGAATTTAAATTTCCTTCGATTTTAAACGGACCAATAATGTTATTGTTAAAAATCCCAGCCCAGGTATTAATTTTTTGAGGATACTGAGTTTGCGTACCAATATTCACTCGAGGATTTTCTTGGGCCTAATAGCGAGTGTTTTGAACAAAGTGTAGACAAAAAGCGATGATCAGCATTAGCGCACCCTAGCATTTCTTCTCAAAATATACTACTGCGCTCCTCGTCAAAATCGAAAATATCTAGATGACACTGGGCCGTGTAGGGGTGATATTTGTGATTCCTAAGTATGTCCCATATCCGTGTTTTAGATAAACCTACTTCAACAGTGCCTTAAACTAATTGTCAGGTCCACGTTTACCGTCGCCAAAACACGTTCTTCAGTGTGATCAACTAATTCTATTTGTCGATTTCCTGCGATATAATTATTTTTAATTTTAGTGTTTTAACGATAAAAATGTTATTTACCACCCCTAGGTTCTGATTTAACAGTAATATTTCCAGATCTCTCACATTTCTGCATATAATGGTGAATGGTGCTTAAAGACGGTATAGGTCTGTTATCAAAATTAACGGCAAACAAATCTCTAACTCTTCGTAAGCTAACACCACTGTAAAACCATGAAAATTATTTCTTCATTGCAGTAGTTATTCATTTTAAAGTTAATAACATGGACGACAATATTAAACAACGCTAAAGACTTTTTAAAATTATTTGACACATTTGAAACAAATTGGAATTCAAGGCATATCATATTTAAAAACGCCAATTACTTATTTAGTGTTTTAAACTAAATATTTTTCATCTTTTAGTCTTGTAATTAGAACTTTTGGATGTGTAATCATTTTACCTTTTGATTGATACCATTAGTTTTTCTGTCGGTTGAATTGGCGAACAGGAATGTGCAAAAAACGTTCATCCTAATGTTAAATCCCTGTGTACGGGTTTGAAAATGGACGCACGGTATACGTAGTTTAGTAATTTTTTATTGGCTGTTTTCGCGTACATCATGTTAGACATTTTAGCGTTTGAAAGTTTTAAGTGTTTTTTTGTGAATTTGTGTAACTGTTGTTTAATTTATTTACAACTGTTAGTCTCCTTCTGTGCGATTTACACTGTAAAACTAATAATAGACAATTCAAAATTTTTACATGTTTGGAAAATGTTTGTGGATCTACATTGTCACTTAAAATACTTAGTTCTTTTGGGTTTTCAATGGTGTATTTTTGTATTAATGTTTTACACAAATTTAAACGTTTCTATAACACTTAAGTTAACGTCCTCAATAGTAATAAAATCTTTCAGAGTTGTTTAAGATGTTGAAACAAATTTATGAAATTTGAAAAAGTGAAAAGGCAAACACAAAACTGCTATTGTTTAATAAACGTATACGTTTATCAGTTTATCAAACTGTTATGTTAATAGCAGGCTTATGTTTGCGTTTTCACATTTTAAAATGTCATGAATTTGTTTGAACATCCTAAAAACTCTCAATGATTTTATTACTACTGAAGACGATAACAGGAGTGATATCGAAAAGTTTAGATTTGTGTAAAACATTAATACAAAAATACACCATTGAAAACCCAAAAAGTTTTTCAAGTATGTGTAATAATCGTAAAAATTTACATTTTCATATATTTTCATTTAATGACGTGACATAGTTATTTGTACAACTAAAAAGAAAAGTGGTGTTTTTCAACGCGAGTTCAAAGATGGACACACAAGCGTAGCGCGTGTGTCAATGGAACGAGAGTTGAAAAAACACTTTATCTTGAGTTTTACACATATTTTTTTTGAAACTACAATCAAAATTGAAAAATTAACTTGTCA
This sequence comes from Vesta saturnalis, assembly GCA_036346205.1. Classification (NCBI taxonomy): domain Eukaryota; kingdom Metazoa; phylum Arthropoda; class Insecta; order Coleoptera; family Lampyridae; genus Vesta; species Vesta saturnalis. The sequence continues at coordinate 404,029 of JARFJB010001857.1, read as the reverse complement.
TGTATATAGTGAATAATGTAGACTTGGCAACTATGTTATCCATATGTTAGATTAGTTCCTGCCTGTTTACTGGTTTGCTGGTTTTAAGTATAAAAATGTTAAATTAGTAGGAAATCCCATTTTTCTCGCCTTTCTTAGAGACGAAAGTAGCTGTTTCTAAGGTAGCTTCAGAAAAATATATTATTGTGGTTAAAAATAATTATATCTTGCTTGCAATAAGTTACTGCTTGCCTATAAATTTTATACAATATACGCATTAAACACACGGAAGTTGCAATTTTGAATAAAGGTATATGATTTGAAGTAGAATGATCTCAAAATAGAAATAATATCAAAATTGAATTTCGCGCGCGTGTACAAAATACTTTCTCCCAAGTTGTATGAGGGCTCTATTACGTCTATCTAATTTAAAATTAGGTGTCCATTCTCCCCACCCTCTCTGATTGAAACGTAGCCTCAATCGTGCATTCTTGGGCCATCAGTCGCGAGTTCCAAGCACAGGACTGGAACGTAGCGCATCAAGATTGTTACTGTATAAACAGGAAGAGTTTTATCCTTCAGTGTTTCGTGCGTATTAAAACTGCACGGATAGTTAACGTATGTGTGAACATCAAAAGTTTCCTGTATCATTTGTTATTAGTGGCGTTTGGAATTTCAGGTAAGTTTGACATTTTTATTGAAACGTTATACATTTTAAAATTTTAATTTTTAGCATGGATATGCAAACTAGAAGAATTCAGAATACCCGTATTATTGCAATTGCACTATATATATATATATATATATACATATATATATATATATATATATATATATATATATATATATATATATATATATATATATATATATATATACATCCACACGCACGCACGCACACATACACACATGCACGCGCATACGCGCAACACAGCACGCCCACACGCCCACACGCCCGCACGCCCTCACGTACGCACACACATACACACACACACACGCGCTTGCTACACAATTTTGCAAACCAAATCCAGAAAAAAATACGTGAACTAAAAGAAAATTATCCTCACGACTTCAGAAATTATTGAAGAATAGATTCTAGCACGTTTGATAAATTATTCGCAATGATTAAACCAAAATTTGCTAACCAAGACACAGTAATGAGGAAAAAAAGGAAAAGGTCACGTACTTCATTCAGGACGGGCTGTTCGAGCTTTCCGAGCTCCTTCAGCCACAATCATGGATTACCAGCATACATACACTGTGTCTCTTAAATTTCTGGACATTGGGAATTCTCATGTTAAAATAAACTATTGTAAATATTGGCCCCCCTAATTATTTTACAGTAAAATGTCAAATGTAAAACTTCTTAAGGAAAAAAGGCTGTTTCTTATGTTATAATTGCATTTACATTTGGTTCATCCGTTTTCGAGAAATTTAGGAAAAACTTAAGGGCTTTTTCGTAACTGCTCAAGGTTGCTTTGCTTTAGACAGACAATGCTAACAATAATTATTAATTGTCATTGTAAATCATTCATTGTTCAAAAGCAATTCATTCATCATTAAAACTTTATTTGGGACAGATTATTACTTTTTAAAGAAAAATTTGTTTATAAAAATGAATTATTACACCATTGAAGAAAAAGTAAAATTTATTGAATGGCATTACTCTGGCAATTCACTTAGAAATATCAGATTTGTACTCGGCTAGTTATTTATTTTCCAATTTTCATAATTAATTTGTTTATTTAGAATAGCATCTTCTTGTTTATAACAGACTTATTTTATTTCTGCTCCTTATTGTATTTATCCTGACACTTACATGGCTTATTAACGTTACCGGTTACGAAAAAGCCCTTAAGTTTTTCTAATTTTCTCGAAAACGGATGAACCAAATGTAAATGCAATTATAACATAAGAAGCAGCCTTTTTTCCTTAAGAAGTTTTACATTTGACATTTTACTGTAAAATAATTAGGGGAGCCAATATTTACAATAGTTTATTGTAACATGGGAATTCCCTATGTCCAGAAATTCAAGAGCACAGTGTTCATGCATAACGTATATATGCATGGTGGGATTAAGGATGAGTTTGGTCAGGATAGGATCGGAAGGAACGGAGTTGTTGTTCTGAGGGGGAAAATACTACCCCAGACTTCGCCTAAGTAGTCACACATGGTGTGCATATACGCAGTGACCATGCCGCTACATGTGTATGAGGAAAAACCCCTGCAAAAACCTCATACAAGATAGACAATAACGGGAATCGAACCCATTACCTCCCGAATGCTAAGCAGGTGGTGTCACCACCACGCTACCAGCTTGGTTGAGGAAGAAAGATTAACAGCAACACTGCGATTTTTAGCAACAGGTCCTTCTTTACAAGACTTGAAATTCAGTACAGAAATTGGTTTGATACTGAGGTCGTATATGGAGCTTTGAACAGTTTGAACAACATGAAAACTAATATAAAAATATTCTTTAGTACGAAACGAGTTATAATAACAATAGCGGTTTAGGTTTTAAACCGCTAAATAATAAATTTTTCGTAAATGATGATGTGGTGGCATTGGAGTGAGCATAGGGGCCATTTAAAATTATTTGATTCTTAGGACTTTTAGCTGCAGAATTACGATATACTGAGACAAACTTTGATGCTCTACTGATTGACAAATATCTCGTGAATTGTAAGAGAATGCACTTGGTGGGAGTGAATTGTTGCTAGTAGAATACTAACCGTTGAATGATTCTCTGCAGGATCCATCACATAGTTAGATTGTATCAGATATAGTATTAAATAAACCCTTGGTCCTCACTTTATTAATTATGGTTTAAGCGAATACGGCTTCAGTTGGATTCATTCTTTGCGGCTTCTTAGCGATGCTGACCCCCATTGCGGCAAATTCGATGATACTAATACTAGTTTGTGAGTCCAATGCGTTCTTAGTTACTTTCGGTGGACTTCTTTTTTCCCCGTTGAAAATTGCTCTGTGTTAAGTGTTTGCAATCTGAAAGAAAAATATTAATTAATGTTTTTAGTTGCAGTTTCCCACTACTGAAGAACAATAGAGCGATGTTTCTAATGGGTTTCAAGATAGATGGCAATTTATACATTGTGGAGGTGCTTTGGATGGCAAGTATATAAGGATCGTACCTCGCTCTCATTATTATATTTTTATTTTATGGTTTTAATGGTTTTGGTGAACTCAAACTAGGAATTTATCTTTGTGGGCGTGGGAAAGATTGTGGTGTCATTGAGTATACGGATTTTTACAAGAAATGATTGAAGTAGGAACTAAATTTACCAGATAGCACTGAATCAGTTAAAAAATGTAATTTTGTGATTCTTGGAAACGAAGCATTTAGTCTACATGAACACTTTATGAAACCGTTTTTACTAAGGGAACTGAATTATCAAAAAGAAATCTTTAATTAAAAATTGTCTAGAGGTAGAAACGTTTAAGAAAATGCATTGGGTCAGATAACATCAAAATTACGTATTCTATACAGACCAACTAACATGTCCCCAACAAAAATAATATATGTAGTGTTAGCTATTTGCACATTACATCATTTTTTGCTAACACTGAAAACACCATATGTACGGATTCAACGTTTGGTAAATATAACACCGAAGGGCATGTTCGCACGAGGGAGATGAGAAAGTGTATACCGGGCTAGTCTGCAATCTAGTACACACATGTTCCTACAGCAGCAAAAAAGAAACGTGAAACTTATATAAACTTTTCTAATGGAGATGAACTGATACACTTTCAAGATGAAATGATTCAGAAAGGGAAGCCTAGGTTAAAAAATGTTTCTTTGACTAGTGTACTATTAGGATGACAAACAAATTTCTTTCGAGGTATGTGACAAGTATTTGGATATATATATATATATATATATATATATATATATATATATATATATATATATATATACAGTCCGCCACAGAATGCCTCGTGTCGCGCATGGATATTCGTGCATTCGGCCGCTCGTTAATGCAATAGCGACTGAAAGCATTACCAGTGGCGTCGGTGTCGCGTTTTCAACCAAACCAAGAAATTTTAAAATATTTTATTTATTTGAACTACATATGAACAGTAATAGTTTAAACATTTATAAAATAAAAAAATAACCATGTTGACAAGTAATAAATTTTATATTTGAATTACAAATGAACACAACAGTTTAATCGTTTATGAAAATCAAAAAAGTGTAAGTTCGATTTTTAATTATAGAAACAGAATAGGCTGCATTTTAAGAGTATTATTCAGGATTTAAAAATTATGATATTTCTTAGGTAATCAATTTTATATTTCCATACACTTTGGGGAAAAGTTACTCAAACGGCGATAATTACCTACTATAATAATATTAAATACTACTAACAAATAAGTCACACAATCATTCATCACTAGACCAGCCACTTTCAGTTTCTGAGTCGTCCTACAAATTTATCACCAGTTTTTCGACTTGTACGTCAATCAGTATTTCGTTCTCTAAATATTTTTTTTCCTAGTCGATTACCTTCTTAAGCACTTTTGCCAGTTTTCTTGAGTAACAGTCGCTAATTCTTCTTCCAACAATCTTCTAACGTGGTTGAAGTTAAAGGTGGTATTTTTCTTTGCAACATTATGTTTCACTTGAAAATCAACTCAATCGGGTTTAAGTCCGGGTGATAGGAGGTAGTCCAGCACCGTATGTCCTTCATTACTTAATATACAATCCAACTTGTACGTTATATGTTCCTTTTTTGTAGCAATTATTTCATAAAGTTGTGGTCTGTACATCAAAGGTGAACGGTATCTTTTTCTATTAACCACTTCACCATATCTGCCTTTTTGAATTACTTGTTGGAGCACGATCCACCTGAACATTATGGTACGGCGCATTATCAATAACCAAAACCGATTGTGGGGGGCAAGTTTGGTAAAAGTTTCTCACGTAACCATTTTTCGTAGTTACTACCATTCATCTCGTCGTGATAGTCTCCGCTGCTAGTTCCTGATTTAAATATCAGACTACAACCTGGTAAAAAAACCATTTCACCCCCTGCATGTACCACAATCATTCTTGGTCTTTTGGAAATTGCAGACAGCAGTCCGTTAGTTGTACCATCACTCCACGACGTTGATTGTGTGTGTCCACTATGAACATATATTTCGTCCATGTAGATAATTGGACGATTTAATTCTCGGTAGAATTAAATTTTTTGTAAGTAAGTAATTCTTAGAGCCCTTATATGGTTCTTCTCTATTAAAAGTTTTCTATTATTCTCAGTTCGATGCCATTGAGATCCCAGGTCTTTTAATATAACACGTAAAGATGTAGCACCACCGTGCCAATCTAAGTCATTATGGACTTTCTCGCGTAGAGCAGGAATTGTCACCCGTGCACCCTCAGTCTTGTGAAAATTATATACTATATTGCGAAAAAGGCTCTTTTCGAAATCTTCCAAGTCGGTCACAGGAGACGGACGTGGGCGTTTCTTGCTTGGAATTGAAAATCTTGGTTTTCCCTCTTCTGTTGGACCTTCACCCTCTTTAATAATATTTGCCACTGATCTAACAGACACTTTTGTTGCTTCAGACACGGTCTTTTAATTGTTTCAAAGGTATATGTGGGTGTAAGTTTTCAAATAACTGTACACATTATATATCACCTCACGCTTTGACCACTTATTACTTGGCCACTTTTCCCCAATGTAGAACTCATATTTCTACACTCGCTTTTAAATCACAGTTGAAAACGAACTAACTAATAAAAACAATTTTGAATATTTGCTAATCTGTTGTTAATGATACTAAGGAATGTTAACTATTAGGATTTCTTTAATGAGAATTTACGCAAATGCCATTAGCATTACATGGGCCGCAAAACTACTTATTTATTTTACTATGTATTGTGAAAGTATTTGTTGTTTATACATATTTGTCTAATAAATTTGAGTATTATGAGCTTTAAAATTCACATAGGACACAAAATGGTTCACTGTCGTTTTGTTGCAATAATTGTAATAAAGTTAAATTAACAAGTAAGTATGTAAATTAATAACAGAAATGAATAATTAATTAGTGTAATACATGATAAGAAACGGAACGCGCTTTTGGTGGCGACGCCACTGACATGCCGCGCTTAAGAGACTTGAAGTTGGACGAATGCGCATCCAACGTTCAGGCATTCTTTGGCCACGCGGACTGTATTTATGTAAATCTTATATAAACTTACTTGTGTGTTTTCAATACTTTCCCTTCCTTCAAGACGTCGAGGTCCTTCAGACAGTGATTCATCTGCTTCTTGTTCTTCCAGATTATTTGTTTCTTCAAAGTATGCTTCAGTGTGATTTACGTTACTTATACTGTCAGTGGGAATTGCTTGATCCTTCGGGAACAAGAGCAATTCGAAATACCATAAAGACGGTATGTATCTGAATTCGGCTGAAGTACCACTTCTTTTTGATGCCTCGACCTTCTTGAATTTTTTTAACTATAAAATCACGATTTGCTTCTGGATAAGTATATTTGCACATTTTTATAAACCTTTCGTGCGCTTCGTTTTTTAAATTTGTGAGTTTGATCGAATTTTCCACAAACGTGGATGCGATTGACATTCTTCTATAAATTCCAGAGTCTTTGGACCAATGTTTAATGTCTGTTATAATTATTTATTTATTATTATTATTTATTAACCTAAAACGCCGCACGCCAACACCCTCTTGTTTAAAAGTCTCCACACTTCATACGTACATTCAATCGCCACAATTGGAGTACACACTCCAAATATCGGCGGAATGAGTTTACGTGTGAACACCTACGCTTTCATCATACTCAAATGAACTCGGCATTGAAGACTAAAATCGTCAACCTTTTCTATGGGTGTAAGTAAATATTTAATCAAAATACATATTTTAATTTATAAATTAGAAGGCGGGTTCAATGGAAACCATTTAAGTAAATATGTAAAATAGAGTGTGCTTAGATAAATGTTTTTTTGAAAATAATTGACGCGGTTGTTGATGTTTAGGATTAGAATTGATGTATTGGTTCTAAAATAGAATGGACCGGTAATGTTGCATAATTATTAACTGTATTTTTTTTTTCAGAAAATGAAAAGGTATAATATTATTATAATTTTATTTGAAGACAAAACGTTCTGTTACAAATTGAAGTAAATAATGATTGAAATTTAAATATGAATTGTCTTACAATACCATAGTAAAAGTACTTTGCTAGAGTACCGCTCTAACCAACTGAGTTATCGAGATACAAGCCCCAATCGATGTAAATTTTGTCTTTATGTATGTAGAACTGATGTAAATTATAAATATAATAAACTCGTAGGTTCAAATCCTACTCGAAGTAAACTTTTTATTTATGTATTTAATAAAATTAATAAAAAATTTAATTACATATTAATTTTTAAACTTCTAATTTCTAATGTATTTTATTTTGACATTTGATACCTATAATGTAACATATTTTATGATAAATGTATGTTTATATCTAATCTAGTGTAAGACGGCTCCCGGGTAAAAGAGCTATACAGTCCACCTTGGGGAGAACACCGCTGTAACACTAAAGTATGTTTATCGTTGGAGTACCCTGTGTGTAACTGGTATGAAATATGTTACCTTTTGTTTCATTAATTGTAAATGCAGTCCTTTAACATGTTGTTATGTTTTTACTTATACTACAGTTAGCTAAATGTATAACAGGGTGATCACCATTTACGAGATACAGTCCTGTATTGAATATTACAATATTACCACATTGATTTCTTAAGGTGAAAGTAGGGTTATAACAATTTAGACCTTTTAATAATCTTAGAATATAAATACGCTTTGATTTATGTACTTATAATTAATACTTCTATTTTATTTATGTTGTTATTCTTGTTGCAATATGCGATAAGGTTTTTCTTTGGTAGTTCTTTTCCTTATACGCAATAAAGACAACAGATCTACATTGCACTTGCTTATAAATTTTTATACTGTGTTTTATTGTGTTACCTTTATTTTATCCTCCCTTAGATACGCGCAACACATATATTCCGTAACAACTCTTTTACACAACGTGGGTGATCCTACTTCCTTCCTCTTGAAAAATTAGACGATCATTTGGCTTATGTTAACTTTGTTTTTGCATTCCATTTGTGCAGTCGCTAGACTGACCTGGGCACATTACAGATTGGTGCCGTGACCAGGATATATGTGACTTTGAGGATGTCGCTGAGAATTCAATAATGTGTTGGGACTATTACTGGTCGTAGTTGGTGGTGTTACATTTAGCTAGTCTGCTTGGCTCTTCATAGTAGAATAACTGTAGATTTGGGTAAAGATGTACAACGTGGACGAATTATTAAAGGTGTTTTTGGTAGCAGCTGTTGAATTGGAAACAATATTAATCTTTTTTAATGGAATATAGTTGACATCACTACGAGATTAAAGCGTGTTCAACCCGAGGAAGGGGTTGACTCTTATCCGGATTTGGAAATCGAATAATAAATGCATTCAAAGAAAAAGCAGCACATCAACTGCGAATTATGGAATCATTTCACAAACAGCAGGATAATTTAAATGCTAGTTTATTGGAGACTATCAGTTACTCTACAACAATTCAGGAAGTATCTGCACGTTTCAAGGGAACATCAGAAGAATGTTTGGTAAGATAAACTCTGACGTTATTTAATGTTTTAGTATTAAGCCGGCAGCAGAGAGCCATAACTACCATTTCAGTAATGTTCAGGCTATCTTTTAATAATAATAACAGGAGACTGATTTCATCAGTTTGGGTAAGATCAATCCTATGTTGTTTTTGTAACAACGATAGGCTAATGTTATTAAGAAATGCTATTAGCGATACAGCTTGTGATTGATAACTTTTAAATGTATTTAGTCCGTGAAGTTTCCCTCAGTTCTTTTATAAATTACTTTCTCAGCTAAGAGGAATATATCATGTAGTTGTGTATAGTAAGCAAATGTTAGTTAGACGTGGTCAGTTTACTCTGATGGGCAATCAGTTAGTAATTAGAGTCACCGGATTTGTTTTCTATTTGTTGTGTCAGTTTATTGTGTTAAATGCTTTGTATATTTTTAGGAACGAATTGATTTTCTGGTTACAATGACTTTATTAAATATGAATTGCAGTTTTAAATCTTAACTCTTCACATTTCTTGGCAGCAAATGAAATTCTTATTTGTACCCTAAATTAGTATAAAATAACTACACCAATGAATCTTTCCTTTCCTTTGACGTTTTCACTAGATGGACTTGCTCCTATCGTGAAACCCTCAACCAACTGTATTTAAGCTGACTGTGGGGAGAACATAGATACGCATTTCTACCAATTCTCTATTCCTTTAGTTTTGCTTATTATAGTTTTACTGTGGGGTGGACTGAACTCGATACACCAATTTTGACTTTCTCCTTGGAAAGTGGTTCAAGAATGTAATTTACATAATGTAAACGAAATCTGGTTATGATTATGATAAACCATGTTGTAAGTCCCATCTAATCCTTTAGTTAAAAGGGTGCCCTTTGTGATCCTGGTTTTGTAATATTTCCCAACTATTAGCTAACACATTCAATTTCCGTAACATGTGTCGATAGTAGGTCACATCTAGTTACATTTCTGTGCTAAATCGGGGGCGAGGGCATGCAGCTTAGCTTATATATATTTTTTTAAATACTTCCTTTTTTACTGCCTCATTCCACCAAGCACATCTGTCTACCTACAGTCGCTCTTCCACACATCCGCACGGCCCAATTGACAACACAGTTTTTCAAGCGTATCCATGCATTTTCATCGCCAGTGTCTTTTATTTGTTCGTTCCACACGGTTTCATTCACATTTAACTCTTTACCCACAGCATCTGCGTATTTTATTCTTGCAACCTTATCCATTAGTTCGTCTACCTTAACTCTGGACGTCCGCACTACGTTTGCTTTCCTTCTCCAGACCCACTTTTGCCCTAAACACACTCTATATATAACCAAAAAGTGGTCCGATCCACACTCCGATCCACGCATTACCCTTGTGTCTTTCACCAGGTTTCTAAGCCGTTCATCATACACTATCAAGTCTATCATACTTTTGGATCCACCTTTTTTCTATGTATACATATGTACATTTTTATGTTTAAACCACGTATTAGACACAAGCAGGCTTCTCTCCACACAGATGTTCACCAGGTGTTCACCACTCTCATTGACTCATTGGTCTCCGAACTTTCCTAGAACGCGTTCGGTATGTCCTCTCCGTACACCCACCCATCCGTTCATATCCCCCACTATCATCTCTCCTTCGTTTGTCTTACATACGTTCAACACGTTCTCTACTTAATTCCAGAAGTTTTGACGCTGCTAATCTCTTTCTCCATTCACCGGTGCATAGCATGCAATAAGAAAAATGTTTCGAAACTCCACTTTCAATCTAACCATAGTGCTAGGCTGCCATCCTGCATCCTTTCCTTTGCGCTTTGTCTCCGACACACACACACAGAATATCAAGGTGTCTTTCGCACATTATATTCCCAACTTGAAATTCTTTACCATCCATACCTCTAACATTCCACGTACCGACTCACCATTCATTCCTTGCACAGTCGTCAGCAACGGGGCCTGTCTGTTTCGACCTTGACCGCCCCTTGTAGCCAGGGCGATCCGAGGCAATTGAATTGTTCTCTTGAGTAATACCATAGCGAGCAGACCGGTTACTGGCCAAATTGTGCCCCGGACGATGTAGCATTCCCTACTAACGGTATCGTCCTACTACCAGACAGTTATTTGTCTACTGCCTCGACATGTAAGGAAGTAAGAAGTAGAAATATAGACAGAGTCAAGAAAGATATAAATAATAGATCGTATTCACTCCACTGTATGAATATCTAAATGTACATATATATATATATATATATATATATATATATTTCATATTTGTTACTTGCATTAAAATAACTTTTTTAGTTAGTAAACATAACCTAACCTGTTCAACATCAGCTGTTTCTGTCAAGGATTTGCAAAAATGAAGTTCAACGTTTTATAAACATTTAATTACACCCAACAGATAGGCAGAAAGTAAGAATAACTTCTGACAAGATTTTTGGTTGTTAATCTTAGCAATCATCGAATAGGTAAATTCTTAAAACTCGTCGTTTATCGCAGGTCTAAATATTTATATTTTTAAGAACCAACAACAGGAATCAATCCATTAGCGTCATTAGATTAAAATATGTGTCAGAAAGTGTTATTACAAATACAAGTATTTATCCAGTTCACACGATAATTCCTAGATTAAGTAATAGTAGGTGTAAATGTGTACTATAAAAACTTCAATGAAGCTTCTCAATGCGATTATAATATTATAACTTGAAGTACTTCTAATAGGACAGAACGCAAACGTTGAAATAACTACTACGTTTCACAGCAGTGTGCAACTAATGAGACCCTCCTTGTTTAATCGGAAAACATTTTTGTAGAAGTATTTCAAATTCTAATACCAATATGTAAAATAAATCACAAATTGATAAAACATTTCAAAATGTAATTTTATTAACATACAAAAATAAATAACTACAGAAGTTTAATTAGTTAGAACCTAATTCACTGTCGCTGTATTTGTCACTACTGCTGTAATCAATTTCTTCATCTGTATTTACAGTAAAAATCAGCTCTTCTACTTCATCAATAAAACCTTCTTTTTCTAAATGCTCCTGTTCCATCTTTTCTGTATGTTTGCCCTATAGCTTCCCATTCTTCACGACCTTCATAACCTTCACGCCATTCCCTTTCGGGGTAGGCAAAACAATCCCTGCCTCTTATTTAATTTCATTTACAATCTTTCTCCATGTTTTCCTATCTCTACGTACCTCCCTAGCTTCCGCAAGATTCATATATTGTCTCTTACAAATCCTTTTATTGTTAAAACTCCTTATCCTTCTTACTCTTACCATATATTCTACTACATTCAGTCAAGTTCTACGTGGCCCTACCAGCCCGGCCTTACCTCTAATCTCACCCACATATATTTGCTTCGTTAATCTTGCGTTGTTAATTCTCTCAATGTGACCAAAGCTACGTAATGTACTACTTTTATATCTATCCATCATAGTATTTTCCTCGCCACACTCAGTCATTATACATTCATTCTTTATCTTAACCCTTCTCGCGTTACCACACGTGCTTCTCAGGAATCTTATACTAACGGCATTTATTTTTCTTTCGTGCTTTTTTTGACATACCCATGTCTCACTTCCATACAGTACGGATGGGACAAACACGCTATTATAGATTGCTCGTTCCGCAGCTAAGCCCATGCTTTCGTTTCTCATTATCGTCCAAATACTTCCAATCACATTCCTTCCAGCATTGACCCTCCGTCCAATCTCGCCCTCAATTTACCATCTGCAGTAAAAATTCTACCCGATATATCAACTCGTCCACTTGTTCCATAATTTCAACTTCCAGAGGAAATACTCTACTTTCCTTTTCACCTTCCCGATTGAACACCACAATCTTAGTTTTGTTCACGTTTATCATTAGGTCCATGCTCTCACAGACTGTATCAAACTTCCTCAGAGCAGTTTGTAGCTCATATGCACTGTCACTTAGTAAGACTACGTCATCTGCATACACCAGGACTCGTACAGTTACGTCACTAACCATTACACCAATTGTATCGGTACCTGCTTGCTTAACACGTTTATTCATGCATACATTAAACAACCACGGTGACATCACACAACATTGTCGCACTCCTTGCTCAACATTAAAGTATTCACTTTTCGATCACCTGGTGGAGAGCTACCATCTGATCAACACATCCTCTCCCTGGCATGAAGCCACCCTGTAAATCCCGAATCTTAATTGTCTCGTGCTGTCAATCAGTATTCTTTCAAATACTTTACCAGGTACACTGAGTAAACTTATTTCTCTGTAGTTCTTGCAAACACTCTTGTTCCCTTCCCCTTATTACAGTCACGCTCTTCGAGTCACTCGGCACTTTTACACACTTAAGGCATACATTGAAAAATTTACACAGTCTTCGTATAAACATTGCACCTCCATACTTTAGTATTTCACCAGTGATTGTATCTACGCGTGCTCCTTTACCGTTTTCAACCTCCCTACCGTTTTCTCTACCTCATTTATCCCAATATCCTTCTCAGTTTCATTCATAATTCTTTCTGCATTCTACTTATTTAACCGTTCAGCCTGACTTTCTTCATTACTGTACAGCTTATCGAAATATTCTTGCCAGAATTTACTCACTTCACAATCGGCTCATACTATTTCGTTGCTCGTATTCATCACGTCTGCAGCGTTCTGTTTTGGGCCACGTTTTGTATTTTTACCTACTTCCAGAAGAGTGTTTTGTTTCCCTCAAAATCATTCTGCATTTTCTCTCCTTCCACAGCCATTATTTCTCCGTACTTATTCTCACTGCTTCCTTCGCTTCTTTGTTTCTTAATCTGTACACCGTATACAATCGCCTTTTCTGAGTCTCATTTTTTACAGCAATCATTGCCATGTTCGCATTTTTCTTCTTGCATACTGCCTTTTTTACCGATTCATTCCACGAAGCACATTTCTTCTGTCTACCTACAGTCGCTCTTCCACATATCCGCACAGCACAATTTACAACACAGTTTAAGCTTATCCATGCACTGTCAACGTCAGTGTCTTTTATTTGTTCGGTCCCCACTGTTTCATACACATTGAACTGTTTACTCACAGTATCGGCGTATTTCATTCTCGCGCCATTATCTACTAGTTTGTCTACCCTAATTCTGGACGTTCGCGCTACGTTCGATTTCCTTCTCCAGACCCACTTTTGCCCTAAATACACACTCTCGATACAACCAAAAAGTGATCCGGTCCACAATGTGATCCGCGCATTACTTTTGTGTTTCTTACCGGGTTTCTAAGTCGTTCTTCATACACTATCAAGCCAATCACACTTTTAGATTCACCTCTTTGCCATGTATATATATATATATATATATATATATATATATATATATATATATATATATATATATATATATATTCACATTTTATGTTTAAACCACGTATTAGATACAAACAGGCTTCTCTCCACACAGATGTTCACCAGGCGTTTACCATTCTGATTGACTCTTTGGTCTTTGAACTTTCCTAGGACGCGTTCAGTATGTTCTCTCTGTATACCCACCCATCCGTTCATATCTCCCTATATCATCACTCTTTCGTTTGGCTTACACATGTTCAATAGGTACATTGTCTACATCCTTCCAGAAGTTGATCTCGTGGTCTGTTTCTCCATTCACCGGTCGAAACTCCACTTTCATTCTAACTCACATTAGCCGGGGAGATACCAACTCGTACTGTTAAACACATCTTTCCGATCTTTCACTTACGATCACCCCAACTCCTTTTGCGCCCAACACTTCAGTCTCAACTCCTGACCATAGTGCTAGGCTGTCATCCTCCATCTTCAAAGCGCTTTTTCTCTGATACACACAGAATATTAAGCTGCCTTTCGCACATTACATTCGCAATTTCAAATTCTTTACCATGCATACCTCTAACATTCCACGCATCGACTCGCCATTCATTCCTTGCAAAGTCGACAGCAACGGGGCCTGTTTGTTTCGACCTTGACCACCCCTTGTCGATCCGAGGCAATTGTATTGTTCTCTTGAGTAATACCATAGTGGGCAGACTGGTTACTAGCCAAATCGTACTCCGGACGATGTAGTCAAGAAAAATACAAATAATATAGTGTGCGCTTACTGTATAATATATATATATATATATATATATATATATATATATATATATATATATATATATATATATATATATATATATATATATATATATATATATATATATATTTACTTACATAATTTTCAACCACATTATGTTTCAATTAGATTTGCGACCAAATGATTTCATTATTTTTTTATTTTTAATTTAATTTTTAATTTGGAGTTGGTTATTTGTTTATTTAATTTAATATTTATTTTTTACGGATTTGGTGTAGTTATTTATTTTGATCATTACAGCTAATAGAACGACAATGATTATGTTTGTGTATTGTTATAGAAAGGAGGTTTGTAGCAGTTATATAACATTAAGCAGGAACTGACCGCTTACTTCGATCTTAAGCTGTCCATCTTTTGGTTTTTTGACTCATGTCCGACATGTTTTGAACTCCCATACCACTGTTACAAATACGTAATTATGATTGTTTTATATACCCCGATATACCGTAGGGAAGAATATGCGACTTCATTTGTTCTCTATATTTTTTTATTATTGCAAAATGTTTACGTGTTTAAGTATTTGTGCTTTTAGTTTACAATGAGTTTCAACACTCGTTAAAAGGAACCGTACTTTTTTTCGTGTAACTTTGGAGAAGGGACGAAGATAGAAAATGTAGGTTGTGCGGGGAAGAGATGGAGACGATTAATCATATGTTGAATGAATGCAGGGAGCTAAAGGAAGAGGAGAGGACGGTAGAAGAGATACTAGAGGGAAAGTGAAGGGGAGCGGATCGGATGGAAGAAATATGGAAGAGGAGAAGGCAGTTAAGGGGAGACTAGACAAAAGGGAAGAAGGCAGTGGAGGTTATGTAAGGGAAGGAGAAACTGTAGACAGACAAATGTAAATACACACAATGCATAAATAAGCAAATAAAGATAATGGTAATAGTAATTATTAACACATTTCATAGCTTTTCTTTCTGTAAAGCATATACTAACTGACTCATAGTCAATAATTTGGTAACGGATAACAGTCGATGGTAAATAAAATTTTAATTTGGTGGAACTGGATTTTCCACTTTTATAAATGCTGCCGTACATAATCTTCGATTCAATGATTTTGTTACGATTACGAGTTTAAATACAATACATCGTTTTTATAGAACATCCCGTGAACATACAGTTTTGATCCTAAGTTTCGCTATTTTTTCTTTTAACAGAAAACCAGATTTCTTTCTTGTTTGCATTGTAAATTCCACCTTAACTTTGCAACAAGTAAGCCGCAAACTCATCAAATACAATATTTAACCGTAATTAAAAGTGTGGTTATGTTGTACACAAAATGTCGTCGAACTTGCCACTTGGCGGTGTGTTTACATGCTTTATTGGTCGTTGGACGGTTGCATAGCCACTGCTTTATTTCATAAAGTTGTATTTATTTAGAAAAAAAGAGATGTATGGTTAAAATGGCCACTTACTTTCTGAAAATTGTTTAAAAAAATAATAGATACAATTAGATAGTTTCTGTGAGCACCATTCAATTGGGTTTAAAGGTGTTATGTTGGTAGTAATCATTTTAGGGTGTGATACGTTTATTATAACCTCATATGAACTGAATACAAATATTTTGTAAATTATCTTTTAAAGATGAATTGATTAAAATTTTTTGATTTGAAACTGTTTTCAGTTATTAAAATATCATGCCCAAAGTGCGAAGAAGTAAAGAGTCTCCTCCTGAGGGATGGGAATTAATAGAACCGACACTTGACGAATTAGAACAAAAAATGAGAGAAGGTAGTATTGCTGATTCATTTAGAAAACATTAATCATTGATTATAGCTGAAACTGAATCTCATGAAGGCAAACGTAAGCAAGAATCACTATGGCCAATTTTTAAAATACACCATCAAAAATCTCGTTACATTTATGATCTTTTTTATCGAAGGAAAGCAATCAGTCGAGAGTTATACGAATATTGTTTAAATGAAAATATTGCCGATAAAAATTTAATTGCAAAGTGGAAAAAGCAAGGTTACGAAAATTTATGCTGTTTACGGTGTATTCAAACTAGAGATACCAATTTTGGAACAAATTGTATTTGTAGAGTACCTAAAGGAAAATTGGAAGAGGTATAATACTTTAGAAATGGGTACTTAACCAATTTTTCATTTTAGGGACGTATTGTTGAATGTGTTCATTGTGGTTGCAGAGGTTGTTCTGGTTAATTCTTAAGACTATAAATCAAGTATAATTTATATAACTGCTAGGTTTTCATATATTTAGTTCGTAATATTAAGCTAATAAATGTTGAATAATTTATTGTACGTTTGTACATATACAAGGACAAAATGTTATTTTATAAAGCAAAAGACACCGACATTTACTCCGTTGTATATTCACATTGGGTATCCACACTTAATTGGGTATGCACATCTGAAGAGTCACTAGAATCCAGGTTGACAACGGAAGTTGAGCTGCGGCATCTTCTCCTTTTCTTACATCGTTTGCGTTTCTTTTTGCAACACTGATATTGTTGTTTGCGACAAGGATTCATAGAGCACCATTTTCTAGAACCTTCCAGTAATAATTTAGGACTTAACCAATTTGTATGCCTTTTCCATAAACATCTTAAAAAATTTAAAAATGAATTTTTACTGTTACATTTTGGTTTTTTTCTTTTAGGGTGGGGTTTTTTACAACGGCCCATTTAAATTTTTTGGCATATATAGAAACTTAATAACAATTTTGTCAGACCAAAAAAATTACATGATTTGATAATTAAGTAGCATGTGCTTTTTATCTTTAACAAATGAGTTATGGTTTATAATGTGAGAGAAAGGCATATCACAAATCAGTACTAAATTATAAATAGTTATTAATAAAAAATAAGCATATGCTTTAATGATATACATCAATAATATGAGAAAGTGATTAGGATTTTGATGTTATACAATTGACAAAATGTGTAGGTATTACAATTAAATTTTATTTCTGTATTTTGTGTTCATAATGCTTTTATTACGATACATGAGTGACATCATTTGCGTATTGAAATGTGGCTCATTACAATATGCAAACTGTATTGTTATCAAATTGGTGACACTCAAAATTTAATATAAATACTGTAAAGTACAGTACTTGTTTAATAAATGTCAATGTAAACACAACCTAATAGTTTAGCTGTTAAACATGGATAAAACCTTCAAATTTTGAATCGAGCATTTCAAATCGCCCGTTATATAAACATAAACGTAAAAGTAACAAAATTGACAACTTTGTTATGTTGATATCTAACAATTAAAATGAAAGAATTTTCACATTTTCATGCAAAAAAAAAATTTCAATTTTCTTAAAAGATTATGATTCTAACTGGTGTTATACAGTCCAAATGTCCCCATATGGAAAATAATTGTATGATCAAAAAGTGGAATAGAAAAAATGAAAATTATCTACATACGTTACAAGTTATGAAATACCAAATAAGAAAATGTAAGCTTATGTCACATATTTTTTGTAGTAGTAATAAGGCCAGTGTAAGTTTACTGGAAGCTTCCTAGTTACCAATTTGTATGAGCTTGCTTTAGACACTTTTCAGATAGTCTTTTATGAGCTTAAATACAAGACATTTAGCCAGCAGGAGACTAGGCAGATGTTTATGCAAATATTTGTATTAGTGATAATCCATTGCAAGCCAAATAAAAGTTTCCAGCTCAGGTCTAGTTAGATCTTTCCAGATAGTTAATTGCAAGTCAAAGAGGATCGATTTATGTAAGGCTATAGGTTGAATGCAAGTGACACAACTATCATTGATACACAAATTACACTTGCTTGGAAGTATTAATTTTATTAAATGTAAATATATTTAGTGTATTTGATTATTATTAGAATCATACGGATATCTCAACTCCTGGGGCTAAATACAGATATCGGTCTTCCAGGGATTGAAATGGAATACTTCAAGTGGTATCCAATGGACCGATACTGAACTTTACAGGTGCATGGGTGTTCTTAGCAGAGGTCGACTTTAGGACTTGATATGGCGGTAGATGCTCTTAAAATTAGACATACTTTGGAAGAGAAGGTGATTTGGAATACGGACAAATGACAAATTCCATATTTACAAACATGGGTTTTTTCACCAATAATGGATGATAATAAATGTAAAAAGTAGTTAAAGAACTGAATAAAACGGACTTAGATGTGGTTGTCTTGACTGAAACGAACAAGAACAGCAGATGTAGTGACGAGCAAGGAAAGTACCTATACTTATAAAGTGGAGTTGATAAAGGGAGTTTTAGTATTAATAAAAAATAAGTAGGTACCTAAATCGGGGTGGGTTACTTTACCGCAGTTTTTTGATTTAAAATATTTAATTACACGGAAAATACAGGGTGGTGCCTTGTGGAACGCAGCATAGAGATTTCAATGGTAATTTTGTATATTCAATTATTATATTAATAGTAGCTATAGAGGCCATTGAGACCCTTGGCTTTGTTGATAAGTTTCTTCCATTCTAATCTCTGTTATTCGTGTTTCCTAATTTTCCCCCACTCCCAACTCTTTTAAGTCTTCCTTTACTTCTTGCAGCCATTCCCTCCGGGCCGCCCTTTTCTATTTCTTCCTTCGGGGATTTCTTTTGAGACCATTTTGGGGATTCTCTGGTCACTCATTCTTCCTAAATGATCAGCCATCGTAACCTTTTTTGTTTAACTATGGAAATTATTGTGGGCTCCTGATATAAGGCGTATACTTTTGTATTTGTCCTTGTTCTCCAGAGTTCTCCTTCTCTTACTCCTCCAAATATTTTCCTTTCTCATCTCAACAGACTATTTATATATTGTTGGTTTAGTGTCCACACTTCACACCCGTACACTACTACCGTTCGCACTATTGTCTTATACACTTTAATTTTAACTGTTCGCGAAATGTTTTTACTCATAACTTTACTTAAGGATGTAGCACTTCTTTTAGCGAGTGTTATTCTTCTTTCGATTTCATTATACACGTTTCCATTGTTGGCTTTTACACCTAGGTATATGTAAATACTCACTTGTTCGAAATTGTGTTGTCTTCCATTTTGTTTACTCCTCACTTTAAGTTCAGTTATGTCTTTTTTTGATGTTGTCTTCATTTCGTTTACCTTTAAGCCATAAAGTCTTGCTTCATTTTCGATATTTTGGAAAACTACTTTTGGTTCTTTTATTCTCGCCATAATTATGAGATCGTCTGCATAGGCCATTATTTGGTACGAATTTTTTAAGATATTGTTGTTTCTATGTATTCTAGTATCTCTTATTACTCCTTCCAAGACTGTTAAATAAAGTTATGGAGATAGGGCCACCTTGTCTAAGTCCCTTTGTTGTTTAAATTTTTTGGGAGTTTGTTCCTTCTACTGTAACTTCACTCCACGTTTCTTCCAAAGTCATCTTGAACTATATCAATTAATTTCGTTGGGAGCTGTAGATCATACATTGTTTTAAATAGCTTATTTTTGACTACATTGTCATAAGGTTTTTTATAATCTATAAAAAGCATGTGTAACGTTATTCCTTTTCTATTTGTTTTTTCCTATATTTGTCTTTTTGGGAACAGTTGGTCTATCACTGATCTGTTTCTCTAAACCCACATTGATATTCTCCAATTTTCTTTTCTATTATTTCTTTCAGTCTATTATTTAGTATTGCAGCTAGGATCTTACATGATACGTTGAGTAATGATATTGGCCGATAACTTGTTACAAACAAAGTCTATCCCTTTTTATAAATTGGGTTAATTACTGATTCTTTCCACTCATTTGACATTTTTTTTCTTCGCTAAGCAATTCGTAGAATCTTTCTGCTAATACTTCCTCTGGCTTTTATTAACTGACTTTGTATTTTGTCTTTCCCTGGTGCTTTGTTGTTTCTTAGTTTTTCCATCACTTTGTCAAATTCTTCTCGTGTAGGTATTTCTTGCTCTGATTCATCACTTTTATTATATGCTTATTTATACTATCATGTCTTTCTTCATCCACCATACTTTCTTGAAAATGCGTTCTCCATCTTTCTAATATTTCTTCTCTGCTACCAATTATTTCCCCATCTTTATCTCGACTCAGATTAGTTTTCGGGTGGTACTTATTTCTTACTCTACCTATACTTTTGTAGAATGGTCTTATGTTCTGTTTATTGCAATTTTCTTCTATTTCTTCTTGTTTTTCTCGTGTTTTCCTTTTATATACTTTTTTGCTTCCTTTCGTATTTCTTTAAAATGGTCTTCGTTTTGTTTTGTTTTCTTATTTAACATTTTAATTTTTGCTTTATTTACTTGTGTTGAGTTTTCTATACATTCTTCATCGTACCAATTTTTTTTTTCTACTTCATTCTTTGGTAACAATTTCTTTCTTGCTTTTTTTTAAGTTTCCTTTATTACCATCTATTCTTGCTCTACTTCCTTTTTCTTGGTTTCCTTATTTAATATTTTAGCAATTTCTTCTGTGTAGTTCTCTTGCGTCTTTGTATCTTCCTGTAGTAATCTTTACGTCCCATCTGTATTGTTGTTTCTTTGATATTTTCTTGCTAAGGGTATTTTTCGATTTATTTTTGCATATACCATAGAATGATCTGAATCTATCTCTGCTCCCTTGCTACTTCTCACATAATCAATACACGCTGTGTGTTTTGATTCAAACAGTATATGGTCTATTTGATTTATTGTTTTGCCACCCGGGCTTTTCCATGTTTTTTTATGTATTTCCCGGTGCTTCAGAAACGTCGCATTTATTTGCGGTTGCTTTTCCACTACGTTTTCGTTAGATTTCTTGTGTTTACTATATTTTCCCACTACTGGTTTATTTATTTTTCTTGTCCCACTTGTGCATTGAAATTTAGTATAATTTTCATATCAAATTTTGGTATTCTTTCGTACAGTTCCTCTACTTCTTCATAAAACTTATCTTTTATTTCCTCTTCTGCTACTTCTGTAGGTTCGTATACATTTATAATACTTAGTTTTCTCTGCGTTCCTCTTATTTTTAAGTAGCTTATGCGTTCGTTTACTCTTAAAATCCACTATGCTAGCTGCTTTCTCTTTCTTGATGAAAAAGCCTGTTCCTAATTTATTTTCTTGTCCTCCCCCATCGAGGAAAACGAGTCATCTACTTCTGTAATGTTCTCATTTTTTTGGTTTGTCTCTTGTACCGCTAATATTTCCACTTTGTTTTCTTAATTGTTGAGTTAATTGTTTTAACGCTCCCTCGTAGTTAATTCCTTACACGTTCATGGTATATCTCTTCCTCCTTGCTTCTAATTTCTTCTTTAGATTACTTAATTCTGTTTGCTGCTTCTGTAGCTCTGTTTGCACATCTATATTCGATTTCTGTACTTCTATGATCGTTTCATATACTCTTGTAAAATCAGCCGTTTCGACTTTCACTCATTTAAAATGTGTGGGAAGCTTTAGTTTAGTTGTTTATTTTCATTGCTTCAAAATGGACCAATCGTACTCGTTCTACTATGACGTTACTGGGCGTGGTCGTGATGAATTTGATCTGCGAATTTCGTCTTTATGAAGTTATTGGGATTTCACTTATTTTACCCTAAATTCTATACTGTACGCACTCGATTTTTTCACAAAATTAATTCTCTTCATTCACTTTTCACATTCTTCTGGTTTTAAATTCCACTTCTTCTATTTATAACACCGTTTTTGTATGGGTCGAGGCCGCAGTTGCTCTCGCCATTTTTTATTCAATTATTAGCTCCCCTAATTATTTTAGAGTAAAAGTGTAAATACGTTTTTTGTAGAGAACAAAATACTGCATCTGTAGGTACATTTTATTAATTATAATTTTCCTTTTTTTCTAAAGGAACCGTAAAAATCGACAAAATAAAAAATTATATTTTATTAAAAATCGGTGATGCTTTGGAATCATATAAACAAACAATATGCGCATCTCCTTTATTTGTCATTGTTGCTTGACGTCAACTGATTTTTACATGTTTGGCCAAACCATATCCGACGCAAGAAAACGTAGAAATGGTAAAATGGTTAAGTTAATAATGGGTTTTAAAAGAATAAAATGCAGTAGCAGCTAAAGATAGGAATAGGCTCCATAAACAACGTATGCGCTGTTCGGGCATCAGTAGCTTCTGTTTATCTAGTTTAGATTAGATTAACAAAACTACTGCAACCTAACGGAAAAAAAATGACAAACCACCACCATCCCGAACAGCACATGTATTATTTATGGAGCCTATTTCTATCTATAGGCGCTAATTAAAATGCTAGGTCGGCAGGTACTATCGTTATAATTTTCCAGAATCAGAATAATCAAAGAAATTGAATTGAAGGAGAAATTAATATGTCTCACACGATAACAAAACATAGATACAAACATAATGTGAATTCAGAAAACTATAACAAATGTCAAATACAACACCATTTACTACTAAACAATAACCCAATCTGTCGAAAAATTGGTCTAACGCTGGCTAACAGAAAATGCGACATTTTCTCACACTCGATTTTTAGATCTTCTATATTTTCAAATTTTTGTCTCGAGTGGTGATGCCCTTCTTGACGCAGCATAGCGATTTAAATGGTAATTTCTTTATATTCAATGATTAGGTTCCCTAATTATTTTAGAGCAAAAGTGTAATACGTTATTTTTGTAGAGAAAAATACTGTATCTGTACACAGCATTAATTATAATTTTCAGTTTTCCTAAACCGAAGAAATCGGAAAAATAAAAACCTTCATTTTACAATAAATCAGGTATGCCTTGGAATTGTGTAAAAAAAACACAGCGTGCACATTTCATTAGGTATATATTATTCCTATTTGACGCTTATTAAATATACGTATAATCTTTTTTTTTATTTGCCCTCTAGATTTGGGGTGTTTTATTATTACACCAAAAGTATGTTGTATTAAACGGTTCTCACTGACCTCAAATCTGATTGTGTCAAAATTAATGCCACACTTAATTGAAATGAATAGTAACCATGGATCACTGTATGTTTTCAGTGAAGAAGTAGGGTTACGCCATATTATAACTTGCCCATAAATTTATTCAGGGGTGACTTTCAATTGAGATAAACGATTTTCATTACAATTCACAAAATAATTCGATACTTATTTAAAACATCCTAATTTTTAATACTTTAAAAAAAAGGCAACATATATCAATCATGATAAGTTAATCAAATTTGACGTTAGTAAAAAATATTATACCAACTTTGTAAAAATAACTCATAAAACTGTTCGGCTTAAAATGTAAGGAGACCAGGGGCTTGTTGCCGCAGGGTAAGTAGCCGCACCGAAGTTTTCTTCTAAATGTTAATGTTACGTTTGGCAATGCCGTTTAATACACTTGCGTGATTCAGGCTACCTAACGGTACTTTGTAGCTACTTTCAGTTATGCCAGAGCAATACAGACAAGTGCACGTGGACAAGTTAAATTATATTACGGGTAAGTAACTTTTATTCATCACAGTATATTTGTAATATCTTTTGTTACATTCGTGGTTTGAAAATGAAACGTACCTTATTTTAATCGTTGGGCTTTCTGCTTTACTGTAAGGTTAACAAAACTATGCATTTCTATAAATTTTAAGATAAAATTTACAAACTTTGTCGGAAACTGCATTGGGGCAAGTCGCCGCAATATTTACTGGGCAAGTTGCCGCAGTCACCAACATGCTCGGGGTTCTTTAATCCATGTTGTTTCTTTGACCAATTTAATAACTTGTGAACTTTAATTTTAGAAATATGAGAACATATACAAGAAAAACACAACGGGGTAGCACTCCACCTCATATAATGCTAAAGGCAGCTAGACTTGTCAAATTAGAAAATCGATCAATTAGAGGAGCAGCAAAAGATTATGACATTCCGGAAAGAAGTCTACGACGATTTTTGTTAAAAGTAAATCAGTTTGACTTAAATGGGCCTGCGGAGATACCAACAACACCTGTTGGTTATTCCAAACCGCGACAGGTAAGAAGTGTCCTTGTGGGTATGTGTGCTTTTTCATATGAGATTTATTAATGTTAGGTATTTACTGACATACAAGAAACTCTTTTGGCGAGTTACGTTCTTAATGCTACAGATATTTACTATGGCTTAACACCCAAACAGGTGAGAGCCTTTGCCTATGAATATGCCATGGCTCTACAAACAAAGTACCCGCCACAATGGAATGAAACAAAATGGCTGGTGAAGACTGGTTCTCATCTTTTATGAAGCGACACGAAGGAACTGTCAATTCGAACACCAGAGGCAACAAGTTTGGCAAGGGCTACGAGTTTTAATAAAATAAATGTAGAACAGTTTTTGAAAATCTTAGCACTGTTTTAAACCGTCTCAGAATTGGACCGGAAGGTATATATATATATATATATATATATATATATAATGTAGACGAAACAGGAATCACTACAGTGCAAAAACCAGATAGAATTGTTGCCAGAAGGGTCTTCAAGCAAATTGGTCGAATAACGTCTCAAGAAAGAGGCACCTTAGTGACTTTAGCAGTTGGAGTCTCGGCTTTAGGGAATAGCATTCCACCGTACTTTATATTTCCTAGAGTAAATTTCAGACAACATATGCTTAATAACGCTCCCCCAGGAAGCATTGGAGGCGCGAATTCTTCGGGATGGATGACAGCAGTCCATTTTTTAGAATGGTGTAAGCATTTTGTCAAACATGTTAAATATTCTCAAGAGAAACCAGTTCTGCTGCTATTAGACAACTACGACTCCCATCTCTCAATTGCTGCTTTAGATTTTCTAAAACCAAACGGTGTAATAGTGTTGTCATTTCCGCCTCACTGTTCACATAAATTGCAGCCGCTGGACAGGTCGGTTTACGGGCCCCTAAAAAATATGTGAACACAGCCTGTGATTCCTGGATTACAAATCATCCGGGCACAACCATGTCTATCTATGACAATCCAAAGATCGTTGCAACTGCATTACCATCAGCAATTACACCAAAAAATATCACGGCAGGCTTTCAGGTGGCAGGAATTTATCCGCTCAATAAAGATATATTTCCCGAAGAAGAATTTTTACCGTCTTATTCGACCGATCGTCCAGACCCACAAAAAGACTTAAACAAAAATGGACGGAGTCAAATAGAAAGTTGCCATCAGACCCAGAATAACCAAATTACTAAAACTAATCTTGAAACTCAACCAGGAACTTCAAACAGTAGTGTAAGAGAAGATATTCCGGAAACGGAAACTCAACCAGGAACTTCGAACGGGAAACATACTCCAGAAGTCACTCCTGAAAAAGTTACGCCTTTTAAATTAAAGCCTCTTCCAAAAGCACCTCCACGAAAAGAGTTATCAAAAAGAGGCAGAAAATGTCGTCAAACAGCAATATTGACAGACACACCTGTCAAAGAGGCTCTTAGGGAAGAGCAGAACAAGAATGTTTCGTCCAGAAAGAAACAGTTTCAGAATGATGAAGAGGATATTAGTAAACGTGTTCCAAGAAAAAGAAATAAGCACACAATAAACAAAAAAAATGGCGGTTTGAGTCCTAATAGTAATAACGAAGACTGTTCGTGTCTGTATTGTTTTGACACATTCAGAAACAGTATGCCTGGTGAAAATTGGATTCAGTGTATTGTCTGTCACCAGTGGGCACACTGTGAATGTGCTGGGGACACTAACTCTGATTTTCGTTGCATTAATTGTGTAAGTGAGGGCGATAATTAGTCTGTAGTTTTTTTTTAATGTTTAGTTTAGAATACAATTTTGTTTTGTGCTCTTCAAAAAAAAATATATAACTTAGAATCATTGTTTTGTAATTTTATAGTAAAACAAGAACCGCGGCGACCTACCCCACCCGTGCGGCAATTTGCCCCAAAGCGGGTAAGTTGCCGCATCTTGCAACGCATCAAAAACATACATCTTCGCTTCTAAAAACTTTAAGTAAGTCAGAATGCACATAAGACATAAAACCATCTGATAGTGTTATTTACATTTGCATATATTCAGCACGTATTCATATATATTAAATTAATTCAAAAGTGCGGCTACTAACCCCGGTCTCCCTACTCAACTGAAGAGAAAATAGAAATGCTAAACATTTTTTATGCTGGAAATAGTACCCACCAAGTGAATGCTTTATTTAGTGTAAAATATCAAAATCGGCCAGTTCCAAGTAGTGCAACGGTCGACAGAATCATACGAAAATTTCAGAGAACAGGCACAATATTCAATAACTGTGTACAATAATGAAGTTCAAAATGTACGCCAACTCCAGGAAAATGACAATACGTTCAATGTTTTGGCTGCTGTAGTGGAAAATCCCCACATAAGTTTAAGGACACAAGCAAGTAACTTGGGCTTGCATCAAACTCGGGTGCTGCGAATTTTAAAAAGCACAAGTTTCACTCCTATAAATACTAATGTCATCGAGAGTTGCGAGAGTATGACTTGGAGAGGAGTGCATTTTGCTTGCAAATGATGCATAAATGCAACCAAGATAAAGGGTTTTTGAATAATATTTTGTTTACTGATGAATAAACATTCACACTTCATAATGAACCAAACGTGAAAAATTGCAGAGAATGGGCTAATGCGAATCCACATAATATTTTACAAACCAGGATCCAATATCCCCAAAAAGTTAATGTCTGGCCGGGAATGCTGGGTCGTTACATTATTGAACCACTTTGATTACATGAAAACTGGCAGGAGAGCGTTTCTTGCAGTTATTGGAAGAGGACATGGGTCCGGCTGTGTCTCAAGTTGCTAGAGTCAGTAAAGAGATTGTTACAGACCAAACACTCATTAGAGCATCATCCCGTAAAGACAATTTGTGCGCACGGCATAGCTCAGTGGTGTGGGCGGGAATCCTACTTAATGCTGTAAAAGGGCACTCGTCACAACTCCAAAAACGCCAAAATCAGGAGAAAATATCAAAAAGGCGCCACCTGTTACATTCATTTATAGCGGGAAAAAGTCATGAACTAGATCTTATAATGGCCTAACAGGAAACCATAATGTTCACTCAAAAATAAAATACTCTCCTCCCTGAAAATTCTACTCCAAAAATATTTACCAAAAATTCACCTTAATCTCAATAAAATCGTAAGCGTCATATAAAAGCCGCAAAATTACGATAATAAAACTACAACTCATTAAATATTTCGATAAACCTAGCGCTAAAATCATTCGATCAAATACCCAAAAATAAATGAAATGCCTAATTACGCCAGTTCACAGCTCGCTTAAATACTCAAATAACTCGCTTGTCTGAACGTAATGACAGGTGGTCCTGGGACCAGCAGGTCTTCGCTATACCTGAAAGGCTACAAATAATATCGCATGCTTATCTAAAATAATTGCGTGCCGCAAAATCAGTCACTGATCTGACAAAAAAAAAACAATAATTCTGCTGTTACGCTACTATACTTAATAGATTTGAATTTCAAAGAGATTTTACTTCCAAGAAAAGAAATCACTTTACTTCAATTTACAACCACTTGAAATTATATCAATCAATCCGCTATAAAATATGCTCAAATTCATGAAAACTAATGCATTAACGCATCAACCTCTAATTGTTATGTTATAATTAAATAATTACTTGTAAAGCTTTCGAACGTAATTACTTAAAATAAACACAAAAATATTGACGTTAATTCAACGATCTCGATAAAAAAAAAACAAATACTTAAATTGTGCGTAAATACTGTGCTGTATAATAAACGGGGTTCACATTTGAAACAAAAACACAAGTACATTAACCTATAGATATGTATTATGAAATCACCTCCTTCGAGATAACCACATAACCTTACATTAAATTCTCTATTCAAATTAAATCATTTAGCTTACTTAATAGGCGTTGATACTAGCTAGTTTCAACGTCGGCCTTTACTAAAATTACGGTAAATATTACTCATATGCCCACATACCAAATGGTTATAACAAAAAGTTGTGTTCCCCTTGTAACGCATTCGTCCCATAAAATTTTTATACAAAATTGTCAGTATAACAAAATAAGAAAACTCCTAAAAATTTAGATTACAACACGCTTGTATTGAATACGCTTGTATTGAAATTTAAACGATAAAATAATAAGAAATTAATCTAAAAAGAAACAGAGTATTCAACTGTTAGATCATACAAGAAAATACACACAACACTATTAAAATTTGCCAACCACAGCAAGAGTGTAAACAGAAATGATTACCTTAAATTTTAAGAGCCCCTTTTGTTATATCTGATGGGAACCTAGAGGATGGACTCTGCGGCGGCCTCGGAAATGTGCTCGATGTTGTAACAACGCTCGACTCTCCAAGTATGACCCAACTCGTAAATACCTCAACCTCCAAGTTGCGTTTTGATTAATATTACAATTGCTTGTACGTTACACTATTGATTATCTCAACTCGTTCCTCCTTTACTTTACTCTATTAATTTTCTAGCAATGAATGGCACTTATTATTATTCAAACAAAAAAAGCTTAAGTATTTACACGTTGCTTGTTAATTTTACTCTAACTATGTACAAGTTCTAATGACACTCGTACAAGGCCGATCCTAACCCAAAAAGTCAGTAGAAAAGTTACTAGATTTGAAAAAAGCACTAGATTTGCAAGGTCACCTTGAGGGCCAGATGATAGCTGGTTCGCGTCCTCGCTAAAATGTGATGTATCATACCTAAAAATAGTCGGTTCGCGTCTTAGCTAAAAATTATAGTGACAGTGCCATCATTAAAAATAGCTGGTGCGAGTCATTATTATTTTGTTTATTTCCTTTGTAACATATTTGCATAGCAGAGATTCAAACCACACCATTTTTTAATAATGACTCACACTAGCTATTTTTAATGATGGTGCTGTCACTATAATTTTTAGCTAAGACACGAACCGACTATTTTTAGCTATGACGCGACCACCTTTTACTGCAGACATACACCGACTATTTTTAGCTATGATACACCACATTGTAGCGAGGACGCGAACCAGCTATCTACAGACCTTCAAGGTGACCCTGCAAATCTAGTGACTGTTCTAGTGACTTTTTTCAAATCTAGTAACTTTTCTAGTGATTTTTTGGGTTAGGATCGGCCTTGCATTACTACTAACACTTATTTTAAAAGAATAAAAAGCTTATTTATTTAGAGCGAGTTATTTGTTATTGGGTCAGGTGTATACACGACGCCGTCAATAAAAAAAGCCTGAAATATATTACTATTAATCCGCACACAAGATGCGATGAAACTCCGAAAGGAATTAAGGACCGGCACTTATCTAACACCGAATCCAATTCCATGGACACGATAATGTCGCTACGCAACAACGATAACAATAAAATAATCCGGGAGGAACGAAGTTATAAAATTATCTCGGTAAGGGCGTAAATAGTGCACCACTTCCAAACAAACGTGTGTGCGGCAGAGCCGCAAACAACGGTGAGCCCTGAACTGCATCTCTAGCAAGACTGCCTTAAGGTACAATCATCTCGCCATCTTCAATACCATCTCCCTTCTACTTAATTAGCCAATCATAAAAAAGATAACTTGAATATTTTAATACGCGCCAAAACGAATCAAGCTCGAGAGCCGTCGGAAAAATTGCAATTGCATCACCTAAAAAACATTTCCTAACCGGAGGCCTTATAACTGTAATCGATATCCTGTAAATTAAAGATTTATTAGCGACGCTAACCCTTAACACCTCGTACCCAAAGGCTAAACTCTTTGTTTAAGACCAACAATTTTATCGAAAAACACCCGCTAATTTGTCGTCTCCAACGTTTCAATAAACTGCGACATATGCTGTTCTACACTATATCTAAATACAAAGTAACAATTTTAATGTATTCTTAAATTTCCTATGACGCATTTTTAACGGTATCCATAGAACTACAAACAACTCTTATTTACACAGAAACTAATAAATTCCCAACCAAATTAGCAACTATTGATACCAATAACGTAAATCACATTTTAATTTCAAACTCCCATCTAAACTTGATAAACAACTCAAAACTTTATTTTGTTTTCAAAAAAGGCACGGTTGTTAATGCGATTACTATTTGTAAATAATTTCGAATACTTTCCAAATGCGCAAAGGAGCAAAATAAAAGCGTTAGAATCGAAAAGCTTCCCAAAAATGTATGCCTTATCAAGTTCAATAGCATGAACTTATACTACATTTCAGATGTACGGTACTAAGGAATAATTTATAATTTTGAAATTAACGGCAAATATTTGATAAAAACACGGCCATGTGACAAGATTTGGTTCCAGATGGATGGATGCCCCGCATATAACAGTCGTGATGTGCGCCAATTTTTAAATTTCGGTTTTTCCAATAAGGCCATTGGTCCTAATTATGTCATTGACTGGTCTGCAAGATCCTCAATCTTTCTCCCAATGATTTTTTTCCTTGTGGCCAGTTAAAGTCTGTGACTTACTCGGGACAAAGAATGGGAAATAGAGAAGATCTAAAAGCGGAGTGTGAGAAAATATCGTATTTTCAGTTAGCCAACGTTAGACGGCAATTTTACGACAGATTGGGTTATTGTTTAGCAGTCAATGGTGCTTTATTTGAACATTTGTTACAATTTAATTTTCCTGAATTTACATGATGTTTGTATCTATGTATTATTATCGTGTTATACCTATTAAATTCTCCTTCAATTCAATTTATTTTATTATTCTGGTTCCGGAAAACTATAAAGATAGCACGCAGCATTTTATTCTCATAAAACCCATTATTAGCTTAACCATCTTACCATTTCTACTTTTTCTTGCGTCGGATATGTTTTAGCCGAAACAGAATTACATGTATAAATCAGTCGACGTAAAACAACAATGACAAGTAGTGCAGATACGCGTGTTGTGTGTTTATATGATTCCAAAGCATCTCCGATTTTTAATTTTGTCGATTTTTACGGTTTAGAAAAACGGAAAATTATAATGAATACTATGTACCGATGCAGTATTGTTTTCTCTACAAAAAACGCATTTACACTTTTACACTAAAATAATTAGGGGAGCTAATAATTGAATATACAAAAATTACCATTGACATTGCTATGCTGCGTCCCGCAAGGCACCACACTTTACAGGGTGGTTCAAAAGTCTGGAACAAAATTCATAATTTCCAAAACAATTATTTTTGGAAAATTCTCTCGTACAAGTCGATTTTTTTTTGTTGGGCACGATTTAGCATAAAAGTTTTTTACCGACCAGGCGCCATTTTGTAAAAAAAAATTAAATGGAAAGGGGGGTCACCTGGCACATCGTTGGAAAGCTTTTAACAATGAGAATTCAAATCTCAAATTTTAAAACAATCGATTAAGGTATAACAAAATGGCGACTTTTCCAATGCGTCACTTTTTTCCTTTCGGGAACATCTCCGGTGATCATTAGCTGACTTATCATACATCTGATTGCTTTGTTGCAGAAATAAAATTTGCTTTTTTTTTTAATTTGTTATGCGTTCCAGAAAGGGAAACAGTGACGCATTGAAAGGGTTGCCATTTTGTTATACTTTAATCAATTGTTTTAAAATTTGGGATTTGAATTCCCATTGTTAAGAGCTTTCCAACGATGTGCCATATGAACCCCTTTCCAATTCATTATTTTTACAAAATGGCGCGTGACCCCCATCTTGAGTTTTTGGTAAAAGAATTTTATGCTAAAATGTGCCCAACAAAAAATAAAAATCGACCTGTGTGAGAGATTTTTCAAAAAATAATTATTTTGGAAATTATGAATTTTGTTCGGCTTTTGGACCACCCTATACCTATATTGAAAGTAGTTTAAAAGAAATCTCGATATTGGTGACTGTTGTTTAAGTTCTAAAACAATTCTTGTCTTATTCCAAAGATGATTAAGTGCTTTGTTTAGACAAAAAAAATTAAATGTGGTGCAAAGTACGCCACACTGCCGGTATACTTTGCATCTAACCAGAGGATGCATTTTATCCATAAAACTGTTGCTTCTGCAAAGAAATCGCCCCTATAAATTAACTTTGCACCGCAACAAACATGTCGAATTTTTTTTCAGGTATTTATTCAAACATTATGTTATAGTAATAGACATTATTAGAGAAAATATTCATTATTTCTTAAAGTAACAGTTAAATTAGAAATGTTTATAGCTGTCTTAAACGTAAAAATGATTTTTAATTCTACTAGGTATACAAAATAGGTAGAAGCATACATTCATAAATTGTAAAAATCATTTCCACCATAACAAATCACATTCGGGAACCACATACAAACCACGAGTAGATATTTGCTTAGATGAATTTATTGCAACATCTCGCTTTGCGGCCATTTTCAGGGTTTCAATGACATTGTCATAGTACTAATCATAGCACGATCACTATCTAAAGCCGTTATCACTCCAGGGCACACATTATCATCATAAACGCATAAAACATATTCACCTATAACCCTTGCAGCATTTCTCAAACTAGATTTTTTAATTTCCGCTTTATATTGGTGGATGGTCACTTGCAGTTTGATGGTCATCAGAATCACCATGTGAAACTTCATTTTAAAGCAATATGGACTGTCGCGGAAAATTTCGATGCTTCCACAACTTGAGAGTGATTACATGTCTTAATTAAAATTTCGTAACCGGGAAACCAAACTCACTGAGTGTGTGAATACACTCCACAAAGTGTTGTTCTTCGTCATGAGAAAAAATAATAGGAGATCCTGGTTTTTGCGTGTGGTGCCTTTTTAATTTATAGAAAATAGTTCTTCTAGGTAGGTACTTTTGTATGAGTGAGCGGCTACTCTTGTAGTTATACCACTTTTCACAGCGTCTAAACACTCTAAACACGCCCTTAAATCATCTGGTGTGTAGTCTGCGTATTTCCGCGACCCTAACTTGCGTGGGTGCGTGCGTGGGTGTGTGCGCGTGTGTGTGCAGGTGTGTGTGTGTGTGTGTGTGGGTGTGGGTGTGCGTGTGATTGTGCGTGTGCGTGTGCGTGTGCGTGTACGTGTGCGTGTCCGTGTGCGCGTGCGTGTGCTTGTGCGTGTGCGTGTGCGTGCGTGTGTGTGCATGGATGTAAGATATTATCCACGATAACTCAGATAACCAGAACGAAAACTATGTACTTATCATTCTGTATTAAGCTTGTTTTCATTTGGCTTAGATATGATTGAAAATAGTTAAACTGTATTATTAATATTTTAAGTTAACATGTGTTTATGTCCATTAATCTTTATCTGACAACTGACATGAGGTTTTAAACGTCTTTCTGACATGGATTATTGTTTTTGTTTCTTCAATGTTGCCGGATTTCGTTATGATCGCTTAACAAGGACGTTAAATAGTTATCTTAAAAAAATGTTCTTAAAATTATTTCATTTCTTTTAATTTCCATTTTGTAGGTTGGTAGGCCGTGTAGTGTTCCACGACAGATGTTTTATTTATTAGCTTTCAACATAAGGTAGGAAACGGTTTAACCGTTTGTGCGCTATTTTAATTAAAATTAAAATAAATAAACATCGCTTTCTCAGCATGTACTTCTTCACATTGTCTCGATATTTCTTCCCTTATTTAATTGAAATGTGACCAAAAAGGTATTTATAATTTCAACCACAAACCTGGAAAAGCGGCCAATTGTGCATGGCAACAAGCCGCGTCTTGTATAACTATTGATGCATAATTTAAAGTTAAAATTGATATTATCTACTTCAATCAACGACTAAATTCAAAGAAAACCAGTGCTACAAACATAACAAGAAGCTGTTGGTAACACCAATTCTCCTGAAAAATCTCTAAGGTTGAATCAAAGAATAAACATTGTTGAAATATTTATTTTTTTGTTAAAATTAAATATTGTTAAACTGTCTTAAAGATGACAAATCAGAACACTCTCTAACAGTAGAAGGCTAACGATGAAAAATTAAATTTTGTTAAATTGGTTTTGTGGATGTCTCATAAATCTCACTTATCAAACGTTTAAGCCAGACAATTTGTTTAACACCGTCACTAGCCGCAAAAAACTCTTCATGTACACTAGAGAGTAATCAATCGTGCCTTTCAGGTATCGCAAGATACGCTTCACATCAACCCAATCCTCAGTTGTAGGCGAATTTACTTTT
This sequence comes from Vesta saturnalis, assembly GCA_036346205.1. NCBI lineage: Eukaryota > Metazoa > Arthropoda > Insecta > Coleoptera > Lampyridae > Vesta > Vesta saturnalis. The sequence continues at coordinate 369,224 of JARFJB010001857.1, read as the reverse complement.
CGAGGCACCAAACTCATAGCACTTATGTTAGCCCTTCCAATCGATTCTCTCAACGGCACTTTCGGTGCAAGCGGCTTGATTTTTCTGCTCTTATTAGTGTCCCCACTGAAAGTGAATCTGCCATAATGTACTGATTAAGTACACTCAAAATATACGATTGTTGATTTAGAGCTATGAATGTTTCTCTGTAGGATTTATCTCAATTCTGATATCACAATCTGATTCTCTAACGATGGAATTGGTTTTCCAATTTGATGTTTAATGTTATTGACATTAAACATGCAACTTAATTCTCATTTGAACCTGTAATCACTCCATCATCAAGAACAATAATTACAATTAGTAATGTGTCTCCGTTTCTGTTACGAATATACAAACACAGTTCCACAGAACTTTGGACAAAGCCTTGTTCTAACATACTTTCAATCGGCTTTGGATTCCGGCATCTTGGACTCGGCTTTAATCCATACAATCTGCGTCTGGGTTTCTAAACTTGTCCGTTGCTGTCATTATTAACCTTCTGGTTGTCTAATATAAATTCCATCATCTAAGTTGGAATAGAGAAATGCTGTTTTTACATAAAACTGCTTGAGATGTGAGTTTTCTTGCACGGCTATGCTTATTAAACACCGTGTGGTGTCGAACACTGTCACTGGACTATATGTTTCAAAGTAATCAACTTCTGGTCTTTCCGGTAAGGATCCATTTGACTCCTATTGCTTTTCTTTTATAAGGTAAAGTAACTAGTTTAAATACTTTGTTCTCTTCAAGGGATTTCATTCAGTCCCATTATTCCACATAACCGGCTTGACCACATGACCAGCTGCCTGGCACTAGTTCAAGAAGATTTTCAAGTGCAACTTGGAACTTTTTTTCCAAAGAGGAAACTCTCTTAAACTTTGTGAAATAGTCCTTAAACATCAGTGCATAACGCTTACGTTCAAGTGGTGCATTCTCCATCGTACCACACACATCTCCACTTACTAACTACCAGACTTGGTAGGCTTCATGGTACCTATCACTGTGGTAAGTGTGTCTGTTGTTTTCCTAACACACATGCTTCACAAAACATATCGTTAGCTCTAGGTTTGGTTCCTCTGCTCTGGAGCAATTTTAATACATGAGCTTTGTTCTGGCGAGCAAGACCTTTATACAATGCTAGGAGCGTCTTCGGTTTTTGATCGCTAACGATTTTAGCTACCGTTTGCGATGTAGAACGTGACAAAATTTCGCGTGTTTTTAATTTTTCATGAACATACATTTGTCTTTTTTTTACTGACAGCAGATTTCTTCCAAGTTAAGGAACAAACCACACTTTTTCAAAAATTCATATCTTTGAGACGTTCTTATGTCACCTTCTTTAAACGTTTGAATGTCTTCACCGTTATCTAGAGCAAGACGCACTGGTTCGTCGAAAAAACGTTCTACAAAAATACATATGTTGCGATGCTCCAGAGTCAGCTATAAACCGTTTATTACTCTCACTAATTGCCACATAACGTAGAAAACCAGTCTTTGTTTTCTCTTTCTTAAACTTAGCCATGCTTTTCCTTTTAGATTTGTTAGGGGAAACTGAGACATAGTGGGGCCCTTTACATATAAAACAGTTTAAGGTCTTCTTACATTTTGCATCTTGACACTTCACACCACATCCTTCTGGTGTGCAAGGACTCTTATTTGCAGTTTGTAACGCTTCCTCACTTACCCCTGTTTTCAACTTGGACTTAAGACGTAACCCTATCAAGCGAACACGCTCAATAAGTAGAATAAATCAACACTTCATGGCATGAGCGATCTCCCACACACTCTTGAACTCAAAAATTCCTTAGGTGGTGTGCTCATAATTCTAGACATTAACATTAGATCAGGTAACACATTTGCGTTGTACTTCTGCAACTCCTTATTTACTTCTCTAAGTGTTGTTTGTGTTAGAGGTGGCAATCATGCTTTATCCGACCGACGTCTGTAGTGGAGACACCAATAATAAGGATGTCAAAACACACGCTGTTGTTTAAGCATTATGTAAAAATGGTGAACACTAAATAGAGTTTGCATTTTCTTTATTAAGTGTGCATTTATGAATGAACCTGAACATGGTAGCAGAGCGTGGTTAGATTGACATTGTGTGTATGTTTTTTTGTGTGTGAAAAATCATGTCGGAATATACAACATGGAATACTACCCACTTCGATGGGTCCGATTATACTCTAAATTTCGGTTACGATTTATTTTATATATAGAGAAAATAATGGTGCACAGTTTTGGAAAATGAAAAGCCATATGATGAGAAAGAAGAGAAGAATGGGAAATTACAAAGCATTCATGTTGTTGCGGTGTCAGACAAAATACTTGATGAAATTTCGCACGAGAAAACTACCAAGGAAATGCTTGATGCCTTTGACCGAGTTTATCAAAAAAAAAAAAAACATAAATGATGCACATTGTGATCAAACGGAAATTACTTAATTTAAAAATGTTGGATGGAGAAGAGCCGCAAGAATGTTTTTGTCGTTTCGAAAAGCACATCAGTGCTCTTAAAGACGCCGGCGGGGAAGTAAAAACTGAAGAGAAACTCTTGTACTTACTTCTTATTTTAGCTGATAAATACAACCATATTATCGTTATTCTGGATGCTATGACTGATGATAAAAGACCATTGCATATATTAAAGGAAAATTATGTTCGAATATTGTAAATCGGGCAGCCAAACTTATAATGAAACGGAAAATATGGCATTCAAGGCTGAAACACAAGGAAGGAGTGAGGCAACACCCAGCAGAAGATGGCACGAAGTAACTACAACTCCCAATGGTAACTGGTGACAAGCAATCTACGGACATCCACATGGTCCACCTATTAGAATGTTAAGTACAATTTTCTTTTGTCATTACTGTAGGGATTTTTCACATTTCAAAAGGTACAGTCCAGGAATACCAATCACAGTATGGACCTCGAAATTGATGTGCGAACAGTACCCAGGTACAATCCGATGATATCAGTTCGTTCATCATAGAGGTTCACTGTACAACGCTGAGACCAGCTCGTTTGATGCAGAGGCACTCTCCTCAGAAGTCATCACTAATGTATGTTTCAAAGGTAAATATTAATAACCGTATGGAATAAAAGTGGTTGCTTGACAGTGGATGTACGGATTATATTGTAAATATCGAAAATGATTTCTATTCTAAAACCAAATAGAAACAATCTGTAGCTGTGAAACTAGGCAATGGCATCCTCTACAGACCACTCATGTAGGTATTTTAGGCTCCATTTAATATAGAAGGCCGAAATAAAATTATAGACTTAGAGAATATATTTTACACACCTGAGATTACTCACAATTTAATAAGTTTTCAACGTATAACAGAGGCAAGGGTAAAATAGATCTGACGAATTAGTGGGTATCGCAAAAAAGAAAAACAAGCTGTACAAACTAACCTATTATTTAACGAGTGATCTTAAAACGTGCTACTCCGCTCATGATCTTTCTAATACTATTGGAATTTCAAACAAAAAATTAACAAAAAACTTAGATTCTTGCTACCAAACAGCTTTAAGAGGGGGCATCTAAACCTAAACGACTATAAAGAACTATGCAACACATGCTTAGAACACACATTTTGTAATCTAAAATTTCAAAACAGTCGTGCCAGAGCCACTCGGATCTTAGAAATCGTGCATTCTGACGTAAATATAGTCACACCCTTAGACTTTAAAAATGAAGTTGGGTTTATGATCTTTATAACGATTCTAGCCGACTGGCTAGGGTTTATTGTATCACGTCAAAAACCCAGGTTGTAGACAGACTTATTCATTTTATAAATACCATGACGAACAGAACATAAAATAAAAGTTTTGAAGTGTGATAGAGGAACTGAATACTTCTATAAGTGTTTTTCAGTATTCTGTATTGAAAATAAATCATTTTAAATCTATTCCCTGTTTACGTACGTACATGAATTCAATGGAACGGTCGCCTTACAATAAAACAATTATGAATAATGCAAGGTGTCTCTTATCTGACGCTGGAATAGTAAGAACTGAATGCGTAATGGCTGCTCTTATTTAGGTAATCGTTCACTAGCTAATACTGTTCAAAAGAAAACTCCTTATAAACTTTTCTTTGGAAAACGTCCAAATGTAAGCAATCTGAAATTATATGCGTCAGAAGTTACGTACGGATACCAGAGGTTAAAAGATACAGTAAATTGCATCCCAAGCCCGAAAAAGCAGTCTTGGTGTGATACACAGACACTAGGTATCGTATTCTAGTCTGCGATCAAATCAGGGAGAATCCCTATGTACGTATGGGCAGTCCATAATACTTACAAGACCTTCAACCAAGCGGATACTTTATAAAACTCATGAAGGTATATCTTCTACGCCTAACACAGAGGAAATAATGGAAAAGAAGGAAGGAATACTCCCAACCAACGTCAACGAAGAAAATGTACAGGAAAATATCTAAGCAAGACCAAGTAGACAAAAAAAGCTTCTAATTATTTAAATGACTATGTGATTTATACCTACTCTACTCGCGTCCTTGCATCTGAAACATACGAAGAGGTTGTCTGTAGAGCCGAAATATACTCTTCCGTAGCAGCCATGGATGCATTAAAAACAGTAATTTCAGTATCAAGCCATTACGGTTGGCACATAGAGCAGATGCCTACCGCTTGAATAAGGCGTTATACGGATTGCGTGAAAGTCCTCGTACATGGTACAATTGAACTTCAAAAGATCCAACTATGATTGTTGTCTCTATATAAAACAAGAAAACGGAATCTTAGTTGGCCGTATCATATACGTAGATGATCTTTTATTTAGCAGGGATATTCAATTGATTCGTGCCATTAACCAGAAACTAATCGAACGTTTCTGTATGAAATATTTGGGCCCAATTGCGAACTATCTTGGGATTTTAATCACATACAATATCAGAGAACCTCATCAAGAATATGGAAGACATTGCCTTTTCCTTTAACTATTTAAGTCGCTTTCAGTCATGTTCCTTCAGTGCGCATTTCAAATATACACTGCGTGTATTAAGGTATCTGGACTGTACCCGGGACCTAAAACTTACACACATAAATTTGTCAAAAACAATCCTTATCGGATGGACCAATGCAGATTGCGCCTCTGACTATGTGGACCGGAAGTCCACAAATGGGATACTAATTCAAGTATTCGGAAATCCTGTAATATGGTTATCTCGCAAACAAAGAACAGTCACTCGCGCATCTGTTTACGCAGAGTTTATTGCATTAGTACACGCCGTGACGGAAATCCCACCGCTCATAGGAGTTTTGCGTGATCTAAACGTATCAATTATGAACGCAGTGGAAGTCTTTCAAGACAATTCAGGTGCAGAACAAAATCGGAAAAGTTTAGTAAAAACGCTAAACACATCGAAGTGGCTTACCACTTTGTTCACGATTACATTGGAAAGGGCATAATCCGGGTGTCTAAAGTAGATTCAAAAGATCAAATTTCGGGATCTTCACCTTCTGACAAACTTGAATTAAAGAATTTCTCTAATGTTCGGTCCAAACGTTGGCTCGATGATTGTTGGAATATACTAAGTAACATTGTCCAGATTTGACAAGCTGTGTTACACGTCGCTGTAAGCTCAATATGGTCATCATCCAATTCATTTACTAAAATGACTTGCGCTATAGAGTTATCTTTTTCAAATGCCGTCAACTTAACTCTGTAAACACGCAGATCTTCTTCAGAAGTGTCTTCATGTAGTGCCGAGGTAGCAGTCCTTTCTCCCAGAACAATGGATGGACCCATTCATTTGAAGAGAATCCATATTTACTTTTATTCACAATTAGTTTGTAACATACTGTTTTTTTAACCATTTAAAGGTTGAAAAGTGAATGATTCGACGGGTTGACTTTAAGCGGTCAGTAATAACAAAAAAAGGAGACAGTAATGTCAGTAAGCGCTCAGTAATGGATCACTTTCCAACCTGTGGGGGAGCTACTGTCGATTTAAACTATCAATGTTAAATTGCCAACTTGCCAATTTTTAATAAAGGGTCAAGAGTATGCAATCATTTCTTCTCACGTGCGTAGATGGTGAGTGAACGCAAGCAATAGGTGGAAACAAACAACACGTTTTCTTTAATAAGTGAATTATTGATAACAAGTAACGACAAAACCAATAGCAAAATAGTAAGCATAACATTTATGGATTCTCATTAAAGTAAAAATTAAAAGTCGCATTGTCATGACCTTCAATATTAAATGAGTAGCTGTGATGGATGTGTTCTAAAAGTTTTTGATTTGAACTGTATAATGTTGCTTGTTCTTTAATTGTGAATAAAATCGTATACAGACCTAGGCAAAAGTACCATTTCCCTGTCTCTAGAACTAGTTCACCTCGAGGCTTTGCCTCTCGGTGAACTATACTTCTCTCACAGGAATGAAACACGTTCGGCCTCGGTATGTAATATACTATTAAATAAGATCAATTCATTTTAAAGTTTTATTATTGACGACTTTATTTCAATATATTTTTAAATTTATAATAATCTAAATAGCGGGAAAGTTTAACCCCAATTTAAGGTAAAAGTGCATGGGTTCTGATGCCCTATGGCAGTTGCAGCATCAACTTGCTATATACAGGGTGTCCGGGAATGGCGTGCGCAACGTTTAACAAGAGATTACTTGGCCAAAAATAAGACGATCCGGCTTCGTTTTGTCAAAGTTTTTCAAATAATTCGGTTTTTTGGAAATAATTTATAAACGCTTCAACCCATTTTAATTAAATTTGGGAAACATAGTTGTAATGTATGGAATGTAATGGAACTTTTTCGATACGTAGAAAGTGAAAAAATCTACATGGTGTCCCAAAAAAGATATATTTTCTTAACCCCTGTAGATATCACTTTCATTTTTGTTGTACTAATAGGTTATTTTGTTTTCAAACTTTTTGCACTCCTCTAAAATGTTGGTCAGATGTACAGTTTCGTCGCAAAAAAATAATTTACTCAACCCTACATTTATAATCATTGTCTGCTTAGCCGGGAGGAAAGTGGGAGAAAGAAAATACACAAATTACATGAAAATGTTTTAGTTTCAATTAAAATTTAAATTTTCAATCACAATTATGGATGTTTACCGCAACAAATTATGATAATTTAGCTTTTCAATACGGAAACTGTAAGTAACTACTTACAATTATTAGTAGTTAGTACTACTTTTAAACTTAATTTCGTCATTCGTGTGCTTTCTTCTTATGATCAGTGTTGGAAAGTTCTTTACAAAGTTTCAATTTAGATAACGTTGGCTAGAAAAGAAATGTTTTACAAATCAAGGACGTAGCAAAAAAAAATTCGGGACGGTCCAGATTTTTAATCGTGAAAATTAATGTTTTATAAGTTTGATTAAAACAGTACTTATTTAAGTAAACGCTAAATTAATTCATTCAGAAAAACGAAGAACATTTTGAACAAGTATCATAGTAATTTATTTCGTTAAACCTCTTACAAATTTTTAGTTGGGCAAACGGTTTAGCCAAAAAAAATATTTTCTAATTCCCTACAAGTCTGAATCAATAATTGTAACTTAACACTAATAATGTTTTTATTAAAAGTTGGCTATGATTAAGAATATACATCCTTTTTTTGGACACCATGTGGATTTTTTCATTTTCTACGTATCGAAAAAAGTTCCCATTTACATTAAATTATGTCAATTTATGTTACAACTCCGTTTCCCAAATTTTGTTAAGATCGATAGAAGCGTTTAGAAATCATTTCGAAAAAGCGAAATTATTTTAAAAACTTTGAGGCTCTCTAGCGGCAAAACGAAGCAACTTCGGATATAGGTATGTTCACCCAGCTCGCCTTATTTTTGACCAAGGACTCTCTGGTTAAACGTTGTACACGCATTTCCAGACATCCTGTTGATGAGAATCCCACTAATAGTGAAGTTTTGTTGGTACCCTTCGTCTGTACATTTAGTCTTAGATTATAATAGTATATTAAGAAACAAGTTTCGTAAGACGCGTTTTTATCGCATGAGTCCAAGTTTAGAAAACGACCCGCGTAACGGGGAGTTTTCTAATGGACGAATGCGATAAAGCGTCTTATGAAACGAGTTTTTTATACTATGTTTTCTATTTTGCGTATTTGTGTTGAAAATTTTGAAAAAATGTAAATTCCATTTGTCACCTTATTTCATAATTTTGAATGTTGGTTGGCAACAGTGGTATTTGTTTGTTTGAGTTCGATACAAATATAGGGTATTAAAACTATTATTTGTTACTAATTCATTTCAAACTAGCTATAATTATGTTCTCAATAGAAGTTTTATACTATATACATTATAATCGGAATAAAATTACACTATACTATGTAAACTTAATAATTTACTCAAGTGAAGTTAACAAGGTTAAATGAAGGTTATATTTGACGCAAAAGATGTAATCGGCTTAATCTGAAAGCATATTGACGCTTTATCTTAAAACACAATAAAAAAGACAAATCGTCCATATTCGGTTTTAGTCATCTTAATCATTACAATGCATTAATCAGGAATAATTCAATACAAAGGATATATACACATTTCAAATAAGAATAGGTTATGTTACATTTACGTTTACATACATAAATAAAGATTCATTAGTTTACATACCAACATCGGGAAAAAAAATGTTAGGTTACTAAACTTTGAAGTCAAACATTAAAACAACCGTTTGAGTGTCATAATGTACATATTAAATACGCAAAATAGAAAAAGTATTTATTTTATATTCTAAGCATTTAGTGTAGTAACTTTTTAAATTATTCTAATGTTGGTATTCCTGCAATTTTAATTTGCCAGAACAAATCATGTATAATTTATTAATTTTTAATCACGTTGGGTTTTGTGGATATACCTATAAAAAAAACACTGAAAGGTTCGTATCTGGCTATCTGGTCAATGCTTTGTCCATGTAACAATACATTTTATATCTCTTACCACGTTGCCCAAGTTAGCAGGCGTATTGAGAAAATTTGTTTTATTTTATTTAATTTGAAAATAACCTCACAAAGGTGAATAACCTCAAATTTTTTAATGCATACGACTCCGTGAAATAATCATTGTGTATGGAAGATACTATCACTTAGTTAAGGGAATATGTAATGTAGTTTCGGAAATTTGAATAGTATACACATTTTTTTACTCTGATGGCTAATGGAGTTTGTAACATTTACAAGATGTCTGCATAAAAGATTTACAGAGTGTTTTCGAGGCACAAATTCGAACATGCCTTCAGTATATTTGATTTTATAGGTATATGGTTCTACCCAATATTGAACAGTCGATTTCGATAATAAAAATGTATATGACTTTAATAGGTGAAAACTGGACTACTTTAATTATTAAACTTTATGCAAAATGAGAGTGGGAATTTCAAGCTGGTCATATAACTCCTATGGATAGACTTAAGGTCAAAGTTTAAATGTACTCATTTTTTGTACCTATACGGACCATGTGGGAAAAGTAAACATGGAAGCAGATACAGATGATTTAATAGAAAATAGATGTCTAAATTTAGATTATCCGTATTTTGAAGACTTGTTTCTGGAAAAAGTTTTGTAAGGAATTCCAAAAAATTCAAGAGTGACAGTGTGAAGTAATAAATGTAGAGTAGAAATTTTTAAATTATGGTATCCTACCTTTTTGAATCACTTCGTTAACCAGATTTTATTGTAAGATTAAAAACAAAAAGGATTAGCATAAGCCTACTTATTATGCTATCATGTAGTTTGTTTTTAATGTGACAAAATTAAGCAATTTAGTTTATATAACTTATACAAAATTTAGTGTTGAGAAGTCATAAAATTTAAATGGGTTCTTGTAGAAAACGCAGGTGTAAAAGAAAAAAATCTACTTTGACATGTAAACTAAGTAAAAACCCATTTTTAAACTTCTTAAGATTACTGTTGAAGAAGCATACTAAGTGGTTAGTTAGTAAACTAACACTTGAAGGTTCTAGAAAATGGTGTTCGATGACTCCTTGCCAAAAAAAAAAGTATGAATTGCCAGCTGTAAGAGCATGTAGATCCCATCTTGGTTCTACAAGGAGTAGTGCATGTAAAAGGAGAAGAAAACGATGTAAGAAAAAGAGATCTTGTAGCTCCACTTCGGTTGTTACTCAATCCAGTGTATATTCATTTACATCCCAATGTGTATAAATAATGCAATAAATTGCCCATGTCAGAGCCGTTTTACATTACAGTTAATCAAGCATAAAAATGAACTAAATTTATATATAAATTTTTAGGAAAAGGTCACACTAAAAAATATTTAGAGTATAAAAATGTAGGACATGTTCTGATTATATAGCCAAATCAGATTTGTGTGTAAATGGGCACAATTGTGATTACTACTTTTATATAACCTAACTTTTCTTTTTAATAGGGATAATTTATCCATTTCATTGCAATAAATTCAGAACTGAAAGTAAAAAATGTTGCGATCGTAAAAATGTGTTACATATAATTTTAATTGAAGAATATGAAAAACAACCTTGTCAGGAGGTTAAATCTAATACCTTATAATAATTTATTCGTGTAGTTAGTATTATACATTCAGATTATGTACATAACTAGACCTGTCAATGTAGTGAACATAAGTATGAAATTCTTTCACAATATAGAACGTATTTTCAATTTTAATTGTTTCTTAAAATGTACACTAGTATTTAAAAATTAGTAGGTAATAAATTATGTAACTGGCATCTACTAATGATAGGTGATTTATTACAGAAAGTGTATGTAATTTGGTTTCTTTAAATTAATCCGATTGTAGGTACGTGTGAAGTAGTTGTCAATAACTGTACCTAGAAACTACATTGATACTTACGGATAAAGGTCCATCACGGTTAATTTTTAGTGCAGAAAGAACCTTTTTATTGAAAAATTTTAACACAGTTTTTTGAAAGTTTATAACTAATGGTTGTTATTAAACCACAGTTTAAATTGAGCCAATACTTGAATAATTTTATTTTGAAGTTTATTAGGGCATTTATCGGTAACTACGATAGTGGTGTCATCCCCATACATAAGTATTTGTCCTGGAAGTAGGTGATCAGGCAAATCGTTTATATAGCATAAAAATAATTAGAACCCAATACACCAAATATACTTCCTTGCAGTGTTTTCTATTTGTAGAGTGCGAAAAGATTCATTGATTAATTGAGCCTTTAATTTCCGTATTATCCAGCTTACTTTTTAAAAAAGGTAAGTCAACAACACTGAACGCCTTACCAAGGTCAAAAAATACGCCCTACACATATTTGTTATGCTCTAACTAATCATTAATAAGTTGTATAAGTGGAACAATAAGCATGTTGGCCTTTAGATAAAATTGTTTGGTCATTTAGAAATTTTAATAACCGATCATCAATTTTTGAAAAAATAGCAAGTTCTATAGTTATTATGTCTCTACTTTCTCCTTTACCTTTGTAAATTGGAATTGACTTTGACATTTTTAGTATGTTGGGAACTTCACTATTACATATGCTAAGATTAATTATTATATAAGCTAATTGATCAGCAATCAAATCCATACAAGATTTGATTCGAAAATTCACCTTTAAAACGTATGTTGGTTTGGAAACTTTGTTATAATATTTATAAGCTCATCTATACATACCAACATGTAGGTGTAAAGAATATTGTTTTGCTGTGTGAATTAGTGTACAAGACTAGTGTGTGTATATTGGTTGACTTTCAGACTTCTTTTCACATATATTCTGGAAGAGTAATTTCCAAATAATGCTAGCTTGGTTGTATTGGTATATAGATTGCTTTCATAATTAAGTTGTATGTTTTCTTGATTGTAATCTGATTTGGCAACAGCAGTTTCCTCCTAGAATTGCACTTCTTATTTAATAGTCTACATCGTGTGTTTTCTTAAATATATTAGATTACCAATTTGACAGTATTTTTGACCTAAATCATTGCCTAAATCATCTGACATAAATTTAGGTTGTCTTTTAGAACAACACAAAAAAAAAACTCCATTGAAATTATTGCTTATAAAAGTTAAAAGTTCTGTTACATAGTCGGAAAACTCAGGGACAAGGTTACTTAAGAATAAATTTTTAAATTCACTAAAAGAAGCATCATAAAATTTTCTGTACGTTTTAAATTCTTTTTATACTTTATCCCTGGAGTAGAATATATTAATTGTGCATAATGATTCAACAAACCAGGGTCAAAACTATAATGATCTTTAATTAATTCGTGAGAATTTACAAGAACATAATCGATATAACTATGAGATGTATAGTCTACATATTCATCTACCATGGTTGCTTTATTAATTACAGACATGAATCTATAAGTGTTAAGAATGTGAAATAGCGATTTTACATCTTTGTTATTCGCAGATAGGCTATATTTAAGTTGCCACGTATTATAATGTGTTAGAAATTGTTTACCGTATAGCTCGTATTAGCCTGATTGGCTATAAATACTTTTCTGTTTTACTGCGGCTAATAGCTGAAGTCGAAGGTGGGCGTAGGTTCTTTTAAATAGGGCTGATCGTTTGCTATCTGATGTTTCACTCTGACCAATAAACAAGAAAAGGTTTGATACATATACTCTCCTAGGTTTTTTATAAAGCTAAATATGCACACTTGTACTACCTTGATTACAATAAAATAGAAATACACTTTAATTTGAACTAAAACAAATTATTATTTTAAAACCAAAAGAAAATGATTCATAAATTAACTGAAGTCTTCCTGGTATGGCAACTCTATGATAAATCTCGCTCGACGACGGCACTCCACCCGCTCCCTTACGGTCGCTGAGAAAATAAGGTTAACGGCACAGTTATAATAATGAATTTAAACGGATAAACATAACTCAACATAGGTACGTTAAAGAAAATAAATAGTCAGAAAATTTTTTGACCGACCCTGTCTGGTAGGGGACAGAAGTATACAAATTTTATTTACAGTTAAGAACGGTGCGATAACAATTTTTGCACTTCGTGGATTAAAAGTACTATTTGGTTCCCCATTTCGGGGACTGAAGTGTTACTTTTAACTCTAGGATTAAAAATAATTTAATCTTGTTATGACATTGAAACATCTGGGATTTAAAAATAATTCATAAATTTCATTAGCCTTGAATAGTGTAGCTTCTTTGTCAAAGTGATTTTTCTAATAATTTAAATTTATCATAAATGTAGTATTTTAATTTTCAGAAAATAATATAATTATATCTATTATTACTCACGAAGTAAAAAATAGTATAGATACCACGATTGAAGTTCCTTAATCCCTTGAATAGTTGCTGGTCTGCAAAGCGCTCGACAAACAAATTCTATTCGCGGGATTAAATGAGTCACTCAATCCCTTGTTATCTAATATACTATTATTTCTCGTAATATTTTAAAAGGGATAAAACAAAGAGGTTGGCGCTGGTATACCTGAAATCTAGGCCACTGAGAAAATTGATATTTTTAAACTTACATAACCGCTTGCATTTCAAGAGTTTCATACAATTTTAACGTAATTTTCTACTTATATCTAACGTGATTTATTTAACTAACATGGGTGGTTTTAATTAGCGTTTTAAAGCTAATTAAGGGGAATTGGAATGTGTTCAAGTTAGCTTTTGGTAACTAGTTGAAATTACAATGAGAGGGGTTAGTAGTCTTTCAGGCCCCATTATCTTTATTTAGAAAGACTACCAACGTTTTCGTGGAAACAGGTAACTATTGAATTTATAGGGTTAATTACACAGAAGAAATTTGATGGTGGATATTTTCATATGGAATATTTTTGTGTAGGAACGAGTAATTTGTTCACAAAGGGTATGCGTCATTCGTAACTGACATGGAGAAATGGGGGTGGTGGTGAATCTTTTCCTTAGGTACGGTTACGGTGTTTAAACCTTCAGGAATGATTCGCTTACTAGAATTTTATATTTTTACACAGGCGAGCAGGATAAACTAAACGTTTTACGAAGTCTGATATTCAAGAATGTTTGATTCAGGAATAATTCGATAATCTGGGTTTTATCGCGACGTGCCTATCAGGACAGATTCAGATTCAGGATTTCTGAAAAGAAGCAGATTTTTAGAAACGGGCAATTACGTGAAGTGAGAAAAAATGTAATACTCACTTTTGATTACGTGATTACTATACGGACTGGAACTTTATGTTATCGGATCTTGGTCTGGTTTATCGCTTTCAATTCGGTGACACTCTGTCCTTTAGCAAGTTGCCGTGGCAGCGTGCGTGTGAAAGTATGTAATTATGTAATTAGTATCGATTAGTAGACCTGGAATGTCGGCTCCGTTGCGCTTTCTAATCGACATTGTGCGGCCGGCAGGTTTAGGCTGGTGACTTTTCTGCGCGACAGTGTAAGTGGGAAACGACACCGGGAATTAAACTCCCGACGCAACGGTCCCCACGGTGTTGTAAATAAATACTTAAATGCAGGTGAAGGCGAATCTAAGCGACAGCTAATTTGGCCGCGAAATCTTTAATCTCTCGACAACGGAGGTTGCAGTAATGTCTTTGTACTTCAAAATGTTGTGCTAATGCAATTCTGGACAGTACTTGTAAATCTTTTAGGCTTTTCATATGTTGTTCTTGTTCTACAGGGGTAACCGCTATACCGCCGCGTTCATCTCAAAATCGAATTGTAATTCTATTATACACCGTGCCAGTCTAGATGCAAATTTTTCGAGAGTACGAAGCCATTTAAGACTCCGGTGTTTCGTGAAAACTGTGAACCGGTAGCTTTCTAAATATCCTTACAACTTTTGTGTTGATCAAACCACCGCTAGGCATTTCTGTTCGATGGCCAAGTACTCTCTTTCAGCAAGGTTTAGACTTCGGCTACTGTACGCAATGACTTTTTTGTCCGGGGTTTATCCTTGCGAAGGACGGCTCCAATTCCGATAGTACTCGCGTCAGTCTGCAGTACGAAACCCTGGGGAAGTCTGGGTAGGCTAACACTGGAGGGGCGGAAGGCGCCAGTTATATTTTACGTGTTTCTTTAACACACAAGTCAGGGGTTGGCTTATCTGGGCGAAACCGTTTACGTATTTTCTGTACCACAACGCTAGCTCTAGGAATTGGCGCATCTGTTTTACTGTGTGAGGGGCTGGTATTTGCGCGATTGCGTTGATTCTTTCGGGATCTGCTAGAATTTCTTGCGACGTGACTATGTGTCCGAGGTATTTTAGTTGCGACTGATAGAAATAGCATTTATCCGCCTGCAGCTAGAGTCCATTGATTCTTAGGCGGCGGAATACTTCCCGGAGGTTATACAGATGCTTCTCGAACATTCTTCTGAAAACTATAATATCGTACAGGTAAACGATGGTTCGCCCGACCATTTCCGGTTCGTTGATGGTGTCCAAGAATCGCTGGAATGTGTCGAGATATATGGGAGTGGATAGGTGGCCTCCACGGTGACCTGGTTTACTTTAAGCTTGGAAGCAAGCCTAGCTGATTAAAATATTCTTCTAGAGTACTTGTTGGTGACGTGTACATTCAGAAAACATAAATATTGTTATTAAAAGAAATTGCACAACACTCAAACGATTTTACAACACAATTTATCTACTGCTGGCAACCTTTCACATTTGTCTTTATACATATTATTCACAAAAATAGCTGAACCACTACAAATATGAGATTCTCTACAGTCTACTTAAATCTGATCATCATACGTCACAACCTCCAGACCACTCCGATGACTAGGGATGTCTCTGAAATATTCAATGAAATTATATATATATATATATATATATATATATATTATATATATATATATATATATATATATATATATATATATATATATATATATATATATATATATATATAATAATATATATTATAATATATATATATATATATATATATATATATATATATATATATAGTGGAAAAATATCGGGTCTGACTTATAATAAGTAAAACAAAGACAGTTCAGTTCACGTGCTAATGAATTGAATACAATAAACTAAAAGCGCTGATGCTATACATGCATCTTTTGAGTAGTTAGTATCAATGACACATTTAATTGCTACAGTCACGAGAATTGAAAATCAGTTTTTGCAAGTTCGACACAATACTCATATATTCCACTGAAGAAAAACTGATTATTAGTGGTATTATTCAGGAATCTAATAATCAGGTTTGCTTTTCCTTTGAAAACGACCAATTCCATCGAAAGTATGATTATGTGTACTGTTTGTAATTAAAAGATGTATGTCTAAATAATTGTAGAAAATGCAGTAGCATTGATGGAAATGATAGTGAGCATCCTGGTCGTACTTAAACGAAGAGCGCGAACTCAAGAAATTGCATGTAGTTTGCAGAAACTAATTTCGCGTTCAATAGTACAAAAATTGCTGAAGAAATGAATATTGAACCAAGAACAGTTCGCAATATAATACGTTTAAAGTTGCAAACTACAAAAGAAATTTTCAGAAGATCATCAGAAGCGTATGGAATATTGTTAGATATGATCAATCAGCTAATGAAACGAAAGATTTATTGAAAATATTTTGTTTACCGACGAGTGTTCTTTCTTACATGGACATCACAATCCACCGTCGCTGTTGGTCTGAAAACACACTTAGTATTTCTTAATAAAAATGAATGTATGGGCATAAATTTTACATTCATAATTGGTCCATTTTATCAACGGAAACTTAAATGCAGACAAATATTTAGAACTTAAGAAACCAGATAGTTCCAGCTGTTCAACGCCCAATATAAATTTTGATAAAATTTGGTATCAAGAGATGGCTGTCCTGCTCATTGCAATAAGAGTTCAACAGTTTTTGGAAAATTCCAACTATTATTAGTGGAAAAGTACTACTAAATATCCTCCTTCCCTGATATAGCGCCGAACGACTTTTGTTTGGGAAACGTATAAAGTTTATGGGTCAGAATGACGTGCTAACAATTTACGAACTGTGAAAATTACGGACTCTTTAAACAGCACCACCCAAGAAATGTTGAAAACAACCGAACTGAATTTTATCACTGATTGGTTACTGCCTTACGCAAGGTGGAGGTCTTTCGAAAACCTTATAAAGTAGAGTTTTAAAATTGTATTCTGTTTATTTTAAAATAGTTGGTTTACTTCACATCCAACGGATGAAGTACTTATTAAAAATTTCAAAATATTTGCTCAATGACTTTAAAATGTGCGAGAACGTCTAAAACAAAATTTGAGCAAAAACTTGTCTGTGCCTTGTCTGTGCTGTGTCTGTGTCCGTGTCCGTATCTGTGCGTGTCCGTCTAGTCCTTTCTGTCCGTTTCTTGTCCGTTTCGTGTCGTTTGTGTCCTGTCCGTGTGTTTTATATATATATATATATATATATATATATATATATTATATGTGTTGTGTGTGTGTGTCGTGTGTCGGGTCGTTAATGGGGTGGGGTGTTGTGTTGGGTGTTGGTTGTTGGTTTGTAATATTGTTGTGGTGTGTGGAGTGTGTGTTTGGAGTTGTGGTTAGAGTGTTGGTCTGTGAACTTATTGATTGGAGTGTGTGATTTTAAGGGATGTTTGTTGTTTGTGGAGCTTTGTCATCGAGATACCACATAATTTTTAAAATTTTGATTATAAAGAAATTAATTAAAATGAACGATTAATTTTTATTTAAACTTGTTAAAAACCAAATTTTAGATTGGTTAATAAAATCCCTTAAATTTACTCTCCTAAAAATTGGGGTGTTGGAAATTTAAATTTTTGGTATTAAATTGTTAAAATTTTGTTTGGTAAAATTTAACCTGTTAAAACAATTTAGGCCTTCGTAAACTTTTGGCATTAATTCCAAATTAATGGCGAGGATTCTAAAATTTAAATTAAAGTGGGGCACGTTTCAATTACCCAGAAATATTTGAGGTGTTTTGGAAAATTGAAGCGCTCCATTTTGTCAAATTTTTTTGAAAGTTCGTAAATTTTTTGGGTAATTTAACCATTTTTTTGTATATATATATATATATATATATACTGGGTTCCCATAATCGACTACCCATTTTATTTTATTAATAAATTCCCTACGAGATAACAAAATAAGTTGTTCTCTGTGGGATTATCTTCTGTAGTCTTTGGGATTTAAGTTCATTATTAAACAGGTAGGCGCCTGTCACAAATAAGTTATGAATTAATAATTTCGTGTAACGTCATTTTACTACGAGAAGTTTGTTAGTTTTCATCAATAATTATTTAATTTTTTTGCTTTGAGACATTATTTCAACATCCGTTTGAACTTTCATGGATTACTTAGTCCAACAACGTGTGTTTTGTGTAGAAACTTACATAAGTAG
This sequence comes from Vesta saturnalis, assembly GCA_036346205.1. Taxonomy (NCBI): domain Eukaryota; kingdom Metazoa; phylum Arthropoda; class Insecta; order Coleoptera; family Lampyridae; genus Vesta; species Vesta saturnalis. Next base: position 350,904 of record JARFJB010001857.1, on the reverse strand, counting down.
CAATTCAATAGAAGAAGTTAGGCGTCGATTCCGGCGTCAGTTTAATAACAACAATAGGGGTCACGCGCCAAATCGTAAAACTGTTAAGTTATGGGTTCGTCATTGGCTTGAAAATGGTTCTGTACAAAATTTGAAGAAGCCTGGACGTCGAAGAACAGTTCGTACACCAGAAAATATTGAAAGAGTTAGAATTGCGTTTACGAGAAGTCCTAAAAGGTCTGCTAATCGACAAACCCTTATCCTAGGAATATCAAAGGGAAGCTTAGATCGAATTCTTCAAAGGGATTTAAAATTTCATCCCTATAAATACCAAATGGCACAGCACCTTAGCAATCAAGATAAAGAAGCAAGGTTAGCATTTTGTCAAGAATTTTTGGATTTACATCAAGGAGAAATTCACAGTCTCCCAATGAGCGACGAATTAAATTTTTATTTGAACGGTATGGTTAATAAACAGAATTTTAGATACTGGTCAAGTGAAAATCCTCGTGAAATCTTCACACAGAATCTCCATAATCCAAAAGTTGTTGTGTGGTGTGGAGTAGGATCTTTTGGTATTATTGGTCCATATTTTTTTGAGGATCAAAATAACCGCGCTGTAACAGTAACATCCGAGCGCTACGTAAACATGCTAGAGACATTCCTCATTCCAGAATTAAATAGACGAGGATTACTAAACAATGCCTTAATATTCCAACAAGATGGGGCAACAGCTCATACCGCCAGAAACTCAATGAGTGTTCTGCGAGAAATGTTTAATGGCTGACTCATTTCTAGATTCGGAGATTTGCCTTGGCCTTCGAGGTCCCCCGACTTAACGCACCCGATTTTTTCCTGTGGGGATATTTAAAAGCCAAAGTGTTTGCGAGTCGTCCAGGTACAATCGAGGAACTCAAAGTCAAAATTCTTGAAGAAGTTGAAGGAATAGACGAAGGTTTGCTACGCCGTGTAATGAACCAATTTTTATCTAATATTGAAAAATGTGTTGAAGTTGGTGGAGGTCATTTAGAAGACGTGATTTTTAAAAGTTAGAATTAAATTAGCCAAATATTTATAAGTTATCATAAATCCCAAAGAGTTAGCTGTAATTTAGTATAATAAATAGTTTGTTTTGTTAACTAAAAAAATTTTAATGCCTATTATGGGGAACCCTGTATATATATAGTTATGGAAAAATATTATCGCGGGTCTGACTTATAATAAGTAAAACAAAGACAGTACAATCAGTTCACGTGCTAAGTGAGATAGAATACACAACAAACTAAAAGCGCTGATGCCATACATGCGTCTTTTGATTAGGCTAGTCTCAATGACACATTGAATTGCTACTGTCAACGAGAAATGAAAATCAGTGTTTTTAAAAAATACTCATGTACCTATTCCAGTGAAGAAAAAATACAGATTAAGTGGTATTATTCAGGAAGCACTGCATAATAAATAATGGGTAAGTTTGCTTTTTCCTTTGAAAACAGACCAATTCCATCAGAAAGTACGATTATGTGTACTGTTTGTAAAGTTGAAAGATGTGGATGTCTAAATAATTGTAGAAAATGCAGTAGCATTGATGGAAATGATAGTGAGCATCCTGGCCGTAACTTAAACGAAGAGCGTGAACTCGAAGAAATTACAGTGTGTAGTTTAGCAGAAACTAATTTCGCGTGTAATAGTTCAAAAATTGCTGAAGAAATGAATATTGAACCAACAACAGTTCGCAATATAATACCGTTGCTATATGTTGCAAACTACACAAGAAATTTTTCCAGAAGATCATCAGAAACGTATGGAATACTGTTAAGATATGATGAATCGGGCAAATGAAAACGAAAGATTTATTGAAAATATTTTGTTTATCGACGAGCGTTCTTTTAACTTACATGGACATCACAATCCATCTGTCGCTGTTGGTTACTCTCGGAAAAACAAACACATTAGTATACCTTACCGGGCACAATAACCCCAAAAAGTTAATATATGGGCAGAAATTTTAGGCAATTCCATAATTGGTCCATTTTTATCAACGGAAACTTAAAATGCAGACAAATATTTAGAACTGTTAAGAAACCAGATAGTTCCAGCTGTTCAACGCCCCAATATAAATTTTGATAAAATTTGGTATCAAGAGATGGCTGTCCTGCTCATACTGCAATAAGAGTTCAACAGTTTTTGGAAAATATGCTCACTAACCGTATTATTAGTGGAAAAAGTACTACTAAATATCCTCCTCGCTCACCTGATATAGCGCCGAACGATTTTTTTGTTTGGAAATACGTATCCCAACAAATTTATGGGTGCAGACATGACGTGCTAACAATTTGGACGAACTTTGTGTCAAAATTACGGACTCTTTAAACAGCACCACCCAAGAAATGTTAGAAAACAACCGAACTGAATTTTATCACTGATTGGGTTACTGCCTTACGCAAGGTGGAGGTCTTTTCGAAAACCTTATAAAGTAGAGTTTTGAAACAATTGTATTCTGTTCATTTTTAAAAATAGTTGGATTTACTTCCACATCCAACCGATGGAAAGTACTGTATTGCTAAAAAAATTTTCAAAAGTTTTTATTTGCTCAATGGCTTTAAAATGCGCGAGAACGTCTAAAAACAAAATTTGAACAAAAAAAAACTTGTCTGTGCCTGTATCTGTGCCTGTGCCTGTGTCTGTGTCCGTGTCCGTGTCCGTATCCGTGTGCGTGTCCGTGTCCGAGTCCGTGTCTGTGTCCGTTTCCTTGTCCGTTTCCGTGTCCGTTTCCGTGTCCGTGTCCGTGTGTTTGTCTATGTGTGTGTGTGTGTGGGTGCGTGGGAGTGTGGATGTGTGGGTGTGTGGGTGTAGTTGTGTGTGTGGTGTGTGTGTGTTGTGTGGTGTGTTGGTGTGGTGTGTATTGGTGGTGTTGGTTGTGGTGTGGGTGTGTGGGTGTTTGTGTGTGTGTGTGGGTGATGTGGGTTGGGTCTGTGTAGTGTATGGGTTGTGTAAAGTGTGATGTGTGTGTGTAATGTGATGAAGATGTATGTGGGTGTGTGTGTGGTGTGTGGGTGTTTGATGTGGTGTGTTGTGCTGTGTGTGAGCGTGTGTGCGTCATCGAGGTACCACTAATAATGTTTTTATTAAAAGTTGACTATGATTTAGACAACTAATGGAAAAATGAACGATTAATTACCTACTGTTACAACAAATGTTCAAAATGGCCACCATTTCGTTGTACGCATGTGTTAATTCTACATCGAAAATTAAATTGTACTCTTCGTACTATAGCGGGATTCCGAGGGTGTTGGCAACATTTACAATTCTGCGATATAAATTGTAATAAACCCTTTTTAAGTTTTGTTGAAATTTACAATAATTTAAAATAATTTAGGCAACTTCGTTCACTTTTGTGTCATGTGAATTGCATACCTTACTGGCTGAAGCATGCGTTTAGATATTTTAAAGTGGAGGTTGTACGCGCATTTCGTTTTGCACATTGAGTTCTGTGCAGACATGATTTTGAGGTCGTTGTTGTTACGATAATGAAAGCAAAAAGCGTCCATTTTTGCTCTTGATTATTTTTATTGACAGTGTCATAAATTTTACGGGTAAGAGCTAATTAAACCTATTTTTCTTTGTCTATTATATTTATCCTTTTAGGCACTTTTGTTTCCCCTTTATTTTGATTTCTATAACGTTAAATCTTTCGTTTACGTAATTTCATTGTACTATTACATTTCAATTTAACGAGAATGACGCAATAGAAATTATAAATAAATGGTACATTAATCCATTTGAATCAACCAAGTTTGGCTGTTTGTAAAGGAATTTACTTATTTGGGATCAACGAATATCAAAACTCTATTATATTTCCATTTCAAGATTAATTGCACAAGCAAATTTAAAGGCGTGCATGTTTTTTATCCGTAACAGTATTTCATTTGTAATCATTAGCTTATAAGGTATTTTTAAGTTACTAATATTAGTATTAAGATTTTCTACTTTATAACTTGCCTTAAAGATTTTATAATAAACCTTGTTATTGTTTTCAATTTTACATGAATTACATTTACGGTTTACTCGGTTTCCATAAAATAAGTTGGCGTCCGGGGTATTTTAACATTTATTTATAAGTTGAAGTTACATTTTTTTGTAAAGCGAACATATCTAACCACACACAGCACGACGCACGCACGCACGCACACGCACGCACGCACGCAGCCCACGACACCACGCACCGACACACAGACACACAGCACACAGACACACAGACACACAGACACACAGACACACAGACACACGACACAGACACAGACACACAGACACACAGACACACAGACACACAGACACAGACACACAGACACAGACACAGACACACAGACACACAGACACACAGACACACAGACACACAGACACAAGACACACAGACACACAGACACAGACACACAGACACACAGACACAGACACACAGACACACAGACACACAGACACACAGACACAAGACACACAGACACACAGACACACAGACACACAGACACACAGACACAGACACACAGACACACAGACACAGCAACACACAGACACACAGACACACAGACACACAGACACACGACACACAGACACACAGACACAGACACACAGACACACAGACACACAGACACACAGACACACAGACACACAGAACACAGACACACAGACACAGACACACAGACACACAGACACACAGACACACAGACACACAGACACACAGACACAGACACGACACACAGACACACAGACACACAGACACACAGACACAAGACACACAGACACACAGACACAGACACACAGACACAGACACACAGACAGACACACAGACACACAGACACAGACACACAGACACACAGACACACAGACACACAGACACACAGACACACAGACACACAGACACAAACTGACACACAGACACACAGACACACAGACACAGACACACAGACACACAGACACACAGACACACAGACACACAGACACACATACACACAGACACAGACACACAGACACACAGACACACAGACACACAGACACACAGACACACAGACACACAGACACACAGACACACAGACACACAGACACACAGACACACAGACACACAGACACACAGACACACAGACACACAGACACACAGACAGTATGTGTATGTGTATATGGATACGGACACGGGCACGGACGACGCGGACACGGACACGGACACGGACACGGACACGGACACCGACACCGACACCGACACCGACACGAACACGGACACGGACACGGACACCGAGTTTACTCAAGCCAGAAAAGTGTCTTCTCTCCCTTGGTATGTAATTACCATTATCTTCCAGGTGCATCGAAGAAATTAATTTCACTCAAACAAATACCTAATATTCGCCCATAAAAATTGTGTCTTAGTATGTACCGTTTTTCGTAGTTACCAATGGTTGCTATAGTTATGAAATAAACTTCATTATTTTTCACAATTTACATTGGTCACACGAAATTAAATATCTCGTGTGGAACACCATACGAACTTCCAACGTACAAAATGGAAATTAAAAAAAATGAAATAATTTTAATAATATTTGTTTAGGATAATTATACAACCTCTTTTATAATAATAAAATACTTATCTTTTTTGGGATTTTTTAATGGTGTACTTTAAATTATACAATCTAAACGTTTCGATAACACTTACAGTTATCTTCGTCAGTGGTAATGTTTGTTAAAAATTGTTAAAGATGTAGTAAACAATTTTGTCAAATTTGAAAAATTAAAACATAAACATAAGCCTGCTATTAGTATAACAGTTTGGGAAACATAAAGCCAACTATAAAATTATTTAGTAAAGAATAACTAGGTCAATTTTTCAAATTTGACAAAATTGTTTACTACATCTTTAACAATTTTTAACAAACATTACCACTGACGAAGATAACTGTAAGTGTTATCGAAACGTTTAGATTGTATAATTTAAAGTACACCATTAAAAAATCCCAAAAAAGATAAGTATTTTATTATGAGTGTTAATGGTGAAAGTTTACATTTTCATATCTTTTATAATAAGTTCATTACGAGAATATGCAACATTGTGAAAACAAAAACAATAATTTATGTCTAAGAGACGTTTAAAACATCATGTCAGATTTCGGTTAAAAGACATCTAGATGCTAACTTAAAATTAAAAAAAAATGAAATAATTTTAATTACCATTTTTTTAGGGTAACTATGCAACCTCCTTTTTATACATTCATAACGAAAACCTGCAACATTGTAGAAAGAAAAACAATAATCTATGTCAGAATGACGTTTAAAACTTAATGTCAGATAGAGATTAATAGACATAAATACGTTAACTTAAAAAAAAATCCAAAGCCGCTCGCTTCTATAAGATATGAATAATTTAGTTTAACCATTTTCATTCATATCTAATTTTTTTTAGACTTGCCTTGCGTTGTATCAAGAAACTTCATAAAGAAAAGTTATGTAAAAGTAAATTTTCTTTAAAAAATATGCGTCCATTTTTGCTTATAAAATTAATCGTTATTCAGATATTGAAAAAATTTGAACTAGCACTTAAATTCTACCGCTAAATTACGCGTCGTATCAAAAAATTGCATAGAGCATAATTAATCGACATGTTTAAGGCCCATATCTAGGTAATTTTATATCTTTGAAATATGTTGCTGTTTTAGAGATATTTGGTAAAAACGAAAATCTGCCCCTAACAACCCCCCCCCTCTCCGCCCCTTGATTTCTCCCAAAATCTAACCAGATCCAACCCAAATGAAAACAAGCTCAAATACCAAATTTTAAGTACGTAGGTAGGTGTTTTCGTTTTGGAGTTATCGTAGATACGTCAAAATTAATTTAACAGTTGCCACCACTGAACTGTACTTCCATAGTTCAGTGGTAACTACGGGTCACTGTATAATAATACATAAAAAAAAGGAAACATCAATCATGCGAAAATAAATTAATCAAATTTGACGTTAGTGAAAAATATTATACCAACTTTGTAAAAATAACTCCCAAATCTAGGGGACAAATAAAAAAAAATGGATTATACCTTAGAACATGTAATGGTAATGTGTTTGGTATCAACAAAGTGTTTGTTGATAATAAAGGAAACTAAATTAAATGCGCAATAAAATCAAAAGAAGACATTTAAACTGGGAGGCTGAAAGTATGAATGTGCGATTGGCAGCACAATTACTTATCGATAGTGTTGGGGACTCTTTATTTTACTGTGAATCAAGTTTTGTAGGTACTTCCGCTACAGCAACATTTTGTAAAGTTATTAATCATTGCTTTGACATCCTGAATAGTAGAAATATTTTTACAAAGAAACCAAACTGTCAAAAACTTACTAAGACTAATATTCCTACAATGTGCATTTGTATTCAGCAATACCAATGCTATTTACGTGCATTGTCATTAGAATGTGGACGTTTGCTCATTGATACGGATAGGAAAACTGTTTTTTAGGATTTATCATTAATTTAGAAAATATAGTACATGCGTTTAATTTTTTTAATATCAAAACCTTGGGAAAATTTAAATATTTATTAACTTACAAGTTAAGACAGGACCATCTAGAAGTGTTCTTTAGTGGCTTGCGAAGAAATTGTATTGATTTTGAGGGAATAGAAATACTTTGTTGGGAGTGGGTCGAAAAAAATTTGCCCACTTCTGTAATTGACAATCGTCCAAATATCAATGTTATGGATGGTCATGAGTCATGACTATATTAATAGTATTTGTGAACTTTCTCCTTATGTAGACGATGTAGTAGGGTATATAAGTGGGTTTGTTAGTAAATCTGTAGCTAAATGTTAACATTGTTAGTTTTGTCAAGGTTTATTACTGTCATATAATTCAAACCCTTTAACGACAATAAAAACAAAAGGGTACTTGAAAATTGCATCAACAGATGTACATATCATGTGTAAAACGTGTGAACAGCATTATAGATGAATCGAAATGAATTAAAAAAATGCTGACATTAATCAGTTTAAAAACCAAATATTTCAAATAGAGAATGAAAGAGTGTTTTTGAGTGAAATGGTTTTCAATCACATTGCAAACGAAGATATGTTTTTTAATCACGGAGTCAAATTGATCAAGTTAATAATAAACCAGGTTTTGAAAGTTAGAATTCATCATGCAACCAATACTTATACTGAAAAGGACAGTTATACAAGAAGGAAATTAACAAAATTAATAACATTTCGTAATCAATAATATATATTTGTGCTTTATTTAATAAAATGATACCGTTCGTTCAATGACTTTCTTTTCGCTTTTATTTTATACTACCGTATTTCGTAAATCTTTTAGAATTGATTGAACATTGTAGCTTATGGTCTATTTTAATTATGTGAGCTTATCTTACAACAGTTAATGGAAAATCATTCATATATTCTAATTAATTTTGAAGATAAAAAACGAAATGTTTTTGAGGTTAGGCTTAGATTAAATATAGGAGGCGGTAAATCTTAGAAATGTTCTAAGCGGTAAATAGAGGATGGTGTGCCGAAGGCATTTTTATAGTTAGATTTAAAAATGGAAAATAGAAAAGAAAACTAAAATCTAGATTATCGTAGATTCTAGTTTTCTTTTTTATTTCCATCTTTAGACAGATTGAGGTTAGAAACACGACGACACACCTTCCTCATTTACCGCTTCCTGTTATTTAGAAGTGAAAATGTGGACGTGCGCACCCAAATCTTGGATCAATAATATTTCTATCTCTCTTGATCTTCTTGGGGACGCAAATTTAAACACATTATTCCTTCCACACCATTGCATGTTCTAAGGATTATACAGATACACATCTAGACATCATGTCCGATCTTGGCGAAACTTGGCCAAAAGTTGTAAAAAGAGTTAATAAGTTGATTTATCGATAGTGAAAAAAATCGATTGCATAACCTTCTATACGTATATATGTATATGTATGTTGGAAGGTAATGAATTAGGAAGGTAATGAATTAGGAAGGTAGTGAATTTTAATTACAACTGACAGCTATCAAACTTTAGCTCACTTCTGAATAATGTTTGATATTTGTCACCGAACACATTGACCTAAGGTACCTCAATAATTACACCTGTAAGACAAAAATTATTATTAGTAGTATACGGGCACTTGTCGCCGTCATCTTGGATTTTCTGGGGAAAACCCACCTTTCACTTTTTGTACGCCCACGTGGGGGACGCGTTTTTCCACCCTGCTGGAATTTTCATCCCTAATTAATTTTTACTCGCTCACGTGTAGGACGTTTTCTCAACCCCTATTTTTACACACCTACGTGTGAGACCGTACTTTCCACGCTTTTTTATCCCTAATTATTTTTTACACACCCACGTGTAGGTCGTGTTTTTTCACCCCTATTTTATGACAGCTCATGTGAAGGATGTATTTAGGGCTTGGTCTTGGGGTTGGACCTGGAGCTGGTCTTGGGGGATTGGTCTTGGACCTGGATCTGGTCTTGGTCTTGGTGCTGGGGGCTGGACCTGGAGTTGGTCTCAGGATGATTTTTGATGGTCATCTAATTAAGGTCCTTTTAGCTATATTAAGAGCAGTACCCCTGGAGGTTAGGCAAACGCACACGCATACAATGTTGGAAATTGCATAATTACCCTAATAAGATATTATTATTAAAATTATCGATCCTATTGCTTTAAAATGATCATATGCTATTGGATGATTTTCTACCTATACGAGAAAACGTTAAATTTCTAATAAGGAGGTTCTCGTAAGACACGTGTAGGGCTTCGCAGCTTGTTCACGGGCCTTCGCCCCCTGGCCGGAGATGGTATGGGAACTCTAACCTTATAAGACAAGTGTAGAGCATAGCCTCTATTGCGGCCCCCTTGGTGCAGTTGTATGCGGTTCTAACTTAGTCTTACAGCTGTAGGCCTTCGCCCCATCACACAAAATTGTATTCTAATAAGGAGGTTATTGTAAGACAGGACTTGTATCAGGGTCTGCGCCCTGGCGCCTTTGAGTTAAAATTGATTTTAACGCCATCTAGTGGCGTATAGACTAATGAACATTTTCTATAATAGAAGCTGATAATGCACACCTCTCTCTCTTGCTCTATCTTGTTTCTCTCTCACCCCTCTCTTTTTCGGCTCTTTCTCACACACACACACACACACAAACAAATCAATTAATTAATCAATCTAAAACAAATCACGCTCGATCACCAGATCAATCTCAATCAATCAATCAACCGAAATTATGTCTTACAGTTTGCGGAAACCAGATTACAGTTCAAACTGAATACATTAAAGTCTAATTAAATATGACGTGAAATAATAAATAATTTCTCCCCTAATGCAATGATGCTTTATGTATAGGCAGATTCTCTAAGCAGTCACCACCTATACATTCGGAACATCATATCTGATTTATTTACATGTTCAATTACATACACAAAAAATTGTTTCATTGTAACGTGTTCATTATCAGTTGTAAAAACCCCATTAAAAAAAAGACTGGAAAGTAATAATTACATATTTTAAATTCCACAACAATATGTTTACTTTTAGCTAATTACAGTGGAATTAACTGATTACCAATATCGAATGGTTAACATAATTTCTTTTAAAAAACACTAAGTCATAAAATTTTATAACACGATTTTTAAAAACACACATGCTGAATTAAAAATAAAGAAAAAAAACAGTAGGTATCACGCAATTCTTAATTAAAAAAGTCAGGTACTAAAAAATCTCGTTATTTATCAGAATAGAATGGTTGGGTAACAGGCGTTAAACAATAATTTGATTTTCTCGTCATTTACAATTAAACATGTACTAAAATAGTTTTTTACAAAATCAAACATAGGTAAATTATGTAATCCAAAATATAGAAACAAAAAGGTATAAAGCCTGCACACATCCGAATGGTAGTCTTGCAGTATTATTTTATTGTATACGAAGCATCTGGAATTCTTCTCTAGGAAACGTAAATGATATCCTAGCGGTGCTCGTCCAAAGGAATCAAAATACTCTCCGTTACCATTCTCGTCAATGTAGATAGCGGTCCAATGCTGACCTGATTTGTTTGCAGGATCCGTGTTTACGATAATTGCACACGGTCTAGGTACATGTCTCGGTAGTTGATCCGAAGCACATACAAGCCGAAACACATTCTTCTTGAGGCTGGGGATCGATTCCAAGCATGTCAACACTTGTACCGCATACATCTTTGGAATTGGTATGCGTCCAGTCTTGCAGTAGTAAGGCGTTTTCCAGTGCACACATAGGCTCAGTGATGTTATGGTTTAAACAGCTATATGCTTCTTCTTCCTTTTCCAACTGTTTAATCGACGGGTTACCACTCTCCTCCAGGTTTACTATTGGTTTGTTAAGAAACCTTAAAAACTGTTGTTTTTCATGGCCCTTAACGTGAATTTTGTTAAATGGGCGCAACACTCTCATCAACTCCTCACGGAAATTGTTGTAATGTACATGACCCGACCACCATTTCAACCCATGATAATTATCCTCCATAAATTGTATCTGTCGTGACATGGATCCTGACATAAAGTAACCTCGAGGTGGTTTTATCACCATCAACGATAAACGACCATGATCTGTAACCACGGCAATTTATTTCGGTATGAATTCGTTTTTAACACCACTAAACCCTTGTACGTCCAAGTATGCGTCCATCTTCTATCGGCTGCTGCTGTACACTGAAGCTTGCAGGTTAGAGCTACCACTTTTAACAGCTAAAATCCACAACGACATTCCGATGTTTATCGATCTCGATCACGTTATCAAATTCTGCATACGCCAAACAGTTAACGGTTACGGTGAGCGCTTCTTCAAACCCGACTTCTAACCGAAGGGAGCCGTTTCTAACTAAATTTCAGTGCGTACTAGCGTTTGCAGACAAGTCAGGTGTTAGGTCAAAGGCCATTAAACAGTAGCCGTTGGGGTAATCACTTCTCGATATATCGTTACTTTTATTCAAAAAATGAATACCCGTACCAGAGAATAAGGTGTGGTACGCTCTTACATATAAAGCATTAGCTGTAAAGTCTGGTTGTAAGGCCTTCGATGGACTTTGTTGCTCTTAATATATAACGACATGTAGTTAATATTGCAGTGATGAAAATTGAACGGGTTTGAGGGGTAATCACCGTTGAAGGCTTTATTTGCTACAAACCCTACGATGCATCGTTTAGGTAACTGACTCATTATCCAATGATTTTCGCTGTATGTAACAGGGTATTTTGCGGCAGTTGTTTCTAAAGCTTTAGCGTGCGCGATTAGAATAGTTGGATTGATCCGCATACGTTTCACCAGTAAACTAACGTCTATAATTCGCGTCTTGTAATTTGAAGCGAGCCCTGCCATTAGGCTAAAGGTATCTCTTGATCGTACAGATTTAGCCTTTCACTGAACACCACTTATGAGAAACTTTTCTTGATTAAACAAATCCGAGTGCACGTGACCAATCATCTCTATCTGTTTCCCGGTAGCCGCTATTTGCGTTTCTCACTGTATTCATCTGTCCAGCTGTATCATTGTGCCATAAGGTACATCCTAGATGTGAACTCTTGGCCTCCTTTCCATAATTTAGCAGCGTTTCGATATATGAACGGTAGGCGTAGGTGCTGTTTGGTTGTGACACCATCTTCTGATTTAGGTAAACCTCCACCTGTGAGAAAAGCGAATGCATCCAATTGTTTACCGGTGCTACAACATCAGCGTCTGTAAGTGCTGTATCGTCTTGCTTTAGAACTTTAGCTGTGATGTACAACATGGTCTGGCTTAAATATATGTAATGGTTTCCATTTGCGGGGACTACAAATTCTATTGGGGCGTCATCACTTAGAGCTGATAAGGGCTTGTAAAATGTCCATTCACCACTCTCGATACTTGTCTGCGTCGACGGTAAAGCGAACAAATCCAGTTCGGACTTGACGCATTCACACGATTGGGCATGTAGAAAAGCCATTATATTGAAAATATATCGTCGTAAGCAGGCTTCTTCTTAGCAACAGCTCTCAGTGGAGACTGGTTATTATCGGACAGACGTACTCTTTTATAACCCGAACCCTCCATCATTTTATCGATTTTCTCGTCGGCTTTACGCTTAATGTTTCTATCTGCCTCGTGAAATCTTTCTTGAAACCGATCCTTAATAGGTCGATCCTCTATGACGTCACCAAGAATATTAGTACCCGTACTAAGAGCTTCTTTTCCAATAGCCTTTGCGCCAGACTTAAATAACGGTATTATACTTCTAAATATACCACCTAACCAGCTCCCTATTCCATGACCACGTTGATATGGCGCACCTCTGTAGATAGAGCCGATACCGTTACCGGCCTGATTCATGTAATATTGATGATAAGGGCAAACCATTATTGTACTTTCTTAAAGTGTAGCTTCAGGCACGACATTCCAAACTCAAATGGCATTGCTACCCCCGTATCTGTTTTTATATTAATCTCGATGTTTTCAAATTTCGGTGTCATTACCGGTATGTAGTGTGCAGGTGAAAAGACCACATCTTTGTGACCCCCGTAAGCATAGTTTTCTGAAGTAATATTTATTATACGCATAAGCGGAGATAAAACATCACCCACAATTTGCGGTTCAGCGATGTCGCAATAAACAAACATCTGAGTTGGTAATCCTATCCATATATTAGCGGGGTGAGGGGGTATTGGTTCCATAGCTATGTTTTGATACGGTCGATAACCCAATTGTAAGGCTAGACGCTGTGAGAATCCGAATATCGAGAGCTGAGTTTTTAATTTCGTAGTGACGCGCTTAGTTAGGTTATGATATTCGATTGTTAGCAATTTACTTATTAGTATATGGTTATTTAGGTCGCTGATAATTTCGTCTATGCTGGCGTAATTTCCCGAAGCGAATCGTATCACGTACCAGCTATCTTCAATATAAATGATCTTCTCGTTGTCGAGTTGAAAATATTCTGCGGCCTTTTTTAATATCGTTTCTAACTCGTTCTCGCCAGGTGGCTCTGTTCTATAATAAATTAAATTATCTGTTGCACTTACAGCTGCAAAAGAAGATGGGTACTGAATTTCCGATATCCCTACAATCCACGAGCCCGTTAATCTTATTCGTTTTGGCAGCCTGCGTATAAAACTTGACGTCATATTACCTGGAAAATACGTCATAGAGCTATTACTCAATAAGGTAAGATAAAACTCCATTTTTATATATCTCTCAACTGCGAAGCTAACACCCAGCTATTAAATTTGTCACTGTATTCACGCCATTTAACCAGGTATTGTTTATATCGCCCGCGCGGCCCTTCTCTGCTAGAATCTTATCGACTTTGAATAGAGTATCTTTATCAACCGTAACAACTAGCAATTCTTCTTCGTAAAAGGTACCCTCAACAGGATCGTTATTAAGATCGATTATTCGATAAACTGGTGGTCTTCTTTTTATCACCGCACTAATTGTAAAACTTCCTCGCTCCAATTCGTTTCATATTTCTCAAAGGTGTACTTAGTCCTGGCGATTCTGACATGCTCACCGACTTTATATTTAGGATGACGTACTGGACCTAACCCTTTCGCGTACAGGTTATTCCACACTTCCAAAATGTTTTTATCGTTCACAGCCGCGGGGGCCATGTTTATACTTAATGAGGGCTATTGTTGTAAGCAGTCACAAGTCTTTCGAGTACATCAATATACCTGTAGGAATTTTTGTAAGTGAAATAACGCCACATCTTTGTTTTCAATGTTTTATTAAATCTTTCAACAACAGATGCTTTTACGTCAGGGTTATTTGTTACATAGAAATTGATATCTTGTTTCTTGAAAAAGTTTTGTACACTGCTCGCCACAAACTCTTTGCCTTTATCCGTCTGTTGATTTGCCGAAGTATTGTCGCAATTCTTAAAAATATCCTCGAATGCAACAATTACAGATGAGGCTGTCTTCGTTTTAAGTGCTCTTGCCCATGCCCTCTTGCTAAATACATCAATTACCGTTAGTATGTAGTTGTATCCACTATTGTGTTTACTTAAAGTTCGCATATCACAAAGATCCGCTTGCCACAACTCGTAAAGGTTACTCACAATATATTCATTTCGTGGAAACCTTTTTCTGACTGGTTTATGTACCGTATAAGCTTCCTGTGTCTGTAGCCAGTTTTTCACTTCACCATATCTACCCTTTACAGCATTAGTTAAAGTCGATATACCAGCGAACCCTGCAGGGTGAGAGGAATCATAGTATACAGCATCCATGTTATGGCCGCCACGAATCCCAATCTAGTGAGAGTCCTCTTCTTCTTCTTTGAGAGATTCTTCTCGGTGTTTCCCGTGTTTCACTATCAGCATCGTAATTCTTACCTATAGTTGTGAGGGTCCGTTCAACGCTGGGTGATACAGAAACATCATACCTTTGCGTATTTCCGATAAACTCTCGTGGTATATTTATCTCTTTAATGTACGTCGCAAACTGACGCCAACCGCGTGGGTTTGTGGTTTTTCGTTTTCTTAACGTCTCGTGAACCAGATCGATCATGTTGGAATCTGGTACGATCTCCCCTTTTGTTCTGACAGTACCCCTTTTATCCCAAAAAACCTCGCTGCTGGTATTCAGTATACGTAACAAATCCGCGCGTTTTCTCTTATATGAAGGCGGAAGAGTTGATACTATCTCGTCGTCTGTCAGACCTTTGCGTTGCGGTAAATCTCTAATATCATCAGCAACAGCGTCACCGCTGATTGTTATACTGGTGGGCTGACGTAACTGATTGGAAAAGTGTAGATACCTTTGAAGAACCTGGTTGTACTGCTGCCATTTGTCATGGTCGGTCATTTTAGTTTTTAAAACTTTATCCATATCGTTACCCAGCTGCGTTAAAATTTTGTTTTGTGTAACATCTGGTGCCTGTAAGCGCTGTATAAAGTCCATCGGTAGAATAATCATCTTCTTCAGAATGTGTTCCATGGTTAGTGAAACAGATTACCCAGAATTCCACCGAGTAATGGTCCTAACAGGAGTGGTAGAAATGCACCACCTTTCTGTACAAGAAACTGTTTCTTCTTTTTTATAGATTCGCCTCTCTGTCCCAAGCGTTTTAAAGTGTGCTTATGTTGAGAGAGTCGCTGCTTCTGATCAGCTGACAGAGGTACACGACCTTTTAAAATGTTATGTGCACACTCGCAAATACACTCTACCTGCTACTATCCAAATATTTCAATAAAGCGTCACGTTGACTTTTACTCAATCTGGCTAATGCACACAGGATATCAGTGTTCTCGCTTAAAACGTCAGCCATTATATATGATGTAATCTTTATAACTGTGAGACTTAAACCCTTTCTTCGCTATGTATACCTGGCAGACACCTTCAGGCCCGACTATGTTTGTTCTGTAACGTAGCACATCCGGTATATTCTGTTTTAAATCGAACAATAAATATCCGTGCGGACTTGAAGTAGCATCTTGGTACGCTGCTTCTAAAAATTTGGGTTATCCGGCGAAATCTGTCTTGCTAAATGCTGTATCTGAGCTCTGTCACGTGGGTTCTTAAGCAAAATTATGTAATGTGCGTTGAGAGAAATATCCCGCTATCTACGTCCTTGATCAAATATGTTCTGAGTTAAGAAAAACACACTTAGATTTCAATGATGACAGCCCTTTGTAAAAAGATCAACCACAGAGCCGTTAGTTTCGCGCATTAGATCGTCAATTATTATTAAGACAGGTTTTTCCCCGTCAAACGGATCCATATCTCGTAAACCCTTTTGAAATTCCACAGAGAGATGTTTGAATAAAGGCTGCCACTCATTGTAAAACCAGATATTTCTTTCAAAAGCTGTATCGCAGGCGGTCCAAGACCAAGACCAGGTCCAGGTCCAAGACCAATCCCCCAAGACCAGCTCAAGGTCCAGCCCAAGACCACATGAGCTGTCATAAAATAGGGGTGAAAAAACACGTCCTACACGTGGGTGTGTAAAAAATAATTAGGGATAAAAAAGGGTTGAAAATACGGTCTCACATGTGGGTGTGTAAAAATAGGGGTTGAGATACGTCCTACACGTGAGCGAGTAAAAAATAATTAGGGATGAAAATTCCAGCAGGGGTGGAAAAACGCGTCCCCCACGTGGGCGTACAAAAAAGTGAAAGGTGGGTTTATCCAGAAAATACAAGATGGCGGCGACAAGTGCCCGTATACTACTATTATTTACGTTATTTTATTAAAATAAATTAAAATTTCCACTGTATGCATGGCATGATCCTGTATCCTAAAATGGAAAGTAGCAATAAAGCCTAAAGTCTGATTACAACTATTTGTAGTTATGCTAAACAGTTGAACCCTTAGTTGAATTGTACTACTGTTGAATGTACAATGAACTGTTACAGAATATCATTACTGCCTATGGTCGTAATCTGCAGCTGTTTGGCAATTGTAAGAGTACTGCATTCCTTCCTAATCTACCGTAAGCCATGATTGCATCACATTAAATCGAAGTATACAACACTAATATCAAAATTAGTTTAGAATTCCCTGGGTTTAAAGTTCCTCAGGTAAACTTCCCTTTGTGTACCAGCTTTTTCATTATGAGAAAATTATGCTGAAACATATAAGGGTATATTTATGCTGGTTAAGCAAATACTTGAAATTAAACAAGGTGATGTGGTCAACAAAATTTTCTACAAAGGAGTATAGTTTCTAAACACCACATTGACATTAAAGGTTTTAGTAAAACTCAACAGCATCTACAGTGTCGAGTAATCTGGTATATGAGGTTTTATTTAATTTAAGTAAGATAAACGCTTGGCCAAATATTAATACGACTGGGAAAAATGAATCTTGTTTAAAACAGACTGTATATTTCAACACTAGTTGCCACGAGGGAAATTGTATTACTTTTTCAAACTTTTGCATAAAATACACAGTAGCCACAGTCTAACTTACATGTATTGAGGAGTCGCTTCTGGCGTCGCTTGTCGTTATGACTACCGGCATTTAGAAAGAGCGTCGCAACGCCGAGCGTTCTGCTATCAAACGTTTAGTTTTAGTTCGCATGTGGCCGATCTGGCAGTAACACCGATTTTTAGTTGGTCCAAACGGATCGTAGTCATTGCACATTTCGTTATGTTTATATATGATCAAGATTGATGTTATTGTCTTTAGGTTTTAATTTATAATGAATGTGTGATTGTAGTTCAATTTAAGTACTTTAAAGTGTGTACTCAATTGAGAGAAAAATTAAGTAAGTACATAAATTCTTGCATGATGTTTATATTGTGT
Organism: Vesta saturnalis; assembly: GCA_036346205.1. Taxonomy (NCBI): domain Eukaryota; kingdom Metazoa; phylum Arthropoda; class Insecta; order Coleoptera; family Lampyridae; genus Vesta; species Vesta saturnalis. Next base: position 332,650 of record JARFJB010001857.1, on the reverse strand, counting down.
TTTCAATTGACCCAATTATAATATTATAGTACTTTTCCTGTAGTTCTAGGTAAATATTTAAATAATAAATGTTATCAAAAACGTTATCTTTGTGAACTTAATAAGTTAATTAAGACAAACTTTATAAAAGTTTTCAACTTTGTGTTTTTGCTGGATGTCTAATTTATTCTCCCATTTGAAAGAGAAATTAAATAGGTAGGTAAATAATTGTACCTTTTTACATACATTTTGGAAATTTTGTATGACGGAGGGGATAAAAATGTACAACATGATTAACTGCTTATGTTTTCAATAACAATGCATATACTACAGGTAACAATTCTTGCCATTCATTGCTGGAAATCTCCCAAACAATCTTCTTTCGAAATAATGGGAAGGTAGCTTTGAATGTTAACATTAATATCTTATCCAGGAAAGAACTTCCTGTACCAAAAAACTTCTTTTAAACGGAAAAGCTCACACAGTGCAGGACGAGGTAAACTGTAGAAACATTTTTTCTAATCTTCCAGCCAAATTCAAAAGGTTGAAGGTGTGGTGCGTTTAGTAAATATAGAATTAACGAAGTTTGTTGTTTTGTAAAAGAAATTTAGCTTATCCCACCCTATTTTACAAAAAAAAAAAAACATACTATTTGTTGTAATTCTGTATTCCAATATTTAAAATGACTGTTGATAGTGACAATCGAGCTAAGATAAAAGGCGACATGAGATACAATGAATTTATGTAATAAACGCTTTTTGAGGATAATTACATGTAAAAAATGTGGAAAATGTGCTCATAATTTCTGTAATGTGTAATATCACAAAGCTAAATTTATATCTTTAGTAATATGCTTACTTTCATACAAAACGCGTCATACATAAAGAGCACGCTTCCATTATGAAAATTTTATTAAATTATACTTTATTAGAATGAGAAATGATAAAATCTTCACAAACAAAAATTCTCACGTTTCCAGCACATGAAATTTCTTTTGCTTGTATCATGTTACATTAATAAAGATTATATTATAGAATTGTAGGATCACAACTAGAGGGCATAACTGAACATTAAAAAATAAATATTTTACAAATTTCGCCTAATTAAGATGCATTGAAAATACGATCATTACATTTTTCTAAAAATTCTGCGCATATTTAATTTTACAGGTTTTAGTCCATCTTTTCAAATAAGAGGTGGGGGAGAGAGGGAACCTTATTATGAAAAAACGCTTGTAACTCCGGTTGTGCTTAATCGATCTTTGCAAACTTAGTCTTGTTGAAAACAACTCTTTTTAATAATGCAAAAGTAATAATTTCGACACAATCTAGTAAGTAAGATGCACGCTAGAGGGCGGTATTTATTTATTTTTTAAATCTAGTTTTCTTTGGAAAATATTAAATAGGAGTATGCAGTTTTAATCGTGGATTATAAAAGTAGACCAAATTAGCAACAGAATGGCGAAAACCGCATTTCGATATCTTTTTCCTTTCCCGAGATATCTTAAGAAATGTGTACATTTTAAGCATATTCCTTTGAATATAGATTATTCGGGTTTTACTGAACGAATTTTAACAATTATTACGTTCTATGGTATATCTTTGTGAATTTAAAGTATAGCGGTCAAACTGTCGCCTTTTTTTTGATAAAAATTTTGGTCTTAAGCAAAGACTTTAGCTTTCAGGTCTAGTGTTTTTTTGGTGATGCAATATTTCCGACGGCTCTCGAGTTTGACTCGTGTTGGCGTGTATTCAAAAAAAAATTTAAATAATCTTTTTTATGGTTGGCTAATTAAGTAGTAGGGATATAAAATCCAGTGTGGCACCTAATGGATTATGCACGTGGGTCGGGCGCAGATGCGTTAAAATCTACCGTTACGGCAACAAGTGAAGTACCGCGGAACGTCGTTACCCATAATCCGTGTTAAAAGAACTTCCGTAAGTAAGGGCAGTATCCCCAAACAACCCTTCAATGAATTTTATTGTGTCGTTCAACCATCACGAAATTGATTTATCGTTAGGTGCAATTTGTCCGAAGCGACTTTGTCGAAAATGCAAGGAGAGAGTTAAGTAAAGTAACGCAACAACATAATTGTTGTGTTTGATCCGATTAGTGATTGATTTATGAGGCACGAAATGAATTTTAGACAAACGTGCGAGAATATTTGTAGCCTGTCAGGTATTGCGCAGATCTCATGGTCCCAGCCCCTGTGATTACGTTCAGGTAAGCGAGTTATTTGAATATTTAAGCTGTGAACTAGCGTAATTAGGCATTTCAACCCCGATTGTCACTTTAGCAAATACTTTGACGTCCTTTCCGGTTTTTATTTCAATCCCAACCCCTTTGTCGACTTATTTATGGTAAGCTATCCTATTCTGCGCAACATTCAGTAACATCTTACTCACCCCAACCACTGAGCAGTCGAGCAAGACCCCAGTTTTACCTGTTATACCGTTCTACTACCAGTTTATATTGTAACAGCCCATGGCATACTGACTACAAAAGTACACGGATTGTCTATTCAAAAATGGCTCTCTGGGAAGTATCACATATGACATTAATAAGTACTTGCCACTATTTATAAATATTGCACAAATACTACACGTAGCCTAAAATCAGGGCCATTACTAGGTTACCTGCAGGCCGTGTACGAAAATAATCTTCTCGTCCC